>LPNX010346536.1:428804-467896 GCA_001517045.1 Pseudotsuga menziesii | reverse complement strand
AGTTAGTGGATGTGACTCACTACAGACAGATCATTGAGTCATTGATGTACTTAACAAATACCAGACCAGAAATTTGTTTTGCTGTGAACACCTTAAGTCAATATCTTGCTCAACCAAGACGGGTTCACCTAGTAGCTGCAAAACATGTGATGAGATATCTAAAAGGGACTATAGACTTTGGTCTATACTATGATGGTAGCCATGAGTATATATTGTATGACTACATAGATGCATATTGGGCTGGAAGTATCTCAGACAGGAAAAGCACATCAGGGATATGCTTTTGTTTGAGGTCTGCTATGAGTTCATGGTTTAGCAAGAAACAGTCCAGTGTTTCTCTTAGAACGGTTGAAGCAGAATACATAGCAAATTGCTCTACTAAGTTGTGAAGCCATATGGATTCAGAAGCTGATATCAAGTCTCTTTGACCTAAAGATGGACACATCAATGATTCTATGTGATAACCACAGTTGTGATGACAAAGAACCCTGTGTTCCGACGTAACACGTAGAAATCCGGTATTTCTACATACAAGATAAGATGAAGATGATGATACTGTAGATGCAGATGATGGTGATTTAGTATTTCTATACTGAATATAGAGATGATGATGTTTCAGTATTCCCATACTGAAGATATAGATGATATTTCAGTATTTACATACTGTAGATATAGATGATGGTGATTCTGTATTTCTATACTAAATATAGAGATGATGATGCTTTCAGTATTTCTATACTGAAGATATAGATGATGATGCTTTTAGTATTCGCATACTGGAGATACAGATGGTGATAGATCAGTATTCAGATACTGAAGATGTAGATGATGATGGTTTGGATGATGATGTACTGACGAAGCCTCTTCCTCAAGTAGAGTTCGAACACTTCCAAAACAAGCTTGGTGTTGTTCAGAAAGGCCTTCCTCGAAAGGGGGAGTAGTGATGTTGCAGTGAGATTGTATCATCCTTGGGCATTTTCCCTAAAGTGATCCGGAGACCTCGATCCTCAATAATGAAGAGGGATTGTATCATCCCGGGACATCTGTCCATAATAGATCTGGTGACCTCGGTCCTCGAGAATGTGGTGGGATTATATCATCCCTGGGCACTTGCCCTAAAGTGATCCGGAGACCTCGGTCTTCGAGAATGAAGAGGGATTGTATCATCCCGAGACATATGTCCATAATAGATCTAGAGACCTTGGTCTTCGAGAATGAAGAGGGATTGCATCATCCTTGGACGTAAGTCCTAAAGTGATAGGGAGTGATTATCCCGTAATTGTATCCGGTGACTTCGGTTGTCGAGAATGTGGTAGGATTGCATCATCCTTGGACGCAAGTCCTAAAGTGATAGGGAGTGATTATCCCGTAATTGTATCCGGTGACTTCGGTTGTCGAGAATGAGGTAGGATTGCATCATCCTTGGACGCAAGTCCTAAAGTGATAGGGAGTGATTATCCCGTAATTGTATCCGATGACTTCGGTCGTCGAGAATGTGGTAAGGATTGCATCGTCCTTGGACTTAGTCCTAAAGTGATAGGGACTGATTCTCCCGTAATCAATCCGGTAACTTCGGTTGTCGAGAATGTGGTGGGATTGTATAATCCCTGAACTTTAAGTCCAAAAATGATCCAAAGAATTTCTATCTTTGAGTTATGGATTGCAGGTTGTTGCTGATGATGATGATGACGTACTGATCGAAAGATCAGAGTATGATGATGATGACGTACTGATCTAAAGATCAGAGTATGATGATGACGCACTATGATGATGATGTTTCTGATCGAAAGATCAGAGTATGATGATGATGTTTCTATATTGATGATGTTTCTGTTCGAAAGATCAAAGTATTGATGATGATATTGCTGATCGAGAGATCAAAGTACTGAAGATGTTGCTGCTAATCGAAAAGTCAAAAATGCTGAAGATGTTGCTGATCGAAAGGACAAAATGCTGAAGATGTTGTTGCTGATCGAAAATTCAAAGTGCTGAAGATATTGTTGAGCGAAAGGTCAAAGTACTGAAGATGTTGCTGCTGATCGAAAAGTCAAAAATGTTGAAGATGTTGCTGATCGAAAGGACAAAATGATGAAGATGTTGTTGCTGATCGAAAAGTCAAATTGCTGAAGATATTGCTAAGCGAAAGGTCAAAATGCTGAAGATGTTGTTGCTGGTCAAACATTCAAAGTGCTGAAGATGTTGCTAAGCGAAAGGTCAAAATGCTGAAGATGTTGTTGCTAATTGAAAGATCAAAATGCTGAAGATGTTGTTGATGATGAAGAATGAAGATTGAAGATGAAGACTACATGATGTTGAAAAGCTTCCAATGATTTATAGATGTGTTACCCTGCTGATGTTGATGATGTCCCCTATCTCTACTCTTGTTGTTGTTGATGTTGCTGTAGAATACCCTTCTCGTTAAGGGGGAGTGTTGAAATATTGTAACTTCGAAGAATATTCTATATGTATCTTTTTGTGGTCCCCGATGATCCTACCGGGAGAACCACTTGTATTACATTGTACCCCGATGCTCCTAATCGAAAGAACTAATAAGAGTCATGAGGTATTCCCCTCTAATTGTAAAGGTGGGTCATCAGCACCCCAGTGTGGTTACTTGAGCCTACATGTGTAACTCGAGCCTACATGTCAAATGAGTTAACTTAAGTGAACGGATGAATATAAATAGAGGTGTAGTGCTCCTCATTTGACACACACACTCTCACTTGTGTAGCGCATTAGTGGAGAAGAGAAGTAGCTGGAGAAGGAGGAGGATCAGGCTTTGATCTCCTTGCTGGTTTTATCTTTTATCTTTTTGGGGCATCTATATTGAGGAAGCTTTTGCTGGGTTTTTCCCTTTAGGGTTTTCCCAGGATAAATCTTTGTGTTCCTTTTGTATGCTTGTACTTGTCTATCTTTCAGTGATCCTGTTTATATGCTTTTTGTTATGAAAATGAAATGAAATACTAATGTCTTAGCTAAGCATATGGAAATTTAACAAAAAGTTGGTAACAAGAAGCAATCCAAAAAGGGGGAAAGAAGAGATGGATAAGAGGGAAAAGAAAGAGAAGAAGAAGAAGGATGCGGGGATCTTACAACCAAAGAAAAATATTTTTAAAGTTTGATTAATAGAGGTAAGGAAGAGCCCCTTTTAGCTGTATGTTTTTTGATGCCGATTTAAATGCTTTGAGGAACATGCATGGTGAAAGTATGAAGTTAAGAAACCCTTGATGAGAAACCGGTTGAACTTCAACCCCTCCTCTCCTGGCGATTCCTGAAACCAACACAACTCATTACAAATAAACTGATCAAATTCTAGGATGTAATAATCAAAATAGATAATGAAAGGCACTGGTATAACTGACCGCTTCCTGCCCACTTCAAATATATAATGAAAATTGCATAGATAATCAAATTAAAACTTTAAATGACTACCCTATTGTGCTAGATTAATAGCCTTCATGAACTAACATTGATCAAACATTCATTAAAGTAAAGAGAAGGTTGAGAAACAATATCACCTTGCAAGGTGAAAACCACATGCAAATAACCCACACATAGACCTCCAAAGTCACTTTATTCCGTTATCAAATCTCAGTTACAATATTGGAAAAGTTCTCTTGCAATTTCTCCGTATGAAAATTGGAAGAAGAGCCTCTTATTTATACAAAAAGAAAAGAAATATAGGGCTCAAATCCCTAAATCCGAACTAAGAGTAACACCGGAGTGAATCTCTTGATTGACTAAGCTTGGCATGATGATTTGGAGTTGAACTGAGCTGCAACTGAATTGTAACTGAATGCTGGAGTAATGGGGGGGGGGGTGGGGTGAGGTGGCTCATCCTCCCTCATAATGATCACCTAGCCAATAGATAACCCACACTTCAACCAAAAACGAATTTGACCAAAGAGGGCAAATTTCTGATTGATAGTTCAACTGCTACACTCCGATACTTGATCTGAAACTGACTAATATTGATTGGAATCATCATAAATGCTCTGTGTCGAGCTAATTAGCTCTTTATTTGATTCAATTTGGCCTTTTTTGGAGATATTTTGATTTTATCCAATTTTTTATTTTTTATTATTTTAATTAATATTTCTCATTTTTTGGGTTTTTTGGGAAAATATTATTTATAAGGCCAAATAATAGTCCGAAACTTAGGATAAGTGTGTCTAGGGGCTAAATGAATGTTTTGGCTTAGAAAATAAGTGTTTATTTCCCAAAACCACCCCCCAGACTACTTAATTATTTTTTTAAGACAATAACGGTTATGTTTTTTTTTGTATTTATAGACCAGCAAAACAGTTGTTGGGTACTTTGACATATAGAAGCTTCATCTCATTCATACAGAGAGAGTTCTGGCAAGTAGACATTAACACAAAATTACCGGTGGAATTCATCCTGGTTAGTGACAAGGTGTTATGCAGAATAGAAGCCGAGTGGAACAGAAATGCAACAAACCAAAAGTATGCGAGATGAAGGAAGTTCAACAACTTATTCCTCATCATCCTTCTTGACTAGGACCGTCCTTCTTGATGGGGGCCTTGGATCGAATGAGCCTCTTTACTTTGATTTCAAGTGAACACAATATGTTGCCAAAATCACTGTTGGTATTTGCTTGATCCTTGAATTGCGCCTCAGTTGCGTCTTTGAGTTCTTCACCCTCTTCTTTTTCATCTTTGAATTCCTCACGAAGCGCAGCAAGGGCTCTGTTGAGCTGGTCCCATTTTGTTTCTCCAGATTGGTTCTGCTCTTGAATGAGCATCTTGATCTTTGTCAACTCAGCTTGCAATTATGTCAATCTCTCATCCAGAGATGAGCCCAGGTTTGAGCTTGATGCCATGGCGTCCATCCTTGAGAACTCGATCTGCCCGGATTATTTCTTATAACTTCAGAGGAGTCACGAGGAATTTGCCGTTTCTGAAAGGAAAGGACAATAATTCTACTATCGATGGGATCAATCTCTGAAACATCTTGTTGTGGCAGGTGCCAGACCAGACTCTGACGAGTTGAGAGAACCGACATCAGATTTGATTCTTTTGTCAAGAAAGAGATCTCAGGTTCATGTGAAAATCGTTGATCCAGCCGGATGGGTACTGCACTAGAATTAAGGGATGTTGCAGAAGGAGATGGTCCCATCTACTGATAGTAGACTCCTGCCCAGGAGCGTACCACTGTTGGCTTCCAGATTAGCCAATGCATTTAGACTCCTTATAACATGAAAAAAATGGATATTTTGAAACTTGGAGACTAGTAAGTCGACTTTCTTGAGAATGGAAACAAGGTGCATCTGGGACGGAGGTATTTTTGATATCACCGCCTGAATTATTATCCTCTAGTCTCCAAAGACCACTAACGAACGAACATTTTTGCTTAGAGCTAATTTTAGCTCCTACTAAAGTGAGAGAGCCTCCGCTTTGTTATTAGTCTCCTGGCCAAGCTCCCAAGCGAAAAAAACAGCAATTCCTCCATTAGGACTCAGAAGCACCCCCCTACTCCAGCCACTCCTGGATTCCCTTTTGAGGCTCCATCGAAGAATAGGCAATGATCCTCCAAGGACGATCTCCATTTTATGAATTCTTGCTCTTCCAAGCGAATTTCCCAAGCGGCAGGCAGAGATGGTTTGGGGACCGGTCTGAGCTGATGGTTTGGGACTAGCTCTTTCAGCCACTAATCTTCTTCACCTTCAATATCCCTTGCATTTCTAAGAGTGGCTTTAGCTTCCAAAGCTTCTCCCATCATGGCTCTGATTTTAGTTGCTGCCTTGGAAGGACTACACATTTGATCTCTGAAAATTCTATTATTCCTCTCAATCCAGATTTTCCAGCATGTGAACTTTGGGATCCACATCCAACAGGTCTTCAGGGGCTCTTTTTTGTTGAGGCGGAATGGGGATCTAGAGGCCCAATTCTTTCGCAAATCCTGAATATTGTCTAGCAAGTCAATTCTGTCCAATCTCAGCTTCAGCACTTCACTCCAGGTTTCTTTTGCGTAGGGGCAGGGTAAGAACAAACGTTCAACATTTTCCTCTTCCCTCAAGCACAAAGGGCATCTGGAAGGGACTTCCCACCCCCTTCTTCTTAGATTATCGCAGGTAAGGACACTTCTATGTGCCAGAGTCCAAGTGAAGAAATTGATCTTAAGAATGGAGGTGAAGGTCCACATGGATTTCCATTGAGCAGGGTCAGGAAGGGCATACGGGATTGCTTGGAGCGTGTGATATCCTTCTGCTACTGAATACTTGCCGAAGGTGGAGCCCCGACCTCTTTTATCTTTTGCTAAGGCCTTTAGTGGAGACTTCCCTTGAAGCAGATCTATTAGTATTTTGGCTTCAACTTCTAAGTTTTCAGGATAACCCCCTAGATCCCAAGCTTCCCAACTTCTTTCTTCATCAGCTCCCCATATGCAAATGAATTTTTTCAATTAAACCATGGAAATGGTTTAATTAATTCCCTATAGTCAAAAGAGAAAAAATAAAAAATAAAAAACTCAACGCCGCTGGTAAAAAAAAATGACAAATTTTTAAAGCATCCCGAGTCTTAGGAAATGACCATAGAACATACCAATATTGTCTAGTAGGTTCATATTTACTATTTGGACTCTAATAACCCCCCAAGGCCCAAAATTCAAAATTGGGCATTCCAGCTTTGAAGGAAGCAGGAGAAAACGTCATCGATTATACTCGGCTATAGGCAAAGCATAATTGACAGGGGAAAAAACTCCTTGGAATACCTTAGTTGAAATTTTAAATCTTAGGGGACCGAGCCACTCAAAACCCCTACTTGCACACTTTATTACAAAACCCCCATGGGGCATGGTCATTTCAACATAAAAATAAAAATGACTTGCCAAGATTGGCTAGGCAAAACATTATGAACTTCTGCTGCACTGAATATGAACAATGCCCATGTTCGTCAAATGGCGGCTCAACAGGAGGTTCAACTATGGTACAAAATAGTTGGTAACAAGCTTTGTTTTCATTAACAATATATGTTGTTTGTTTCTAAATTGGAAGAAACATTTCATTGTGAACTTCTCGTATGCTCTTTCCCTCTGTGGGATTTGCCTGGTTGTTGAGAAATCAAAAGCGATTTGCGACACTCTTTAAAATCCACACATTAATTTAACAAGTCATTAATAAAATTAACTCCCAATACATTACGAAAATCCAACGTATTGATATTTGACATTGTGGGCAAATTCTTCAAAAGAAGCAGGAACCACTGGATAGCCACCTCGGGATACCGTCAAGGTACACCCTTGTTGGTGTGGTAAAGGACATTTCCTAGAGACTCTGATTCAGCCCACATTTCTATGTGAGGAACCACCTTTGTCATAATCCGGACATTTTCTTAGTAATTCACAGTATATCAAGAATTGTCTTTCCAATAACTCAACTCATCATTTAATAACTAAAACTGACTAAGAATAAATTGCAAAACATTAATCTTTTCACTAGTATCATTCCTTTTTTACTTCGACTCCATTGGCACGGATCCACATTTGCAACAATATTTTACATTTGCTTATTATCAGTTTATCAATTGTTGTTAAATCAATATGTGTTGATGTTATCATTTACATGCTAATGAAAAATTTATTATCTTTGCAATAATCTTGTTTCAGTCATTTCCTTCAAAAAACTCCGAAAAAAACTTACTTGAATCCATAACAATTAAAACACAAGGGACTTGGTAACTCTTTTTTAGGGACCATCCCCCCTTGGCTACATTGGGATTTTTTCCTGAACAGAGGACTCAAGATTAAGTAACAAAACCTAACTCAAGGCTTCCCCCAAAGGACACACCTAGCAACTTGAATATTTATGTTGCGCTTAACCCCTAGATGTGTGTAAGCCGACAACACCATACATTATACACCCTTAGTGGTCGATAGTGGACCACCATAGCGTTAGTGGGCACCATGGTGGTCCACCACCGACCACTAAGGGTGTATAAGGGATGGCACTTAAAGGCCACTGGGGATAGAATTCAAGCTTAGCCACTAACACTACTGTGGTCCACCATCAATCACTAAGGGTGTATTGTATGCCACTAACAAGCCAAAAACAATTGCATGTTGTTGTGGACCCAACAAGGCCAAGGATCAGCGTGAAGCTTCTGCAAGTCAATGACATGCCATTTTCTCCTCCCTGTCATCTTCATTGCTGCAAACTATTGTGGTTGTTGTGCACTTCTATTTTAAATTTGTCATGATAGTTGTAGGGCGGAAAGAAGGACTCTTAGGGTTGTAGTTTCCAAAGAGTGTCCAAAAGCACCTAGAATCTGCTCGAGATTGACCCTTGGGATTGTTTAAAGCCTCCTTACAACTGAGTAACGACGCTCACACCTTCAAAACTGTTGTCGAAACGTATAGATGTTGGCCGACTTCATGGATTAGGGTTGTTTGATAATGTAAACAAGCCCATATTTGCTAGACAATTGTTGTAGGTCATCCAGACTACTCCCAATAGTTCATACCACCAAATCCTTCATACAAACATTTGCAACCATCCATACCCATATCCACATCATCACTAGAACATCATGACAAATCGCCCCTAGGGTTTGATCATCATCACATGTGGACATCAAATAAAGTGGGGAGTAATAGTACCTACCTTTTTTCTATGGGTGGGACTATCTTTCTCGCTACCAATGCCGAATTTTGGACTTAATTGGTTACCTGTTTAGTAAACTTTACTCCCAGATACTCCAATCCTCCTTAGATATTTTGTTGACTCTCATCGCCTTATTATTTGTTGGAGATATGTTGACTAAGCCTAAATTCTAGTCCAGGTTACCTTTAAATCTGATTCGTTATACACCCTCAAAGGTCGATTTTGGGCCACAATAGTGTTAGTGGCTAAGCCATACTTGTAGCCCAAGTGGCCTTTAAATGCCATCGATTATACACCCTTAGTGGTCGGTGGTGGACCACCATAGAGTTGGTGGGGCACCCACAAACACAGTGGTGGTCCACCACTGACCACTAAGGGTGTATAATGGATGGCATTTAAAGGCCATTAGGGATAGAAGTTAGGCTTACCCACTAACATTATTGTGGATCAGCATCTCTATCACTAAGGGTGTATTGTTGGCCACTAACAAGCCAAAAAAAATTGTATGTTGTTGTGGACCCAGCAAGGCCTAGGATCAGCCTAAAACTTCTATAGGTCAATGACATGACATTTCTCCTCCCTTCCCTATTCATTCTTGTAGGTTGTTGTGTCTCTTGTAAACTTCTATTTTAAATTTTTCTTGATTGTTGTAGGGTGGAAAGAAAGCCGCATGGAGTTGTTGTTTCCAAAGAGCATCCAAAAGCAGCTAGAATCTACCTGAGATTGACTCTTAGGACTGTTTAAAGCCTCCTTACCACTGAGTGATGACGCTCACACTTTCAAAATTTTCCTCAAAACGTATAGATGTTTCTCGACTTCATGGACTAGGGTTGTTTGATGATGAAAACAGGCCCATATTTTCTAGACGATTCTTGTAGGTCATCCAAACTAAGCCCAACAGTTCATACCGCCAAATCCTTCATACAAACATTCACAACCATCCATACCCAAACCACATCATCACTAGGATATCATGACAAATTGCCCCAAGGGTTTGATCATCATCACAAGTGGTCGCCAACACGAAGTGGGCAGTTACAGTACCTTTTTTTGTTCTATTGAAGGGACTGTCTTTCTTTCTACCCATGTCTGATTTTGGACTTAATTTGTTTCCGTTTTAGTAAACTTTACTCCCAACCCCTCCAACCCCCCTTAGATATTTTGCTGACTTTCATCGCCTTATTATCAATTGCCCCTCCAACCTTACCGACAATCATCTCTCAAAAAGAAAGGAGTGGAAAAACTCAAACCTCTCTTCTATGGTCCATACAAGATAATCTGGAAGGTTGGAGAGGTAGCATATAAGCTAGAACTACCCCCAGATAGCAAGATTCACAACGTATTTCATGTCTCCAACCTCAAGAAGGTAATCGACCAACAGATTGTTACATCTTCCGAGCTGTCCCCCTTGATGATGAGGGGCAATTGATACTGATTCCAGAGCGTATCCTAGAAGTACGAGAGCGGAAACTGAGGAACAAGATCATCAAAGACTACTTGGTTCAATTGAAAGATCTACCTATGGAGGAGGGCACTTGGGAGACAAAATAGGTATTGCATCACCCAGCTTTACAGTTTCTTGAGGACAAGCAAATTCGAGCAAGGAGGACTATAATGTCCTCTTCTGCTTAGGCATTAAGGACCAACCCACTAACCTATCTGATTCTTGTGGGTTCAAGCGGGTACTGATAGTCAAGGAATCAGCTGAAGACTGATGCCATCTATAGAAGATCTAGGGCATCAATATTATATCGCCATTGGTTCGAAGAGGGCCACCAGATCCAAAGGCCACCTGCATGCATGACATCTGAGCATTATTTAATGATGCATGTACCCGATTAAGTCTCCATGCTCATGCATGCAAGTCAACTGCAAATTAGAAGTTAAAGTGACATAGTTAAGTCAAAAGTTAGGGTTTTCACAGTTGAAAGTTATAAAAGAAAGATAAAGTAAATGGAGAAGACACTTATGATTATTATTGATTTGGAGCTTCGTGAGTAGCAGCACAGCATGCAGCCACAGCAGTTGGGGTTGAAGACGACGTCTTCAGCTAACGGGGTTTCAGCAGTGAAATATCTGCCCTAGTCTCATTCAGGGTAAACCATCCAGGTTCACCATCTGCTCTTCACCATATTCATCCAGTTGCAGTTATCCAGTATCCATTAGAGATTGTTTAGCTGGAAAACCCCAAATCATTCGCTGAGTCCTCAGATCTCAGTTTATCTTCAGAATACTAGCACCATTCTCATCATCAGTATCATCCTCTAGTACCCAGTGATTATTAGCTTCCAGTTTTCTCATCCGGAGCAGTTCTCAACGGTTTTGGGAATCAGGGGGTGTGAGCAGCTAAACCTACAATTCAATTCGCTAGCCTGCTTGTTGATCTCAAAACATCTTCATGTATCAGGCATCCTCTCCGACATGGGAAGACTACCACTCTTGCAAATTCTCACCTGCATCAAACACTTCCTTCACTGAAAACGTCACCTTTAGCTGATTGAGGGTTCATGCTGTTGGGGTATCATCGGAGGCAAGGAGTATCAGTTCTTCACCAGATCAGTTCTTGTTGCATGCATATTCTCTCTGGAGCATCATCAAGCCGGATTATCAGTGGTAAGTGTTGATCTATCATCATAAAATTATCTTCCCTAGTTAGCTATAAAATAGGGCCATTTTCTCGGCACTTTGCATGCAAATTTATTTTCAATATTATTGTACATCGAGAGGCTTAAGCAAGCCCTGTGTAGAAAACAGTTGAATATCCACATCTGGGATATTACAAATTTAATAAAGAAGATTTGTCTGGGATTACTCTCTATGTATCTTGTGAATGATTTGATGATCTGATGATTTACATTGTTGCTCTTCTGTACTGAGCTTGTTTCGGGAGATATATTGCATTTTTCCTTTACCCACTTCATCTGCAGGTTGAGGAAGTATGCTAGGAGAGAGAGGGAGTTTCTTTGGGGGACCCCACCATTGTTTTGGCTCCTAAGTGTTCGGTTCATGGAGTATTTCTTTCTTATGAATTTTTACTTCTTGTCCTTTCTGTATCTTGTAGATCTTATTCGTTTGTTTGAACTTCTGATTGTTCTCTGATCGGGTAGGTTGAAGAAGGCGCTTGGGTGATTGAGTAAATCATAACATCAAGAATCTCTCCAGGATAGTCCATTTGATCAAGGAAGCAGCATTCTTCATCATTTCTGAGGTCATCTACAACATCCACGTACGTCTCGTCGGTAATTTCTCCTTTTATTTTTTGCATGCATTGCCCATCATTTGCATAACTAAAAAACCCTCATTTAGCACTAGGAAAAATCACCAGACCAATTTGCACCGAGAATTGGTGAAATTGGTGATCTGGGTTTTGTCCGACATACCGAACAACTTCCTCCCCCTCGAAAACATCTATCTTGGACTCCTCTGCCCATCTCCAGGCACTAGTTTCAGTTTGGGAGAAAACGCCCTTGTTTAGTCGGTTCACCAGTTTCCCCTGTTCTTGTTTCAATTTCACTTGGGTACTTTTTGTTGTTGAATCTTACATCCAAGTAGGTGTGTTGAAGGCCTAAATTCATTATATCAACCTCGGTCTGGGTATTTGCACATTTCTAATTAACTTCCCAGGGTCCAGGGTCTGACTATCTAAACAAGCACACCAACCCTAGATATGTTTTAAACTCCTTAATTCATTGATCTAATAGGTTTGAGTAACATTTCCATATTCCTTAAACACTCGTACTCGAATATTCCTTAAACCATGGCTTATCCCTTAAATCTAGGGTTTTCAGCTCTCACCTTATGTATTCACATTCTTGGGCTTAATCTAGTAATTAGTGGTAAATCTATCCTTTCAGGATAAGATCAGGTCTCCCCCATTGTCACTCGGGCATTCAGCGACATAAAGCGAAGGAATCCCTAACCAACGTGACAACCATCCATATTTTGGGGGTTAGGGTTTTTGTAGGTCACAGCTTTGGTTGCATGTCCCCTCTGCCATCATGTAAAGGATTCATCTATTCGGGCAACTACAAGATCTGTGATAACATATACATTAGAGAGAAAAATCCTACCAAAGAGCCATATATCTAATCTCACCATATACCTGTCTCTATCTGATATGCCCATCTGCAAATTGTGTACCATATCTGTTGCTTTGCTCAAATGAACTAGGTCACCACTAAAGTCATCTCAAAGGACAAGGATATTCCAGTCCTGGCCAGGAAATACTCTGTATCTGCTGCTGAACAAAGGCTCTGAATGGCTCATGCTGCAAATAATGATCCATGATGTATCCCCATCAATAAGTCTGGCTCAGAGGAAAAGAGAAAATATAACTGTTGCATCATGGTATCCTAGCTACAATATATGTGATAACAGGTAACAATGCCAAATATCGACTCATGAGCTTGAAGGAAGATCCTCTACATTCAAAAGAAGCTTGCACATTCTAGAGCCAACAAATATCCTCAAGATATACGAAGTTGATTCCTTCCTAGATGCACATGGTGATGGTTTCAGCATTCTAAAAGTATGGCTTTCACGACTCACACAAGTAGTTCTAAGATGTATCATGTTAATAAGTGAGTTGGAAAAGCCCTACCAAGAAATAAGCCACTTTTTGATCAATTAATTGTGCAGGAAACTACAACAAAATAACCATGGTATGTTCATTATATCATCTGCTACAAGATGCATAAGAAGACAATAATTGATTAGGGTGAAGTTATCTCAAGGAAATATTTCACCAATTTGTCAATTTCAAAAAGACCAAGATATTTTATATGGCCTCCTATCTAGTTTTCACATTGGTATTTTGCAAGACCTTTGAAAAACTAATACCACGAGGAGATATAAACTATGAGATTGAGCTAATGCAACATTATTAACTAGGAAGGAACACAAGCATTTGAAAAGGAAGCCCAAAATTTCCTCATGGCAAGGGTGGGTATTTTTATGAAAAGAATTACACTTATGTTTGGATGTATGTATTTGAAGGAAAACTCTATTATTTTGCAAATTCGTATGTGAGCATTTCTTCCTACTAAAGGTTTGTGGGCAGTGTTGTCCGCTGATTGCACACCAGCAGCAAAAACTTTCTGAAAGCTATCTCCTCACTTGAGAAAGTGAGAGAGGTGTGACCTTGGGGGCAAGCACAGAGCCAAGTACCGTCACCTACTCCTAGCTTCTTCGTTTAGGCTAACTCCTAACGAAGCCAAGGGGGGGTAGTCCCTAACAAAGAGTTTTCTATGGCTAAATGTGGTTAAAGTGTTTTAATTGGTTACAAATGCGGATGGGTGTTGTTTAGGAGTTATTATGATTAAAGGTGTTTATTTATTACGAGTATGACACATAAATCAAAGCAATCCACGTTGCTAGAAAGAGATTAAAAGATAAGTAATGATTCCAAACTTCGTTAATTGTGCATTCACAGATAGAAATTAAAACAGGCCACAGACAATTGATCAAAATAAAATAATTGTGCAAATTAAAAAGGACCAGTGCCTTATGGAGTCATAGTACTAAGATGCACAAAGAATTAAATAATAAGTCTAGAAGTCAAACTAGTGAATCTTAGGTTGTGTGAGTGCTCTTGGTAGATTTTAAGAATTTTAAGTGCTCTTGATTAGGGTGTCAACGAAGGTTTGTCAAAGAGCCGAGAGAATGTTCCAAGTTCAATCCATTGAAGACATGACGGGCCCGCCCAGTATCCCGGGCTGGTATCGCAGAGATTGACCAGCTAGCTGAGAAGCTTAGACAGCGGGGGTTCTGGCGCCTCTACTAAGAAGTACTTTAGAAAATTCCCTACAACGTCGGTGTGTTGGTTACGGGGTTTAATTTTATTATGTTTTTCTTGCGATATTAGAAATCCAATGTCGTTTCTGGGTACTCCGATTTTGAGGTCGGTCAGAGCATACTCCGACAAGGAGAAAACGAATTTAATTAATTAGGGGGTGTGCGTTGCAGATTTTATTAAGTTAATTGATTAAAACTCTCCTACAGAGAGCGCTCTTGACCCCGTCTTATGACAGTGATTCAAAAGACTTAGCTAATCTAAGATGCCTAATGCAAGGATATGCAATTCTAAGTATGCTCTCCAATAGAGAGTGCTCTTGACTTGTGTTACTACAAGTTCAAAAGACTTAATTCATTTGTTAAACTTCAAAGAAATGGAAACATAAAGATCTAAACCACCCAAGAGTCTCTTTCAGGCTTTTTAGGGCCCTAATCGGGAAAGCAATGGGGTAAGCAAAACTCTATCAGAAAGTAAAGAAGCAATGCATTAACCAAGTAAATAATCATAGAGACATTTTACTTCACTTCTCAATTAATCAAACAAATTTTTCTTTTCTGATAGCTTTTATGCAAGTAGAAATGAAACCAAGCCTAATCTAGCATGAGAACATATTGCATAAGAGGAAATTAGCAAGAATATACTAATGTAATCAAATCTAACTAAGCTTTTTATCAAATTGAAACTGATTACCCTATTCTACTTTCACCATTTATTTATTTTGCAGATATAAAGCAAATTGAAAGAAAATGAAATATGGACAATGGCGATACAGGCTTCCCCCAAATGGGGGAAGTGGGGTGTGGGAGCCTTAATCCCACTTGCTCTTTTATTAATTCTTTACAATGCCCTTCTTTTGATGTTTTCTTGCTTTTTTGCTTCTTTGGAAGGCTTTCAGATTGAGCTAAGAAATGGGAATGAAGAAAGGGGGATAATGAGTCTTTTTTAAGCCTTGAATCTTCAACTTTTTGCCAGCATTTCCGCTGTACCTGTCACAAAAATAAAAAATCAGCAAGCTAACAATACTAAAAAGTGATAGAAAAGACAATGCAAACAAAAAAAAAATTGGAAATTTTTTTTGCACTTAGAAAAATTTTGGAAATTTTGTATGGAAAGTACAAACTTCTTCCTAGATCTAATGAATAATACTAGATCTAACAAAGCCTAAAGAAGACAGATCTAAATATAAGCAATGAAAGAGTGGATCTACTTCTTAAGCAATGCAAAACAAGAAAAAGGAAAGGGTAAAGAGGAAGGGGTTCTTGTGGATGGAACACAAGAGCGGAAGAGAAGTTTCCAGCTTTCTTTTGTAAGAGAAGAATACGATCTATGTAGGTCCTACAATCACAAAGTGTTAAAACAAAGAGGTTGCTTGAAGCTTGGGCTAGATGTAGCTGAACTCACACCCTTCTTCAACCTGTGAAACCTAATAACACCAAAACTCAAACACAAAGTGAGATCAAATCATATGAAAGTATGCTAAGAGAATTAAATCAGGATCAACACTACGTATTACTGACTACTCATGTTCATCAAGATTCTAATTTACTTTGCATAAATAATCAACTTGGAACTTCAAATAATTACCCTACCATGCCAACAGTGGCCCTGTTGAGCTTTAACAAAACAAAATTGATCTCATTCAAAGTATTTAAAAGCAAGGGTTAGAAGCAATGTCACCTCAACCATGAAATGTATACCACATGTAAGAGCTCATAGACCTCCAAAGTCGAAATTCTTATTAAAAAATTCAAAGCAAATCCTGATACAATTTCTACAGAGTAACTCTGCCACAAAAGTTCCACCCTGATAGAGCTAAAGAAGCCTCTATTTATACAACAAGAAAAGACCCAAAACCCTAAAACCAGAAAACTAGACCTAACCGGCTTGGCACACCACTGAGAGCACAAGACCGAAGTTGGAGAGTTAAGAGTGAGGGGAGGCCTCCACCTAGGTAAGGCGCCCCCACTCCAACCCTAAGCACTAAAACCAAGCCACAGATGACTCCACACGTGTGAAGGCACCCCTATGAGGAGAGAGGGGCGTGAGCTAGTAGGTGAAGGCGCCATCTAGGTATGGAGGAGCCAGATCTAGGTATGGAGAAGCCACTGCCAATATATCATAAGTGTAATCACCAGTTCCTGCCTCGATCAAATCATCAAACCAATGAGTGCTCTCCATCTCATCCAATTCGGGAGTTTAGCTGGAGATGACAAGACCGTTAACTGAATATATCTTTAATGCTCACTGAATGCTGAGTTCTGTTAACTCCAATCATCATAAACACCCATTGACATGTCTTTTTTCATTTCATTTCACTAAATTTGGATTAATTTGGAGAGTTTGGATTTTCTCCAAAATAATAATTTTTTATTAAATAATCAATTTTTTCCCAAAAAATTACTTTTTTGAGAAAATATGCGTTATGTGGCTGAATGATGATCTGAAAGTTGAATTTGACTGGCTAGCTGATCAAGAACGATTTTTGGCTTAAGGTTAGAGCCTTCAATCACTAAATTCGGGTCCCGGATGACTAACTTATTACAAATTGAATTTTTCCATTTAAATTATGGAAAAATTTAATTAAAAAATTAGGGAAAAATTAAAAAATTAAAAAATTAAAAAAAAAAATTGACGCATCTGGTAAAAAAAATTTGGAATTTTTTTTAGGGTCCTAGTGACTTAGGACATGACTATGCTCTATTCTAACAATGCCTAGTAGGTTTATATACACTTAGTTAGACTCTAATAACCCCCCAAGGCCCAGAATTCAAAATCGGGCATTCCAGCTTTGGAGGAAGCGGGAGAAAACCTCGTCAATTATACTCGGCTATAGGCAAAGCATAATTGTCAAGGAAAAAAAAATCCCTGGAATACCTTAGTTGAAATTCTACATCTTAGGAAACCGAACCACTCAAAACACCCTACTAGCACATTTTATTACAAACCCCGCGGGGCCATGGTCAAAATTATTCAAATAAAAAACTGGCTAGACACAAAGACGGATCAACTGATACACTGGAATCAAACATTGGTTATGTTTTTCAACCGGTGGCTCCTCAGTTAACCCAACTATGGTACAAAAAAGTTGGCAACAGGCAATATACTAAGTATCCAAATTTCTTTGATAAGAAGAAAAATAAGCAATTTCTATCCATGCTCTTTGAGTTCATGGGGATCATTGTTTTTATGTAATATCCCAACTGATATTATATTGTACTTGCTACTATGTTTGTTGTTCAGACACTCAAGATGTGCTAGAAAGATGAATAAAATGTGCATGCAAAAAGTGTCGTGCCAAACGACCCCAAAAAATAGCTAATCTAGAGAGATAATAAGGCAAAGACTTTTAGTAAGAAGATATACACATACCACTGATAAAATGTCGATAGTCCGCCAATAGATAAGATGCATGCAGGTTATGCTGGAAAGATAAGATAATAGTGCTCCTCTCCTGAAGTTGATGCCCAGCTACAAGAGTACCCTCATTTTGATGATATTGACATTTTTGAGGGAGGAGTTGTTTGTTGCTATTGAAACTTTGTAGGAGTGATGGTCTAGACCTCCCTAAAAGGTAAGAAGATGCCTCCATTAAGGCACCTAGAGAATTGATATGCTTTGGATGGTTACGTCTCCCTTCTTCCATGAATATGCTGCTGACTACTCTGGATATGCAAACAATGAACTGATAATCACCCAATAGAGTGTGGAGAGTCTGCTGAGGAAGATAGTGATGACATGCGGGAAGAAAACTGGGATTCTAAGTCCCGGCGAATTACTCTGAAGATTTATAGCTATCCCCCAGTTGCAAAGCGAAACCTGCAATAAATCTCTCTTTGTATACTGGATTGTTGAAGAAGGATGAAATGATGAATACCTGGATGATCTATCCTGAAGTGATTAGGGCAGATAGATTTCCCTGTCGAAACCCCTTGTTAGTTGAAGACCTTCGTCTCCAACCCCAACTTGTTGCTACAACACCTGTTGCTGCTGCTCTAGAAACCAAACTCAATAATAATAATAATAATCTTAGATAATCCCTTTGGTTCAATTATCCTTCTTATATAGCTTAGCATGTAATTTTAGGGTTTGCATGTCACTTTTAGGGTTTACGCTTTACTTTTTGCATGCATGCAATTCTAATTTCTCGTTGACTTTAAGCCTAAAGAAATATGGCTTTCTTTACCATACCGATGACTTAATACTTAATGAATGCTCGGTTTTGCTCTAGGTATCAAATGTCCTCAGTCAATTCTATTTTCATGTAGTACCCACTCGAACCTATGGGAATTAAATAGGTTAGCAGGTGTTTTGGTGCTTAAGTAGAAGAGGACATTACAGTCCTCCCCTCTTGAAATTGCTTGTCCTCAAGCAATTGCAAAATAGGATGCTGCAATACCTGTTCTCCCTCCCATGTGGCATCTTCCATAGGTAATTCTTTCAATTTTACTAAGTACTCTCGAATTACCCTGTTTCGGAATTTCTTTTCTCGAACCTATAGAATTCTCTCTAGAATCAGTAGCAAAAGCCCTTCAACATCTAAGGGAGGTAATTTGGTGGATGGAGCAATGTGTTGCCCTACTGTTTTCTTGAGGTTCGATACATGAAATACATTGTGAATTTTTCTTTCCTTTACAAGTTCTAGTTCATAAGCCACCTCTCCAACCTTCCTGACTATTTTGTCAAGACCATAAAAGCAGGTGTTATCACATATATAGTAGCCAAGCTACCATATTCTATTTTTCAGATACAATACATTTTTCAGCCAGATCTCCTACATATGAGATGTTGAGATGAGCATTTTTTACGGATCATTATTTTGTTAGTGGACTATTATACTCTCCCATGTCAGGACTGAGTCTCAGGACACTCAGATTCGAGGACTGATGTAGCCATTTAGTCATTTGTAGAGCAGTTAGTGATGCCCAGATTGGTGTTAGTGTTCTCTAAATAGACAGATGATGGTTCAGATGGATTATTTGCATGGTTATGACTCGACATTTATTATATTGTGTTATGGTTATCATTGCTCTTATACTCATCTTTGTGACATATACTAGAATTTAGTGTCATGATCTGGCGGTCATAAATATATGGACTTGGATGTATTTGTATTATGTATTGGTGTCCCTACTTAAGAATTGGAAGTTCCTGATCTATACTCATCGGTTTTACCCTCCCTAGCGAGAATAGACGTAGTCATTCCCACCATACTTTGGCTTGCTAGTGTCTGCTTTAGTGATTCATTGTCTCCACCCATCCATTTCCTTCCAGTTTTGTTTTAACCCGACTTACTACTTGACTTGTGGCATGGAGGACCTTTCCCCGCTAGAACCTTTGTTGGAAAAACCTCCCTAGTGTGTCTCGGCTCTGAGTTGGTGACAGAACTTGCCTTTGGTGAGTTGGATTGTATGCCTAAATCATTCTGGTCGGTTTCCCCGATGTTTGGCACTATGCAGAACTCCCCCTAGTCACTTGAGATGTTGTTGGTTAAAATTGAAAGCTCATGTACTACTTGTATTGGAAATGTTTATATATGCGCCCATGGAAAATGTAAATTCTAAAATGTGTTTCTTAACATATACGAGCAAAGGGCAAGAACAATGAAATGCTAAAATACTCCGTGAAGGGTATAAGAAAAGGTCCCAAAAGCAATGGTTAAATATATGCTATATCCAAATATTGCTGACCTTATAAATTTGAAAATGTCCTGGATGAAAGCTGCAGTTAGTTGTGCTTTTAAGCACTGGTGAAGTCCCCAAAATGTCATATAGGCCAAAAAGGCCATGGAAATAAAATTGATGGTCCTAATGAACCTGGATCAAACTTGATGTAGACATGATGCCTAAGTTGAATAAACACTCTCTGAACAACCCAACCATTTGTGAGGCACTGCCATTCCCTGTGTTGTTGTTTGTCTGGCATGTGGTTATAGTGAGTATTCTCTGTCCATATCCAAAGTGGTGTGATGTTAAATTAGTAGTCATCATTTACCCTAGCCTTGTCAATTTCAGCCTTCCCCCTTCACTAGAAAATTGACTACAACTATGAAATGAGTATAGTCCTGAAAGTCTGGTCTGAGTAATAATAAACAAAACCCTATATATGTATTTAGTTGATGTACCGCCAGTGAAGTGACTGCTACTTGTTATGAATGTTACTTAAACGATTTGTAGAGCATGTCTTAGCCTTGTAGCACTTGCAGTAGATGGATGATAGCCCGAGTTATATTATTGGTATCTGGTCATTTACAGGTGATTATATTGTTTATTGGATATTGTTGATGATCAGGCAGAGACCTGGAAATGATATGAGTATGCACCCTAGATGGATTTGGACTCTCTGAGTATAGTGAGATGGTTTATTTTTCAGTTTTGAGCATTTGTAGAAATGATCAGGCTCATTTTACCCTTTTGATGCAGTTTTGCTTCACTGGATGATGTGTCTGAGCAAGGAGATGTTTTTATTGGATTTCCTAGGGAACTGTATGGGGAATAGGGGGTGCAGTCACTTGATTGTACCATAGTAACCCCATCCCATAGAGCCCGATGGGCTCAATCTGACAACGCAGGCACCCTAAGAGACTGTTTTGGCAGGTTCACGTTTCCCAAGGCAAATTAAAAAATGATTAAATGGCTATTGAAGAAACGATTTGGGCTACTGAGGCAAGGAAATGACATGGGATGAATCATGATGATGAGTGTGATGTCCTCCGCACCTTCTCCAACAGTTACAACACCTGATTGTGCCCACACCTATTTTTTGGGCATTTTTATATTATTTTCTGGAGCTTTTGGGAGGCTCACGATTTCCTCAAGGAGGCACAAAGTCAAAAAAAAAATATTATATTAGTTTATTGTGCCATGGGGACACCCAGAGGGAGTTAATTAACATTCCATGGACCCACCATGTGCTTCATTTATTTCTTGTTGAGTGGGGTACCCTCTTTTTGGCTAATCTAATCCACTTTGGTACTTTATGGTTATATTGATCCATGTATTGTATGTTGAGCTCATCTCAACCATTGATTAGAACATTTATATCTTTTAATCTTAGCCACTAGTTTTGAAAGTGGTTAGGATTTTGGTTCTCTCGTTCGTATTTAAAGAAGAGAGCTTCTCATTTGTAAGGGGTCTTTGGCTCTTGGATCTAAATAATAGAAAACTTTTATTATGGATATTTCCTTGGATCTCCTTTGCATCTGATGTTCTTAGATGATGATTGGAAAGTATTTTTCTTCCTAGCATTCGGGAAATTGTTATGAGATCTATATTTTTTGGGGATCATTGTCTTGTCTACAAGAGGACGACTTCAGCTTGGGTGTTTTTGCAGGGGGACCTCAACTCGCTTGGATTGTCTTCATTTTTTTATCAGGGAGTTTTCATTAGTGTTGTGGTGACCTATGATTTCTTCTTGCTATTTTTCTGCAGCATATAGCTTCTTTCTCATGTCACAACAAATCTAATATTGTTGACGTTTGTTGTGCAGGAGAGAGGGCGCATTGACTTCCTCGGGCAAACACTGGACATAGAACTCGCTTCAAGCTTCTCAAATTGATCGGGATGGCAGGGATCATCATCATCAAGGCATCTACAAGGTTTTCCAGGTAATATCTACAGGTTGGTTCTTTTCTTCCATGATCTCAATCCATTGTATCTCCTTTTCTTCAATTTACTGAAAATCCAAAAATATTTAAAAAATCCAAAAATACTTAATCGAGGAACCGTTCGATCTTTGGACAAACCACTGTTGGGTTTTGTAGATCGGGCATCCCTCTCACCAATTCATCCTCAACATTGTCCAAAAAGTGGTTGGTTTGACCTAGATCTAAAAAACTGACTATTTAAATCCCAGTGCCCCCACTGAAATTTTGACTTTTCTAGATTTGACTTTTTCTGGAAAATAATCACTTGGGTTTGTAGATCGGGTCCTCCTCATTCCAAAACACCTTCAATGTTGAGCTAGTTGCTGCCAGATGGCCCTAGATCTGAGAAACTCACCTTCAACACCCTAGCACTCCTAGTCATTTTCTGACTCTTCCGGATTTGATTTTTTCTGCATTTTTCCAACTTGGGTTTGTAGATCAGGTCATCCACATCCCATTTCTCCTCCAACGCTGAGCAGATGCCTCCCAGGTTGTCCTAGATCTGAGGATCTATCTCTCCAAACCCTAGCGCTAGCCCTCCTTCTGTTGGTTTCCCCTGCAAACTTAATTTTCTGGACAAACACTTTTCTGGGTCCGTAGATCAGGGCATATCCCAAGTGGTTTCACTCTAACACTATGCAGATACTAACTCCATTTCCCAAGGCCCAACAGGAATTGATCTCCAAGCCTAGTGCTAGCCCTCTTTTGACCTCTTTTCCCTGAAAGTTGACTTTTCTTTGATGACTCGGGTACTTTGACATTGTCACATCTTTCATTGAGTCTATCCCTTGGGTACCAGATAGTCTTAGCTTTGTCCTTACTTACCCTGCATTGGTTACGTTTCCCAAGGCAATGGTTATCTTCATCAGTTGCTAGTACCTCAACCCCAGATCTTGTATCAACCCCATAAGTTACCTTGGTTCCACTTTGGATCAAACTTAACACTTCCAAAACCCTAATCCAAAGCCTTGGCATACCTGGTAGCATCTCCCATAGATCTAGGGTCTTCAATTACCTTACACCTTACGTACCTCAAGCCTAATTGATTTGATCTAGTGTCTAGGTCTGATCTCTCCTATCGAGAGTAGATTTGGGTCTCCCCCTTTGTTGTCTTGGACTTAGATAACATAAAACGAAGACTTCCTTGATTGGAGTGACAACCATTCATTTGGGAGTTTAGGCAGTCTTGGTTCCACCTCCTTAGTTGCCTGTCCCTCTACCATCCATCCTAGATCCACCTCACATTGGCAACTACAAGGTTGGTGATAACAACAGGGTTTTAAATTTTCGCCCCTTTTTTCTTGAGTGAAGATTATCTGTAAGGTTGTAGCCATAAATATACCAGGTCTCCTACCTCAAAACTACGCTCAACTCTATGTCAGTCTGCATATAGCTTCTGTTGGTTCTGAGATTCCTGTAGGTTTTCTTTTAGAACTTTAAGAATATCTTGACTATCCTGTACCCAATCTTTTGCCTTGGGTGCTTTGTTGTCCCCCAAGACTAAATCTGCAAAGTTTAGTGCCGCATAGTCGTATAAAGCTTTGAAATGAGTCATCTTAATAGACATATGGTGAGTAGTATTATAGCACTACTCCCCTAGGTGTAGCCATTTAATCCATGTCCTCTATTTCCCTACTACATAATTTCTCAAATATCCCTCAATCCATTTGTTGACTATCTTTGTATTCCCATCTCTCTGAGGATGATAACTTGTGCTAATAGCTAGTTCTGTCCCCACTAATCTGAACAACTCTTGCCAGAAGACACTAGTGAAATTACTGTCACGATCGCTGACAATGGTTTTAGCCTCCATGGAGTCTGAAAACTTCTCTGAAATACAAGTCCGCTACCTGTGATGCTGAATTGTCTGAAGAAATAGCAAAGAAGTGGGAAAATTTTGTCAACCGATCTACTACCAGGTATAAGCAATCTCATCCATGTACCTTGGGTAAGACCATAATAAATTCCATCGAGATGCTCTCACATTTCTGCTTCTGTATAGGTAATGGCTGTAGTAACCCTGCCGGAAGAGTGTGTTCAATTTTATTCTATTGGCAAATACTGCATTCCCGAACATGTTGTATTACATCCTCCTTGAGGCCTTTCCATGAGAACCTCTCTCTAATCTATCTGTAAGTTTTCAAGAACCCTTGATGCCCTCATAGTGGTGAATCATGCGATGCCTGTACAATCTTTTTCTTTAAAGTTGAATCTGGAACGAGCTTTATCTGATTCTTGTAGTAAAAGATGTCGACGATTACCCTGTACCTGAAATCCTGTATTTGTCCGTCTAACAATTCACAAGCAAATTTATTTTTAGAATATTCCACCAAGAGAAGAGATCTCCAATCAGTAGATATACTCATTAGTGATAATGAGGTTGGTCGCCTTGATAATGCATCAGCTACAACATTGTTCTTTCCCTTAACATATTCTATTTCAAAGTCGTATGCCTATACCTTGCTGACCCATTTTTGTTGACACTCATTCAACTCTTTCTGCTCCAAGAAGTATTTGAGGCTTTTGTGATCTTTCTTAATTTTAAACATGCTTCCCACCAAACACTGTTTGAATTTTGTTAAGGCATATAAGATGGCAAGCATTTCCTTATCATATATAGAGTAGTGGCGTTCATAATCTTTAAGTTCCTAGCTCTCAAATGCAATTAGGTGATGGTTTTGCATCAATACCGCCCCTAGTCCCTCTACTGAAGCATCACACTCAATTATGAATAGTTGTGAGAAATCGGGTAGTGCCAAAACTGGACAAGAACTCATGATTGTTTTCATTTTTTCAAACATCTGTTGTGCCCCTTCTGTCCAGTTGAATGCCCCTTTCTTTGTAAGATCAATGAGCGGTGCGGTAAATTGAGAAAACCCCTTTACGTATCTCCTGTAATATGTGCAAAGGCCTAAAAATACCTTCAGTTCTGTTACATTTTTTGGTGTAGGCCAATCCAAGATAGCTCTAGTATTTTCCATGTGAACCTGTACTCCATCTGTGCTTATTATATGCCCTAGATATAACGTCTCTTGCATACCAAACTCACATTTAGACATTTTTGCGTAAAGAGACTATTCTTCTAGAATTCCCAGTACCTCATCCAGGTGTCTCAAATGCTCCTCTCAAGTTTTACTGTAAATCAAAATGTCATTGTTATCACATATATAGTAGCTGGGCTACCATATTCTTTTTTTCAGACACAGTACATTTTTTCAGCCAGATCTCTTACATATGAGATGCTGAGATGAGCACTTTTATGGATCATGATTATATTTGTGGACTTTTTAACTCTCCCATGTCAAGACTGAGTCTCAGGACACTCAGATTTGAGGACCGATGTAGCCATTTATGTCATTTCAGAGCAGTAGTGGATGCCCAGTGTTATATCAGTACTTTCTCATTGGATAGATGGTGTTTCAGATGGATTATATTGCATGGATATGACTCAGCATTTTATATTGTGTTATGGTTATTATTGCTCTTATACTAATCCTTGTGACATGTATTGACTTGTGGTATCATGATCTAGCGGTCATAATTATATGGACTTGGTTGTATCTTACACTATGTATTGATGTCCTTACTCTGACTTTGAAGTTCTTGATTTATACTTATTGGTTTTACCCTCCTTAGGGAGAATAGAGGTAGTCATTCCCACCATTGTTTTGGCTTTCTAGTGTTGGATCCATCATTCATTGTTTTCACCCATCAATTACCTTCCAGTTTAATTTTCAACCCGACTCACTTCTTGACTTATGGCATGGAGGACCTTTTTCCCCGCTAGAACCTTTGTTGGAGAAGCCTCCCTGTTTATATTGTGTCTCGGCTCTGATTTGGTGACAAAACTTGCCTTGGTAAGTTGGATGGTATGCCTAAATCATTCTGGTCGGTTGTCCCGATGTTTGGCACTGTGCAGAATTCCCCCCAGTCACTTGAGATGTTGTTGGCTAAAACTAAAAGCTCATGTACTACCTATGTTGAAATTATTGAATATACGCCTATGAAAAATGAAAATTATAAAACTGTGTTTCTTAACATATGTAAAAAGGGCAAGAGCAATGAAATGCTAAAATACTCCTTGAAGGGTATAAGAAAAGGTCTAAAAAAACAATGGTTTAAAATATGCTATCCAAAAATTGTTGACCTTATTAAAATAAATATGTCTCGGATGAAAGCCGTGATTAGTTGTGCTTTTAAGCATTGGTGAAGTCCCAAAAGGGTCATATAGGCCAAAAAAGCCATGGAATAAAATGATGATCCTAATGAACTTGGATCAAGCTTGATGTAGTCATGATGCCTAAGTTGAATAAGCACTCTCTAAACAACTCACCCATTTGTGAGGCACTGCCATTCCTTGTGTTGTTGTTTGTTCAACATTGGTTATAGTGAGTATTCCCTTTCCATATCCGAAGTGTCATGATGTTGAGTAGAAATTCATCCTTTTCCTTAGCCTTGTCAATTTCATCCTTCACCCTTCACTAGCAAAATGACTACAGCTATGAAGTGAGTATAGTCTTGAAAGTCTAAGTCTGAGTAATAATAAATAAAGCCTTATATATGTATTTGTTGATGTACCGCCAATGAAATGATTGCTACTTGTTGTGATTGTTGCGTGAATGAGTTGTAGAGCATGTCTTAGCCTTTTAACACTTGAAGCAGATGGATGATAGTCTGAGTTATTATTGGTGTCTGATCATTTACAAAGGGTTATATTGTTTAGTGGATATGGTTGATGATCAGATAGAGACCTATGAGGGGTACGAGTATACACCTTAGATGGATTTGGACTCTCTGAGTCTAATGAGACAATTTATTTCCAGTTCCGGGCACTTGCAGATATGATCAGGCTCATTCTGCCTTTCTGATGCAGTTTTTCTTCACAGGTTGATATGTCTGAGTAGGGAGATGTTTTAGTTAGATCTCCTAGGGCGTTGTATGGAACATAGGGGTGTAACCACTTGTTTGTACCATAGTACCCCCATCCCAGAGATCCTAGGCGGCTCAGTTTGGCAACGCAGGCACCCTAGGAGGCTATTTTGGCAGGTTCATGTTTCCCAAGGCAGATTAAAAAATGATTAAATGGCTATTGAAGAAATCGATTTGGGCCACTGGGGCAAGGAAATGACATGGGATGAGTCATGATGATGCAAGTGATGTCCTCCACACCTTCTCCAGCAGTTGCAGCTCCTGATTGGGCCCACACCTATTTTTTGGGCATTTTTTATTATTTTCTGGAGCTCTTTTTGGAGGCTCACGATTTCCTCAAAGAGGCACAAAAGTCAAAGAATTAAATTGTTATATTATTTATTGTGCCATGGGGACACCCAAAGGGAGTTAGTCAAACACTCCTTGGACCCACCATGTGCTTTCATTTATTTCTTGTTGAGTGGGCTACCTTTATTTGGGTGGTTTAAGTCCACTTTGGTCAATTATAATTATATTGATCCATGTATTGTATGTTGAACTCATCTCAACCATTGATTAGAACATTTCATCTTTTAATATTAGCCACTCATTTTGAAAGTGGTTAGGATTTGGTTATGATTGAGGTTCTCTCATTTCTATTTAAAGGAGAGCTTCTCATTTGTAAGGGGTCTTTGGCTCTTGGATCTGAATAATAGAAAGACTTTTTTCTGTGGAAATTTTCTGGATTTTCTTTGCATCTGACGTGCTCAAATGGTGATTAGCTTGTCTTCAACTTACTAGCATCGTGGAAATTCTCGTGAGATCTATTTTTTTCATGGCTATCATTGTTTTGTCTACAGGAGGGCGTTTTGGCTGTAGCGTTTTTGTAAGGGGACCTCAACTCACTCGGTTCTCTTCGTCTTGGATCAGGGGGTTTTCATTAGTTTAATTGCGATCTATGATTACTTCATTTTACTATCTTGTAGCATTCAGTTTCTTTATTTTGTATGTGCAAATCTGATATGGTTGACGTTTGCTCATGCAGGGGGGGGCTTTGATGGCTTGGAGCTTGCATATGCCATAAAAATCACGGGGATCTTCCAGGATTGATCGGGATAGCTAGGATCGTCATTGTTACAGACTTCTACAAGCTTATCTAGGTAATATCCACAAGTAAGTTCTTCTTTTCTGATCTTATTCCATTGTACCTCGCTGAAATTTAACTATTTTTCTGAAAACTCCTAAACCATAAAAGTCTAAAAAATCAAATAATCAGGGAACCATCCGATCTTTTGCCAAACCATTTCTGGGTTTCATAGATCGGGCCTCACCCTAACTAAATCAACTGGAAAACTGGTCAAATTCCTCATAGAATTACCTAGATCTGATTTTTCAGCAGAAAACTGCATAACCCCCCACTGAAAAAATTGACCTGCTAGGGTTTTGATTTTTTCTGATTTCTAAATTCACAGACAGATAAATCAGGTCTTGGGCAGTCCAAATCAACCCCAATGTTGTCAAGAGGCTCAACAGTTTGACCGGGATCTGAAAAATAGACTGAAGCTGCCCTAGCGCCCTCACTGAAAATTGGTCTTTTCCAGAAGTAGGTTTTTCTGAAATCTGACATGATAAGCTGATAGATTGGGTCCCAAGCACCCCAGAACACTCTCAACGTTGTGCTAATTCATCCTGGTTTGCCCTAGATCTGAAAAAAATAGTTTTCAGCCTCCTGGCCCCATCATCATATTTTGACTTTTCTAGATCTCATTTTCCTGCTATTTTCCTGATTTGGGCTTATAGATCAGGTATCCCTGATCTCTTCTCATCCTCAACACTGAGCCATCAGCCTTCCGGTACCCCCTAAAACTTTAGATTTGTCTTCCTAGGCCCTAGTGCTAGCTATCTACTAAGCTGGATTTCCTGTACCTTGGCTTTTCTGGACCAATTGCTTTCTGGTTTCGTAGATCAAGGTGTTTCCCAAGTGGGTTTCCTGAAACGTTGGGTTGTTGCTGACTCCATTTCTCAATACACACAAGGCAATGATCTCCTAGCTAGCGCTAGCCCCAACTTGACCTCACTCCTATTCCTTTTTCCAACACCTATTGATAACTCAAGTCACCTATCTTTCACTGAGATTGTCCCCTTGATACTAGGCAGTCCCAACTCTATTCTTGCTCACCCTGTCACAGTTACGTTTCCCAAGACAGTGGTCATCTCCATCAGTTGCTAGTACCTTAACCCTAGAGCTAGGGTTTCCATTTACCTTTCACCTTAAGTACCCTGAAGCCCCATCTGATCGTCTTTTGGTGTCTAGGTCCGATCTCTCCTATCGAGAGCAGATCTGGGTCTCCCCCATTGTTGTCTTGGACTAGGATGACATAAAGTGAAGGCTTACTTGATTGGCGTGATAACCATCCATTTGGGAGTCTAGGCAGTCGTGGTTCCACCCCTCAGTTGCTTGCCCCTCTACCATCCATCCTGGATCCACCTCACACAGGCAACTACAAGGCGAGTGATAACATTTTGGAGCCATTGCCGGGGAGGTAGAGGCCTAGCTTGGTTCAACATACCTCACCTTTCCATACAACACATATTTTTCGGTGAATTACTTGTGTGGTTCACCTGGTGACTCCACCTTGCGACTCCACCTTGCGACTCCACTGAGGATCGTACCCAGCATATTAATCTTAAGTTCTTAGAGCATACCATAAATCATAATGAATTCAGATGTATTTTTGAAGCACTTGAAGCAAGTAACCAAGAGCATGATTGAAACTAATAGACAAATAAATGAAAGGAATAGATGGAGGCCAAAATACGAGTACGAGGATGATCTCGAGCATGATTATGGGTATGAATCTAGTTATCACAATCTTTATGATACCCACCAACTGCCTCACCCATGCAATAAAAATTTCCCGACCATCCCGAGTGGACCTGTAAGTCGACATGAACCTAGAAGTCATTCCCAGTCAAAGCGTTATAGCCAAGTAACCAGAGTTGTTAAAAAGCAAGACAAACGGTCTCCTTTTGACTTTTCTAAAATACCGGGAGCACCTCATCCTATGCCAAATGATTACACTAGGAGGATGCCCCGGTTCAATGGAAATAAAGATATATCTATTGAAAATCATCTGGACATTCTTTGGGATTACATGGAATCTAGAGGTGCAGACAATGAAGATGTTTATATGCGAGCCTTAGGAGAATCCTTGGAAGGGGATGTTCAACTATGGTTTGATCATTTAGCACCAGGATCCATCACTAGGTATGACATGTTCACAGATTTGTTAATTAATAGTTGGAGTAGGAACACTGATGATTCTTTAGAGTGTGAATCCAACAATGATTATAATCGGTATATTGGTGAAGTGCTTTCTCAATTGGACCATTCCTCTCCTGATATGTTCCAAATTATGAGCGTGCCTGCAATCCATAAGAATGTTACAGAGTACTTCGAGAATAATGTTTCAAAACCTCATGATGAAACTAAGAGGGATATCAATAAAATCATACGAAATACTCTGTTATTATTACCTGAAGCAGTCACAGAGCAAATCCTGGATTTGATCTGTGGAAGGGAACCTGATCACCATCAAGAAGCATCCATAGTTGATCCTTCCATTTGTGAGTCCATTAAAGAGCCTTTAGAAGAGGAACTCCATAGTCATTGCCGAATTGATAATAATTTGAGTCAGTATCCAACCTATCTGAATCTGAATTCAGACCTTGATCATATCACTGCAGAAGAAGAAAAGGTTGAAATTAATAAAACTTCTGTTGAAGAGCAATCATGTGGTCGTATTGTAGTTGAAGACCAAGTTTGTGAGGATAGAAATGAACATAGTGATGTTTTTCCTTATCAAATGAATGATGATGATCATTTATCCTCAGTTGAATGTAATGAACAATCTCAAGAAGAACAACCACATGATTATGATATCCTAGTGAGCGAGCTTGACCTAGAATCTTCTTTGTCACATCTGCCGAACTGGAAACTGTGTCCGAATAATCATCAAGAGCCTCCAAGGAATGATTCTTGTAATGCTGCTGCTATTTCCCGTCATACTTTTGATCAAAGTGATTGGGTTGAGGAGATTAATCATAGTGAGTCTAGTTCTTGGGATGTTAGTTTCAATCTTGCCAATTTCTCTAGCAAATGTCCCATATCACATGCCAGATTGGTGTTAACACCTGTAAGTGATATAAATCAAGTTTTAATTTGTCAATCCACCCTCCCATCCCATCTATTGAAGTCCTCTATGGTATCATGCTGCACAGAGTCTCGAAAGTTCCAAATGGTCAAAGGTGAAAATTTTTATCTCCTTTCATCCTTGGTGCATAATGCTTTAAATTTTGCTAGTTTCTTTGATTGGGTGAATGAAAAGCTCTATAAAGACCAATTCCATATTTTCTCATTTTATAAGCAACAAATGGGGTTAATCTCAATTTCTAGTTTAATGATTTATAATTTGTCCCTATTTTGCTTCACCATTGATCATGATATGAATATGATCGAGTGTGCTAACCTGTAAGAGGAGGGAAGAAATGATGACCTAGGGGGGGTGAATCATGTATCGTATTCTTTTATTTCATCAAATTTAAGCTTGCATAAATTTTATGATCCTATCGATCTATGGGTAGAAGAAGTTTGCAACAATCAATCTCATCCCTGGCATGATTTCATTTCTCTTTATCCATTTCATTCTTTGATCTTCAAACAACAAGTTATAATGGCTTCAATTTTCATTCACATTCATTACAAGCCATGTTTGATTTGTTGTATCATTAACTGTAAAGAAGTCTCAATGGATTCGTTCAGCAAGTGGTTGCATTGGATTTATGATTTTACTTAACACTTGTCCAAATTGGTTAGAGTAGGGTAGGTAGGATGAAATAAGCCTTTCCCGGCAGTAGTATAGAGTTTTGCTTAGTCGTTTGAAGCTCACTTTTGAAGCTCTTAGTATAGTGTTGATTTCTATTATCCTGCACAATAAAAATCAAACTTTTATTAAAAAGTTAAGGTTATAGATTAGATTTATTTTCTGCTTTTCAGTTTCATGCATCTTTATTTTCAGTATTTATATATTTTCCACATATTGTTCTAAGTCCTGACGACCGGTCTGTGAGTTTGGTATAGCTCTGGACATGTTGCAGGTAGTCAAGTACATTCTTGGTAGCGGTTGCAGAGCTGGATGGGTTGATCGAGGATGCAAGAAGCAGAGTGCGAGTACCAGAGATTCTGAGGTTCTCAAGCGCTCTTTTCAACAGATCCCTTGTCCCAGCTAGAGCCAGATGTTATCACATATATAGTAGCCGGGCTACCATATTTTTTTTTTCAGACATAGTACATTTTTTCAGCCAGATCTCTTACATATGAGATGCTAAGATGAGCACTTTTATGGATCATGATTCAATTTGTGGACTTTTGAACTCTGCCACGTCAGGATTGAGTCTCAGGACACTCAAATTTGAGGACCGATATAGCCATTTATGTCATTTCAAAGCAGTAGTGGATGCCCAGTGTTATATCAGTACTTTCTCATTGGGTAGATGGTGTTTATGATGGATTATATTGCATGGATATGACTCAGCATTTTATATTGTGTTATGGTTATTATTGCTCTTATACTAATCCTTGTGACATGTATTGACTTGTGGTATCATGATATGGAGGTCATAATTATATGGGCTTGGTTGTATCTTATACTATGTATTGATGTCCTTACTATGAACTTTGAAGTTCTTGATTTATACTTATTGGTTTTACCCTCCTTAGGGAGAATAGAGGTAGTCATTGCCACCATTGTTTTGGCTTGCTAGTGTTGGATCCATCATTCATTGTTTTCACCCATCAATTACCTTCCAGTTTAATTTTCAACCCGACTCACTTCTTGACTTATGGCATGGAGGACCTTTTTCCCCGCTAGAACCTTTGTTGGACAAGCCTCCCTGTTTATATTGTGTCTCGGCTTTGAGTTGGTGACAGAACTTGCCTTGGTAAGTTGGATGGTATGCCTAAATCATTCTGGTCGGTTGTCCTGATGTTTGGCACTGTGCAGAATTCCCCCCAGTCACTTGAGATGTTGTTGGCTAAAACTAAAAGCTCATGTACTACCTATGTTGAAATTATTGAATATACGCCCATGAAAAATGAAAATTATAAAACTGTGTTTCTTAACATTTGTAAAAAGGGCAAGAGCAATGAAATGCTAAAATACTCCTTGAAGAGTATAAGAAAAGGTCTAAAAAAGCAATGGTTTAAAATATGCTATCCAAAAATTGTTGACCTTATTAAAATAAATATGTCCCAGGTGAAAGCTATGATTAGCTGTGCTTTTAAGCACTGGTGAAGTCCCAAAAGGGTCATATAGGCCAAAAAGGCCATGGAATAAAATGATGATCCTAATCAACTTGAATCAAGCTTGATGTAGTCATGATGCCTAAGTTGAATAAGCACTCTCTAAACAACTCACCCATTTGTGAGGCACTGCCATTGCTTGTGTTGTTGTTTGTCCGACATTGGTTATAGTGAGTATTCCCTTTCCATATCCGAAGTGTCATGATGTTGAGTAGGAAGTCATCCTTTGCCTTAGCCTTGTCAATTTCATCCTTTACCCTTCACTAGCAAAATGACTACAGCTGTGAAGTGAGTATAGTCCTGAAAGCCTAAGTCTGAGTAATAATAAATAAAGCCTTATATATGTATTTGTTGATGTACCGCCAGTGAAATGATTGCTACTTGTTGTGATTGTTGCATGAATGAGTTGTAGAGCATGTCTTAGCCTTTTAACACTTGCAGCAGATGGATGATAGTCTGAGTTATTATTGGTGTCTGATCATTCACAGAGGGTTATATTGTTTATTGGATATGGTTGATGATCTGATAGAGACCTATGAGGGGTATGAGTATACACTTAGATGGATTTGGACTCTCTGAGTCTAATGAGACAGTTTATTTCCAGTTCCAGACACTTGCAAATATGATCAGACTCATTCTGCCTTTCTGATGCAGTTTTTCTTCACATGTTGATATGTCTAAGTAGAGAGATGTTTTAGTTAGATCTCCTAGGGCATTGTATGGAACATAGGGGTTTAACCACTTGTTTGTACCATAGTACCCCCATCACAGATAGCCTGGTGGGCTCAGTTTGGCAACGCAGGAACCCTAGAAGGTTGTTTTGGTAGGTTCACGTTTCCCGAGGCAGATTAAAAAATGATTAAATGGTTATTGAAGAAATTGATTTGGGCTAATGAGGCAAGGAAATGACATGGGATGAGTCATGATGATGAGAGTGATGTCCTCCACACCTTCTCCAGCAATTGCAACTCCTGATTGGGCCCACACCTATTTTTTGGGCATTTTTTATGATTTTCTGGAGCTCTTTTTGTAGGCTCATGATTTCCTCAATGAGGCACAAAAGTCAAAGAATTAAATTGTTATATTATTTATTATGCCATGGAGACACCCAAAGAGAGTTAGTCAAACACTCCTTGGACCCACCATGTGCTTTCATTTATTTCTTGTTGAATGGGTTACCTTTATTTGGGTGGTTTAAGTCCACTTTGGTAAATTATAATTATATTGATCCATGTATTGTATGTTGAGCTCATCTCAACCATTGATTAGAACATTTCATATTTTAATCTTAGCCACTCGTTTTGAAAATGGTTAGGATTTTGTTATGATTAAGGTTCTCTCATTTCTATTTAAAGGAGAGAGCTTCGCATTTGTAACGGGTCTTTGGCTCTTAAATCTGAATAATAGAAAGACTTTTTCTGTGGAAATTTTCTGGATTTGCTTTGCATCTAATGTCCTCAAATGGTGATTAGCTTGTCTTCAGCTTACTAGCATCATGGAAATTCTCGTGAGATCTATATCTATTTTTTTTTCGTGGCTATCATTGTTTTGTCTACAGGAGGGCGTTTTGGCTGGAGCGTTTTTGTAGGGGGACCTCAACTCGCTCGGTTCTCTTCATCTTGGATCAGGGGATTTTCATTAGTTTCATTGTAATCTATGATTACTTCATTTTACTGTCTTGTAGCATTCAGTTTCTTTGTTTTGTATGTGCAAATCTGATATGGTTGACGTTTGCTCATGCAGGGTAGGTGGCGCTTTGATGGCTTGGAGCTTGCATATGCCATAGAAATCACAGGGATCTTCTAGGATTGATCGGGATAGCTAGGATTGTCACTGTTACAGACTTCTACAAGCTTATCTAGGTAATATCTATAGGTAAGTTCTTCTTTTTTGATCTTATTCCATTGTACCTTGCTGAAATTTAACTATTTTTTTGAAAACTCCTAAACCATAAAAACTTAAAAAATCAAATAATCAGGGAACCGTCTGATATTTTGCTAAACCATTTCTGGGTTTCATAGATCGGGCCTCCCCCTAACTAAATCAACTGGAACACTGGTCAAATTCCTCATAGATTGACCTAGATCTGATTTTTCAGCAGAAAACTGCATAACCCACCACTGAAAAAATTGACCTGCTAAGGTTTTGAGTTTTTCTGATTTCTGACTTCACAGACGGATAGATCGGGTCTTGGGCAGTCCAAATCAAACCCAATGCTATCAAGAGGCTCAACAGTTTGACCGGGATTTGAAAAATAGACTGAAACTGCCCTAGCGCCCTCACTGAAAATTGGTCTTTTTCGGAAGTAGGTTTTTTCTGAAATCTGACATGATAGGTTGATAGACTGGGTCCGAGGCATCTCAGAACACCCTCAACACTGTGCTAATTCATCCTAGTTTGCCCTAGATCTGAAAAAAAATCAGTTTTCAGCCTCCTAGCCCCATCATCAGATTTTGACTTTTCTAAATCTGATTTTCTTGTTGTTTTCCTGATTTGGTCTTGTAGATCAGGTCTCCCTAGTCTCTTCTCATCCTCAACGCTGAGCCATCAGCCTTCCGGTACCCCCTAAAACTTCAGATTTGTCTTCCTAGGCCCTAGCGCTAGCTATCTACTGAGTTGGGTTTCCCGTACATTGGCTTTTATGGACGAATTGCTTTCTAGTTTTGTAGATCAAGGTGTTTCCCCAAGTGTGTTTCTTGAAACGTTGGGTTGTTGCTGACTCCATTGCCCAATACACACAAGGCATTGATCTCCTAGCTAGCACTAACCCCAACTTGACCTCACTCCTATTCCTTTTGCCAACACCTACTGATAACTCAAGTCACCTATCTTTCACTGAGATTGTCCCCTTGGTACTAGGCAGTCCCAACTCAGTTCTTGCTCACCCTGTCACAGTTACGTTTCCCAAGACAGTGGTCATCTCCATCAGTTGCTAGTACCTTAACCCTAGAGCTAGGGTTTCCATTTACCTTGCACCTTAAGTACCCTGAAGCCCCATCTGATCGTCTTCTGGTTTTTAGGTTCGATCTCTCTTGTCGGGAGCAGATCTTGGTCTCCCCCATTATTGTCTTGGACTAGGATAACATAAAGTGAAGGCTGCCTTGATTGGCGTGACAACCATCCATTTGGGAGTCTAGGCAGTCGTGGTTCCACCCCTTAGTTGCTTGCCCCTCTACCCTCCATCCTGGATCCACCTCACACAGGCAACTACAAGGTGGGTGATAACAGTCATCAAACAACACAAGTAAATATTTCCGCAACTGAGCCTTGAAGGTGTCATGCACGATTGCAAAGTTGTCGAGGCATTGGTGAGTCCAAAAGGCATGACTAAGAACTCATAATGACCATAGTGGCAACGAAAAGTTGTTTTCGAAATATCTTGATCCCTTACTCGGATCTGATGACACCCTGATCGAAGATCAAATTTTGAAAAGTATTTTTCCCCCTGTAACTCATCCATTAATTCATCAATCCTAGGGATGGGATACCTATTTTTTATGCTTTGCTTGTTGAGGGCTCTGTTATCAATACACATCCGTAAGGTGCCATCTTTCTTTTTTACCAAAACCATCGATGATGCAAATGGATTAGAACTCGGGCGAAGGTAGCCTGGTTCCAACAATTCCTTGATTGTTTTCTCTATCTCATCTTTGTACCTTTTGGGATGCTTGTACAGAGTGGTGATGACTGCATGTGTCCCCTCCTCTAACTCAATAATGTGCTCGAACCCTCTGTCTAGCGACCGACCTACAGGAAGATCTTTGAATACCTTCTCATGTTTATGTAATAATTCTTGTATATTGGTTGGATATTGGCTGTTGTTATTTGGAGGTTTCCTAAAAGTAACAAAGCATTCAGCTGACCATTCTATGTATCCCTGTCTGAGTATGGCCTCCATTCTTTGTGATAATATTGATTTGGGGGGATAAGTGTTCATGCCCCTCAAGACTACCCGTTTTCCATCCTATCCCTGGAATTCCATTTCCATTGCCCTGTAATCCGTAGTATATTTCCCTATAGAGTAAAGCCATTGAACCCCTAATACTACATTTGTATCAGCTACATTCACCACATAAAATGAATCAGTCATATTATAGCTCCCTTGTGTGACATTTAGTTTGGGAATACAATGGTTGCATTCCATGCTATTATTATCTGCTACCGCTACGGTGAATCCTTCAAATTTCTATGTATGAATACCCCGCTTAGTCACCCATGTTGCATCAATGAAGTTGTGGGGTTTCCCCCCCATCAATTAACACACCTACCCTGTGGCCCTGTACCACTCCCCTGACCCAGAGAGTATGAAACTTGGGTACTCTGGATAATGTAGCAATGAATCCCCTCGGTGATTCTCCCTGAAGCAACTCCTCCTCTACTACCATCAATTCTTCAGTTGTTTCCTGTTCCAATTCATCCCGTTCATTGTCTGAATAGAATTCTATATAGTGGGATTTTGCTTTCCCTGCGCAATTGTCACCTGGAATCCATGGTTCTTGACAAGTGAAACACAATTTTTTCCTTCTCAGATCCTTCCTCGTGTCGTCGTCCAACCAAGTTTTCTTTGGCCATTCCTGTTGAAAAGGTTTCTTGTCCTTGTATTTTATTGGGAAATTTGTTTTAATCGAAAACCTATTCTTAGGGACTGATTCTTGTAGATCTCGGGTTTTGTTGATCACATCCTGTAGAGTGGATGGATTATAGGCTTTCACCCACCCCCGTAAAGGTTTTGTCAAAGCTTCTCTAAATAACATAACCAACCTGCTCTCAGACACATTTGTTACCATAACTGCTACTCTCTGAAACTCTGAGATGAAGGCCTCGACACTACCCTTCTGTTTGAGTTGTGCTAACTCTATAAAATGTATCTCCAGGTCCCTTTTGTCAAACCGCTCCATGAACCTCTGTGTGAAATCATTGTAAGCACTGATGGTGTTGTGACCTAGTGTCGCTAACCCATGGTACCGCCACTCATGAGCCTCTCCGTCCAGATGTAAGGTAGCCAATTTAATGGCATCTGTGTCCATGATAGGGTTGAGTTGGAAGTAAGTATCCAACTTCTGGACCCGTATTCTCGCTGAACACTCGCGAGCCGCTTCAAAATTTGGAATGGTCAACTTGCCCACATTTTTCCAGTGTTACACGGGGACGCGTCCCGGAGGGTCGGGGACGCGTTTTGGCGTTTCAGGTGTCCCGGGGACTCCAAGACTCCACCTGAAACATTTCGGGACGTCCCTGTTTTGGCGAGACGTGGGAGGACGCAGGCCGAAACGTTTCGGTGGGTGGCGAAACTTGGGGGGACTTCCTGGCGTCCCGCCCCGAAACTCCGAAACTTGTGGGCATCCCCCCCCTTCGAAACTCCGAAACTCCGAAACTTCGCCGAGACTTCCTAAGGATATTTTCGATTTTTTTTTATTTTTTTTCTTAATTTAAAAAAAAAAGTTAAAAAAATTTAAATAATTCATTAAAATTATAAATTTTATAAACTTATTATACTTATATTATATAACTGATATTATTTAATATTTATATATTATTTATAAAGTTAAATTATTTATAAAGTTTTTAAACATTAAAAAAAAAATCAAAAACTAAAAATAAAAAGTTCGAAAAATTTAAATAATTCATTATAGCTTGGACTCTATTTATAGACTATAGTTATTATTCATACCGATGACCAAGTCTTTGACTCTTTCCTATTTTTGAGCAATCTTAATTTACTATTTTAGTATTTAGTATTTCAATGTCTTGACCTTTAGTGCTATTG
>LPNX010346536.1:321851-428650 GCA_001517045.1 Pseudotsuga menziesii | reverse complement strand
GCTGAATTTCTCTAAAATTTGGGGGTGGTCTCCACACGTCCCGAATGTGCGTCTCCCCGAACCCGCGTCCCGCCGTCCCGGAACCTTGGGGGAACATTGCAATTTTCTGCAATTCATAGTTCTGGGTAAACCCTCTATTAAAATTCCTTGGTCGGTTCTGTCTTTTCATATTGCAGAAGTCTGAGAATGACATAGCTGAATGGAACTCATCTCCCAAGTCCTTGTATTCCTGTAAATAAACCCCAAATGGTTCACTAGGTTTTGCTGGCATGACTGGTCTTGCAACGACATTCTCCAGAAAGTGAGACATAGTAGTTTTGGATGGTTTGTTGTATATGTGAGGAGTGTTTTGCATATTAGTGTATGCATGTTTCCCGCTACTACTGATGGATCTTCTATCCACTAGTGAAAGAGGTAGGTTGCTATGACCCTGTTCTGGCTTAAGAGCCAACCTGTTTATGGCATGCAATACTTCTTTCTTCCCTTTAGCTAGGTCATTCAATGCACTAAGTAAGTTACGAAATTCCAACCTATCTTCCTCTTCTTATGTTCCCTTTGCTCTGCCAGAGTGTATCCCTGTTGGGTCCATGTCTGAATTTGTATCCTCTAACTGAATATCTTCAAATTCCTGCTCCTCGGTGTATCTACTCTTCCTCCTTCTATAAGTTACAAAAGTATCTTCTTCTGGATTCATTTACTTTTCATCTTCAATCCCACAACTGGCAAGGAACATGCTCTGATACCACTATAATATCCCAACTAATATTCTATTGCACTTGCTACTATGTTTGTTGTTCAGATACTCAAGATGTGCTAGAAAGATGAATAAAATGTACATGCAAAAATTGTCGTGCCAAACGGCCCTAAAAAATATCTAATCTGGAGAGATAATAAGGCAAAGACTTTTAGTAAGAAGAGATACACATACCACTGATAATAATGTTGATAGTCCGCTAATAGATAAGATGCACGCAGGTTATGCTGGAAAGATAAGATAATAGTGCTCCTCTCCTGAAGTTGATGCCCAGCAACAAGAGTGCCCTCCTTCTGATGATATTGACGTTTTTGAGGGAGGAGTCATTTGTTGCTGCTGAAACTTTGTAGGAGTGATGGTCTAGACCTCCCTAAAAGGTAAGAAGATACATGCAGAGGTTTTGCCTCCCTTAAGGCACCTAGTGAATTGATATGCTCTGGATGGTGACGTCTCCCTTCTTCCACGAATATGATGTTGGTTACTCCGGATATGCAAACAATGAACTGATAATCACCCAGTATATTGTGGAGAGTCTGCTGAGAAAGATAGTGATGACATGCGAGAAGAAAACTAAGATTCTAGGTCCCAGCGAATTACTCTGAATATTTACAGTTGTACCCCAGCTGCAAAACAGAACCTGCAATAAATATCTTTGTATACTGGATTGTTGAAGAAGGATGAATATGATCAATACCTAGTGATAGACCTGGATGATCTATCCTGAAGTGATTAGGGACGATAGATTTCGTTGTCGAAACCCCTTGTTAGCTGAAGACCTTCGTCTCCAACCCCAACTTGTTGTTGTGGCACCTGCTGCTGCTGCTCTAGAAACTAAACTTTAATAATAATAATCTTAGATAATCCCTTTGGTTCAATGACCCTTCTTATATAGTTTAGCATGTACTTTTAGGGTTTGCATGTCACTTTTAGGGTTATGCCTTACTTTTTTCATGCATGCAATTCTAATTTCTCGTTGACTTTAAGCCTAAAGAAATAAGGCTTTATTTACCATACTGATGACTTAATGTTGAATGAATGCTTTGTTCTGCTTTAGGTGTCAAATGTCCTCAGTCAATTCCCTTTTCATGTAGTACCCGCTCAAACCTATGGGATTAAATAGGTTAGCGGGTGTTTTGTTGCTTAAGTAGAAGAGGACATTACATTTTAGTCCATTGCATTTAGCTAAGATAGTCGAAGAACTAATTTCCTTTGATATGAAAGAAGATGTCGTTCCATGTTATGACCCAAAGGGAGTATTCAAAATACATATGATGGTTGTCTTCTATAGCACTAGTTTCCCATAGTGTGAAAAGGATGGAGTTCGAGATAATGACGATGCCGGTATTGACGATAAGCACACTCTTAAAATATTCACACCTAAACCCACTCTTGTTGGTAATATGAAGAATTGTTCTCTAAAAGGTGACCCTCATACCCTAATTAGTTCAAATAAATGATAAAAGAAGAATATTCTTTAGGAGAAAGAAGAATTAGTTAATAGAAAAAACCACCAATGAAGACATGGAGGTAAACCTGGAGCTAGTACAAGAGGAGGATTTATTGCAAATTCTATTACAAAACCCCTTTTGGTTAAAGCACATGAAGATGGTCTAGAAGACTCTCTAGAAAAGTCTACCTCAGCAAAGGAAGCTAAAGAATTGTTCCCTAGTGTTAGAAAAACTATGGCAAGCAATGTAGAGGATAGGATGATTCTGCTTTTTGAAGCAAGGGAAATTTCTAGCAAGGATCTCGTGCTTAGTGGCAAGATCCATTTGCTTAAGGAGTCCTTCAAGGATGAACTACAAAAGGATATCATTTTCAATGAAATCCTTGGGGACACACTTGTTAATAAGATCATAACTATGAATGATTACAAGAGACAATAGAAAAATATACCCTCATATAAAAGATTGAAGTGAATAAGAAGAGGATGGGACAGCATAATTAATGTGTTACAGTCACTAGTTGGAACATGTGATTTGATTGAGCAAAGAAATTGAAACCATGAAATATTTTGAGGTCCATGCTCTCATACAAGATGATGAAATTCTCAAGAGAGAAGAATTTGAAGCTAAATTCAATGCAACCGAGGTTTTTTTGGCAAAAGAATTTGTCAGGCTCAACAATTTCTTAGAAAGAGAAATAAGAAGATGGCTCACTAATTTCTTTCTAGACAATGTAGAGCATAACTCACTAGCTAAAGAACAACATGGAATTCTGTGTAGAATTTCCTATATATTCTCCCTAAGGGTGAAGAAAGAAATAATCGTGGGACCACTTTGTGACTGCATCAAAGATGGCATTTAAAGGCCACTGGAGCTCGAAGTCAAGCTTAGCCACTAACATTATTGTGGTCCAACATCAATCACTAAGGGTGTATTGTTGGCCACTAACAAGCCAAAAAAATTGTATGCTGTTGTGGACCCAACAAGGCCTAGGATCAACCTGAAACTTCTGCAGGTAAATGACATGCCATTTTCCTCTCCCTGCCCTCTTCATTGTTGTAGGTTGTTGTGGTTGTTGTACACTTCTTTTTAAATTTTTCTTGACTGTTGTAGGGTGGAAAGAAGGTCGCTTGATGATTGTTTCCAAAAGATTGTCCAAAAGAGCCTACAATCTGCCCCATAGTTTGAAAAATCGGTTGAACCGGAATCAAAACCGGACGATTCATCGGTTCGTTACCAAGCCGATTCAAACCGGTTGATAAATCCGTTCGGTACCGAACCGATCTGCTCGGTCGATTCACGACTCAAACCGGGCGGTTTTTTGGGTGGGACTTATGCCAAGTTGCCAAAGTTTTTTTTTTTTAATTTAATTCGTTTTTAAAATTCCTAACCTAACTCGTTACCCACCCAACCCAACCCAACCCACACTAAAAGTCTACAATGACTACCCCTACCCCCACCGTATTATTCTAAACTTGGAGCATGTGGTTTGAAGTTTGAACTTTGGAGAGAGATCAGCGAGCTAGCGGCGGCTTGAAGTCTGAAGATAAAAGTCTGCACAGTGCAGAGTCCAGAATCGATTTGGCAGCGTGGACGGTGGGAGTGGGCCCTTGTTTGTGGATTTGTGGAAGATTGGGACTCAGGAGGGGTCTGTCTGCACTGTGGAGTGTGGGAAGCTTCCATTTCCACTCTTTTTAATGGTCAAAATTTCAAATATCAAAGGTAAGTACCACAGTTTATTAAAGTTTTATAAAAATTTGCTATTTACAGTTTACCAAAGGCAAAAGGCTAAAGTTTCATTCTTATCTCATGAAATTTTTCCTCATAAAACTGTCATAGTGTTGATTGTTGGGTTAAAAACTTAAAACTTTAAACACAATGACTTTTTATTTATGCCTAAATTTGAAATTGATTCACTAAGTTACTTACATTTAACAACATATTGCTTGCTCGTTGTTTTTTCAGCCTATCAGGATTCAGGAGAGTGGTATTGAAATTTTGAATCATTGATTTGGTAGACCGACACTACTATACTATTCAAGCTTGTGGAGTGACACCTGTGCAATCAGAAATGTCCCCAAAAGCAAAAGATCTTGCATGGGTTCATGCAGATGTTGTTGAGGGGGAGCTGTATTGCAAGTATTGCAAGAAGTTGATTAAGGGTGGGGGAACTTTCGAGCTTAAACAACACTTGGCTGCCATCAAAGGCCAAGTGAAGGCATGTGAAGCTCCATTAGATGTTATTGGACAGATTAGAGCAGATATGCAAGAACGATTTAAGAAGTTTGAAGAGGGTAAGGCTAGGCAAAGAGAGATAGAGGAAGAAGTAGGAAAGAAGACGAGGCTTGCTGAAATGATGGGTGAGACCTATGCTCCTAGTTCAAATGAAGGCTCTTCATTTATCCCTTCGACCGATCTTAGCGATCATTTTCAGTATGTTGCACCCTTCGGGACTACACAAGAGAAGGGTAAATCAAAAAAGAAGAGTAGCATTCAAAGCTTTTTTACATCCTCTGTTAGTGCCAATGCTTCTCAATTGCCTCCAACACAAGTTCAACCCATCTTAGATGACCACTGGAAGAAGAAATACAAAGAAATTGCCTATGAGTACATAGTTAGATGGTGATATGATGTTGATCTCCCCTTCAATGATGCCCGCTCTTCTTATTATCAACCTATGTGGGATATTGTTATAGCTTCTAGTAAGGGCTTCAAAGGCCCTAGTATGCATGACTTAAGGGGATCTCTTTTGCAAAAAGAGATAGTGTCCATAGATGAATACCTGAAGGATTTCAAACAGTCATCAGTCAGAACAGGATGCACTATCATGTCAGATGGATGGACTAATCAGAAGGGTCGTACCCTCATAAACTTTCTTGTCTCTTGCCCACGAGGAACCATGTTTTTGAGATCATGTGATGCATCTGATCAGGTGAAAGATGCAAATATGTTATTTCGTCTTTTGGATGAGATTGTTGAGGAGGTGGGGGAAGCTAATGTTGTACAAATCATCACAGATAATGCCTCTAACTATGTTCTTGTTGGTAAAATGTTAGAGGAAAAACATAAAACCATATTCTGGAATCCATGTGCGGCACATTGCATAGACCTCATGCTTGACGACATATGCATACAGGATTGGATCAAGGACACTATAGAGCATGCCAAATGCATCACCAAATACATCTACAACCACGTTGGGTATTGAGCTTGATGAGGAGACACACACAAGGCAAGGAGATTGTTAGGCCTGCAATTACTAGATTTGCAACTCATTTCCTCACGTTGCAATCTCTCCTTTCCCAAGCACAGAACTTGGAGAAAATGTTTTCAAGTGATGAATGGAATTCATCCCAATGGGCCCACAAACAAGATGGAAAAGACACCAAGAAAAAAATTAAAATCTCTTCATTTTGGAAAAGAGCAGCAGAGGTTGTGGCAATTAATGAGCCACTTGTTGAGGTGTTGCGGTTGGTTGATGGGGAAAAATTGGCCATAGGATACATTTATGAAGCTATGGATCAAGCAAAGGAGCAGATAAAGGCAGCATACAAAGATAGAGTGGCCAAGTATGGGCCTATTTGGGAGATCATTGATAGGAAAGGGAACAATCAACTCCATTTCCCTATACATGCAGCTAGGTATTTTCTAAACCCAAGGTATCATTATAGAGATCATATTGATCAAGGTCCAACTGGGGAGGTAGAAAATGGATTGTATTCTTGCCTTGAGTGCATGGTCCCAAATGAGGCGGACCAATTGGAGATACATCGACATATCAACTCTTTCAGCGCTACCACGGGTACCTTTGGCAAAAATGTGGCTAAGATTTCAAGAGAAGTGGATTAACCAGGTAAACATTTCCATTGTTTGATTAACTTATGTTTTTAAACTGCAATTCTTAAATTGTAAATAGTAAATACTGCAATTCTTAGCCAAAATCACAATCTAATTTGTTGAATTAACTACCTTGACTCTTCACATTTGCAGCACAATGGTGGAAGGCATTTGGTAACCATACTAAACTATTGCAAAAGTTTGCAATTCGGGTCCTGTGTCAAACATGCAACTCTTCTGGGTGTGAGCGAAATTGGTCTTTGTTTGAGCGGATTCACACAAAGAAGAGAACTCGTTTAGAGCATAAACTATTAAACGATCTAGTCTTCGTGTAGTACAACCTCTGACTCAAGCGCAACCAATTGATGAACAAAAGACCTGATATGGATCTCATTGTGTTGGATGATATAGATCCAACCTCATATTGGGTAGTGGAGACCCAAGATCTAGAGGACTTGTTGGAGGTTCCATTGGATGCAGATCCTCTATCGTCGATGCCATCAATTCATACAGGTGTAGATCCTGAGATAGCGGTGCCAGGCATGGTAGACACTAGTCGACCAGGACCTCGTACTTACTAGAATTCAGGCTTACACACTAACACTATTGTGGTCCACCATCGATCACTAAGGGTGTATTGTTGGCCACTAACAAGGAAAAAAATTGCATGTTGTTGAGGCCACAGCAAGGCCTAGGATCAACCTGAAAGTTTTGCAGGTCAATGACATGCCATTGTTTCCTCCCTGCCCTCTTCATTGTTGTATGTTGTTATGGTTGTTGTACACTTCTATTTTAAATTTTTCTTGACTACTATAGTGTGGAAAGAAGGACGCTTCGAGTTTTGTTTTCAAAGAGTATCAAAAAGTGCCTAGAATTTTCCCGAGATTGACTCTTGAGACTGTTTAAAGCCTCCTTACCACTGAGTAATGGCGCACACACCTTCGAAATTGCCCTCAGAACGTATAGATGCTTCCTGACTTAATGGATTACGGTTGTTTGATGATAAAAATAGACCCATATTTGCTAGACAATTCTTCTAGGTCGTCCATACTACTTCCAACAGTTCATATTGCCAAATCCTTCATACAAATATTCGCAACCATCCATACCCAAATCCACATCATCACTAGGACATCATGACAAATCACCCCTAGGGTTTGATCATGATCACATTTGGACACCAAAACGAAGTGGGGAGTAACAGTACCTACCTTTTTACTCTTGGTGGGATTATCTTTCTCGCTACTAATGCACGATTCTGGACTTAATTGGTTTCCCTTTTAGTAAAATTTACTCCCTGTTGTCGCTCGAAACTGGCATACGATTGCTAAAAGCCCAAACTGTGGGCACGTCGGCCCAATGACAACTCTCGAGAAAGAGGCCAATGTCACCACACCCCTCTCTCCTCGCTTCAGGCTGGCTCTTCTCCAGCTCTAGGGAGGTTTCCCTAAGTTCGGATCGCTAAGGCAGGTGCGACTGAGGACAGGGTGATCTGAAGAGGTTGCCTTAGAGAAACACAGGTAGCAAAAAAAAAAGGAAAATGAGTCGGATTGATGGGATGGAAAGGAAAGGAGGATCAGTCCTCGAGGGAAGGCCAGTGCTAGTACCAGAAGGGTAAATGGAGTCAGAAGAGGACTCAGAAAGGCTTTGTGTTTCGCAGAAATGAGACTAAGTTGGTCCGTTCCATAATCAGAGGCAAGGAGAATGGAATTATAACTGACTACTTTCCATTACTCCCAAACCTCCAAGAACATAACGGCGACAAGCAACTTGGCAGTTTCAAATGCTTGCCCAACGTGCTAGATTGTTATCCCTCTATGCTAGCTTGGTCTATAACTCATGAAAACCCAAAACTACGACAGAGAAACCCAACATGTCCAAAAACTCAACATGATTTTCTTTATTAACTCTGGGGGAAAATCCTCCCAGCGCAAAGATTCCATCCTTTTACAATGGAGAAGGCAAGTCCTTTAATAGACCAAAAATGCCTCTCATATTCTTTTATTATTATTTTTTTTTTAAGAAAAGGTCAAAAAGTAAAGTAAATAGGTGGAACTACATCCACTTTCACTTCTCCGAATACATGCTACACTCCAAAAATCTATGTAACTCCTAAAGTGTAACTATCACTTTAGCCACCATAAAAAGGACTTTATTAAAGTGAACTATCACTTTATCTAAAGAACAAACCCCTCTAACTAACCATTCAGTATTTCCACGATATCTCAAGTGACTAACTCGGTTCATGTAACTGGATGTCACCTCCACACAGTCACAGTTGAGCCGAGACTGTTAAATGATAAAGGTGCTCTCTATTTTAATCCACTGCCGACGTCGATGGAAAAATTGGGTTCCCAGTCTTCACGTAAGCGGAGATACCCTTCCACACTGCTTGAAAAATATTTATCGGCGATGAAAAATATAGGCTGTCAACCGTAGACCGGCAATCAAAACTTGGTATTTCCACATGGCTGATTTTCATGGTGCTTACGGCTTTCTCGTTTAGCAACCAAATCGGAATTTATTAACAGCTAGATCAATTTTTTATTGTAAATCAAATCAAACAGATGACTGATGCTCCTCTCAACTGCCAGATGAAAATTAAAAGCTCACTGCCAATCAAATTTAACTCACGGGTTGCTTCATAAATCAAAGAGTGAGTGCACGGATGTGCTTTACAATCTGCGAAATGCGATAACCCTGAAGGCTGAGAAGATTTTCATTGGCTTGCTCTATCACAGAGATTACGTTTTTCTTGAATCTCGCTTTCATTCTCTAGCCGAGCTCTGGATGACCACAATCAAGTTGAACAGGGCACGGTTCATTGCAGATGGCTTCCTCAACAGTATTGGAGCAAGGAAGAATTCGGCGGTGGCCACATCCAGCAAGAATCTTTGACACAGGCACCTGGCAAGGAGGACAATCAGTGGAAAAAGGCATATCTTGGTGCATTGATGACTGCATGTAGCCTATTCAATGGTTTCTACACACCTGCATAAAACCACACGTAACAACAACAAATACCATCCTGAATCCATTCTGTCACCAACAAAGAAGATCCATTCTATGCAAGATCTTCATGATATTGTGAAGCTTAATCTGATTTGAAAGATGGAACTCTGTGAAATAACACCTGCACCAACAGTCCACCCTACATTCCTTTGTCATAGTGTCACGATTGATAGCAGCAGTATTATTCTGACCTTGTAAGCAATATCTGGCTTCAAGGAGATTCAGTGTTATTCAACCAATCTCAGTCTGTCTTCAACTGAAAACACTTCATGTATTTATTATGAAGAGATATCAAATCTTGTTGTGATGCATAGCATCGTGCCAACTGAAGGTGAGCAAAGAAGAGCATACCATGAGAAACATGGAATTGTGAGGCAGTTATAGCATGCTTTAAAGAACGGGAATAGTCACCACTTTGAAGGCAGATTTCTGAAATACATAGCAGAAGTTGAAATTCTTAATATGGACAGATATGCACTCCTTTACTGAAGAAGAAACTCCTACGAGAAAATGACACCAATCATTTTATGACTTGACAAAGGTGATTTGGATACTTTTCTTCATGGGCTTTCTGGAATATGTTGAGAATAAGTAGATACCGTGCAGTGGCATTCCATGGTTCTTGTTGGGACCACCTTTGTAGTTGTAGTGTCACCTGAACTCCCACAACACCTTGATTTCTACATGTGGAAAATGTAAGCCAAATGTTGGAATTTCCACAATCACTACAAGCAATGGCTGCAACCCCAACCATTGCAGGTGTTGACGTTGATCCTTGTACACTAGGAGATTTATCTAAAACTGTGGAGGAGCATCTTGCAGCAATATGGGAGCTCTCCCCCCTTAAAATTGTTTATTTAGGTGCATCTTCCACAATGTCAGTCTCACCAATTTGATCTCCCGAAGTGTGCACAAACTCAGGATCTTGGGTTAAGTTAGAAGAGCATCAAAGAAGGGCTAAAAGCCTATTCTTCATTAGTAAACAAACTCACCTCTTTAATGGTCACAGTCCTTAACAAAATTTTGTATCTCTGCTGGTGACATCCTTACCTTTACAACAATCTTAAAGATAGGCTACTATCTAATTGACAATGCTTCCTGAACATTTGCTGCTGACTTTGAAAATATACCAAACAAGCAGATTACTTTGTTATGTTTTGCAGGTTGTGGAATGACTGTATTTTTGTTGAAGACAAATCAAAGAGGCCACCAATGGTCTTCTCTTGCTGCCCTGTAGACACCCCTGTCAAATTGGGGGGTAACACTCCCAGTGCCTCCAAGCCCCCTTAGAACTTTTGCTGACTCTCGTTGCCTTAATATATGTTGGAGATATGTTGACTAAGAGTAAATTCTAGTCCTGGCGACATTTAAATGCCATTCATTATACATCCTTATAGGTCGATTATGGGCCACAATAGTGTTAGTGGTTGACTTCTAGCGCCAGTGGCCTTTAAATGCTATCCATTATACACCCTTAGTGGTCGTTGGTAAACCAACAAAGATAGTTGGCGCCCACTAACACTGTGGTGGTCCACCACCAACCACTAAGGGTGTATAATGGATGGCATTTAAAGGCCATTCGAGCTAGAAGTCAGGCTTAGCCACTAACACTATCGTGGTCCACCATCGATATCTGAGGTTGTATTGCTGGGCACTAACAAGCCAATAAAATTGCAGGCTTTTGTGGACCCAACAAGGCCTAGGATCAACCATAAACTTCTTTAGGTCAATGACATGCCATTTTCTCCTCCCTACCCTCTTCATTGTGATAAGGTGATGTGGTTGTTGTAAACTTCTATTTTAAAGTTTTCTTAACTGTTGTAGGGTGGAAAGAAGGTCGGTTGCGGTTCTTGTTTACAAAGAGTGAACAAAAGCACCTAGAATCTGCTCGAGATTTACTCTTGGGACTGTTTAAAGCCTCCTTACCACTAAGTAATGATGCTCACACCTTCGAAATTGTCCTCGAAATGTATAGATGTTGTCCGGCTTCATGGATTAGGGTTGTTTGGTGATGAAAAAAGGCCCATATTTGCTAGATGATTCTTGTAGGTTGTCCAGACAACTCCCAACAGTTCATACCGCCCAATCCTTCATACGAACATTCGCAACCATCCATAACAAAATTCACATCATAACTAGGACATCATGGCAAATCGCCCCTAGGGTTTGAACATCATCACATGTGGACACCAATACGAAGTGGGGAGTACAGTACCTACATTTTTTCTCTTTGTGGGACTTCTGTTCTCACTACCAATGCCCGATTTCAAACTTAATTGGTTTCCCTTTTAGTAAACTTTACTCCCAACCCCTCCAACCCCCCTTAGAGCTTTTGCTGACACTCACCGCCTTATTATTTGTTGGAGATAAGTTGACTAAGCTTAAATTCTAGTTTTGGTGTCCTTTAAATGCCATTCGTCATACAGCCTTAGAGGTTGATTGCGGGCCACAATAGTGTTAGTGGCCAAGCCTGACTTCTAGCCCTCCATTATTCATCCTTAGTGGTCGATGGTGAACCACCATAGAGTTAGTGGGCACCCACTAACAATGTGGTGGTCCACCACAAACCACTAAGGGTGTATAATGGATGGCATTCAAAGGCCACTGGGGCTAGAAGTCGGGCTTAGCCACTTATTATTGTGGTCCACCATTGATCATTAAAGGTGTATTGATGGCCACTAACAAGCCCAAAAAAATTACATGTTGTTGTCGACCCAGCAAGGCCTAGGATCAGCCTGAAACTTCTGCAGGTCAATGACATGGCATTTTCTCCTCCCTACCCTCTTCATTGTTGTAGGATATTATGGTTGTTGTACACTTCTATTTTAAATTTTTCTTGACTGTTGTAGTGTGGAAAAAAGGTCACTTGGGGTTGTTTCCAAAGATTGTCCAAAAGTGCCTAGAATCTGCTCGAGATTGACACTTGGGACTTTTTAAAGCCTCCTTTCCATTGAATAATGACACTCGCACCTTTGAAATTGTCCTAGAATGTGTAGTTATTTCCTGGCTTCATGGATTAGGGTTGTTTGACGATAAAAATAGGCCCATATTCGCTAGACGATTCTTGTAGGTTGTCTCGACTACTCCTAAGAGTTCATACCGCCAAATCCTTCATATGAACATTCGCAACCATCCATACCCAAATCCACATCATCACTAGGACATCATGAAAAATCACCTCTAGGGTTTGATCATCATCACATGTGCATGCCAACACGAAGTGGGAAGTAATAGTAACTACCGTTTTTCTCTTGGTGGGAATGTCTTTCTCACTACCAAAGCCCGATTTTGGACTTAATTGTTTTCCCTTTTAGTAAAATTTACTCCCAGCCCCTCCAACCCCACTTAGAGCTTTTGCTGACTCTCATTGCCTTATTATCTGTTGGAGATATGTTGACTAAGCCTAAATTCTAGTTTCGGTGGCCTTTAAATTCCATTTGTTATCCACCCTTAGAGGTCGATTATGGGCGACAATAGTGTTAGTGGCTAAGCCTGACTTCTAACCCCAATGGTCGTTAAATGCCATCCATTATACACTCTTAGTCGTCACTCGTGGACCGCCATAGAGTCAGTGGGCACCCACTAACACTGTGGTGGTCCATCATCGACCACTAATGGTGTATAATGGATGGAACTTAAAGGCCACTAGAGCTAGAAGTTAGTCTTAGCCACTAACATTATTGTGGTCCACCATCGATCATTAAGGGTGTATTCCTGGCCACTAACAAGCCAAAAAAAATTGCATGTTGTTGTGGACCCAGCAAGACTTAGGATCAGCCTGGAACTTCTACATGTCAATGGCATGCCATTTTTTCATCTCACCCTCTTCATCGTTGTAGGTTGTTGTGGTTGTTGTAAAGTTCTATTTTTAAATTTTTCTTGACTGTTGTAGGGTGGAAAGAAGGCCACTTGGGGTTGTTGTTTACAATGAGTGTCCAAAAGCACCTAGAATCTGCCCGAGATTGACTCTTAGGACTGTTTAACCTTACCACTAAGTAATGACGCTCACACCTTCAAAATTGTCCTCGAAACATATAGATGTTTCCTAGCTTCATGGATTAGGGTTGTTTGATGATGAAAATAGGCCCATATTTTCTAGACGATTCTTGTAGTTTGTCAAGACTACTCCCAAAATTTCACAGCGCCAAATCATTCCTACGAACATTCGCAACCATCCAAACCCAAATCCACATCATCTCTAGGGCATCATGACAAATCGCCCCTAGGGTTTGATCGTCATCACATGTGGACATCAACACGAAGTGGGCAATAAGAGTACCTACGTTTTTCCTCTTACCCTCCAACCCCCCTTGAGTTTTGTTGACTCTCATCGCCTTATTATTTGCTGAAGATATGTTGACTAAGCTTAAATTCTAGTCCCATTGGCTTTTAATTGCCATACATTATTCACCCTTGGAAGTCGCTTGTGGGCCACAATAGTGTTAGTGGTTAAGCTTGACTTATATTTCCAATGGCCTTTAAATGCCATCCATTAGACACCCTTAGTGCTATGTGGTGGACCACCATAGAGTTAGTGGGCGCCCACTAACATTGTGATGGTCCACCACCGACCACTAACGGTGTATAATGGATGGCATTTAAAGGCCACTGGTGTTAGAATTCAAGCTTAGCCACTAACACTATCGTGGTACACCATCAATCACTAAGGGTGTATTGTTGCTCACAAACAAGCCAAAAAAAAATGCACAGTGTTGTGGACCCTGTTGCCCACCTATTTCGACTAGGTGGCAACTCCATGTACATGAAGATGTACATAGTTGTACAAATTGTACCTTGGAAAAGTCTGAGTATTTTTCACTTCTGCAGGGCAATTGCCCCTTTGTAAAACGAAATGTCCGCTCCCCTACGTGGGAAAATTAATGTAATTATATGTGCTAGTATGGGTCATATGTTATGGATGCCACACCATGGAACTGGTTGTTAGGGAAGTCCCCTCATCGAGTGTTTTTTCCCTTTCCAATTAATCTTGTTGTGTAAACGATTTTAATTGGTTTCGTTTTTCACTCAAAATCCTCCAAAGTGGTGACGGGCGTTCTAAGAGTCAAGTCCATGGGGTGGCTAAGGGTTCAAAATGTTATTCATGACCATGCTGGACATTTGTATAGAGTCTTGCGGAGTTTCGTTATGTTGTTGTATTTTTGTTTATTTTTCTAGTTAATTAGTTTCACCCCTTGGTGATTAATTAACTCAGTTTTGATGCAATAATGTAATTGGTCAAGCACTGGCATTTTGTAATAGGGGCTATGAATGCAAGGTAAAATTGCCATGAAACCCCCTAAGCCACTACTTCGAGTCCCATGTCATTCAGACAGGTGGTTGAGGAGATAGACCATTTTTGTCTAAGCAAGGTCTATTTTTCCTAGGGAATTAATTAATTTCCCTAAGTCAAAAATTCATATTATTTGATTTTGAAGGAAAAAATCAAATAATGTCATGGTAATTTTGTTTGGGGGTTGTTAAGCCTAGGAAAATTTATTCCAAATTTTTCCACACCCCATGGCCAAGATATAATTTTTTCAAGTTATTTTTAATTTTTTCCTAAGTCAAAATTTGAAAAATTTTAAAATTAAATTGAAAATTTTAATCTAAGGTGAATTTTTATTTTAGCCTAAGTCTAAAGGTTAAAATTTTATTTTTGAAATGGCTAAGTCAAAGCCGGGCTTAGAGGATATTTAATGGCCAAACCACCACTAAAGGGGACCTCCAAGTTTGAACCCTCACTAAAGATGGCGCTTGCATGTAAAAGGGTCCAAATGAGGGGCGCTAGTGGTAAAAACCCCCAAAATAGTGGGGCGCTAAAGATAGAAGAGGCGTCATTTAAAGGGGAGGCGCCTAGCTAAAGTGGAGGGTGCCTATTTAGTGGAGGCGCTACCATTTTAGGGGGCACTACCATATAATAGTGAGGCGCTAGCTCACATAGAGGGGCGCTACCAAAAGGAAGACGCCACACCATTTTAGAGGGGCGCTACTTTGGAGAAGGGCGTCACATTGTTTAGTGGGGCGCTACATAAAGGAGAGCGCTACCACATTTGGAGAGGACGCCATCATTTAGTGGAAGCCGCCATACTTGGAGGAGGGCGCCTAGCTTGGGCCCACCCAAAACCCTAAAACTCATCTAAGGGGCATTTTTTGTCAATACCCTAGATCTAAGGGTGGAGAATGCTTAAGACATGGATCAAGACTTGGATCAAGCACTCAGGCCATAGATTGAAAATTAATCTAAGGGTGTAGATTGATTGAGAAAGATGCAAAGTCAAAGACCTAGATCTAGTGGTGGAGATTTAACCTAGATCTAGATCTAATCTCGGCCATTGATCTTCAAGAGGTTGGGGTCTTCCTCAACTATATAATGAGGGTCTCACTCCCTCATTTCTCATGATCTCTCATGCTATTGTTATGCTGCCGGAATACTTCCCCACTCTTCTCTCATATTCTTTTGGCTATTGTAATCTTCTTGCCCTGGTTGGGGCTTAATACAAGTAATCTTTGGAGGAGTTCTTGGTGTCTACATTTCATGTTTTTTTGTGAGGTAACTTGCTTTATGTTTATTTGATTTGCATTTGTACTAGCTTAGATAGCTCTCCACAAAATATTTTATGGAGAGACTTGTAGGTAGAAGTATTTCTATCTGCATTTGTGAGTAGATTAGTAAGATTCTACAAAGTATTTTGTAGGATTTATTTTTGTGCTCACCTCTTTGCTTACATTTTGCAACTCTTATAAGTTTATTTGCAGGGATCTAGAGCAAAGGAGCATTCTCTCCATTGGTTATATTTCTGTTTTTCATTTTCGCACATTTGTTTACAAGGGTTTTAAAACTCAGTTTTTATCATTGTATAGTGATAAAAAACCTCAGTTTTAAGGCCCTAACCCTTAGTACATTAGTTAAATGCTTCAGATTTACTGTTTTAGCATCATTTAGGTGGCTGGAAACTCAGTTTTTAGCCCTCTAAACATCATATTTCTGTTATTTTTACACTCAGATTTTTACTGTAAATTAGTGATTTTTTGGTACTAATTTTTCTGATAATTTCTTTAGTGTTTACTGTGATTTCCAGTGAACATAGCTTGCTGGTTTGTGACAGGTTCTACACAGGTGAAGGGGAGGTGCTGCCCAAATTGGCCCAGAAATACCTCAACCTTCAAACAGTTCAAAAGGGGTTCAAACCCTCACCTTTCTCTCATCTTTTTCTGATATTTGTAAACCCCAACGAGAAGTTCTCTTGGGGTATTCTGCAAAAGTTGAATAATCACTTGTAATCTATATGTAAATAGATTAGGAAGTAGAGTAGGAAGTAGAATAGTAGTTGCTTAGATTTCTGTTTATGCAAGTTTTTCTGTTTACCCACCTATCTTTGTGACAGACCACCATCTCTATCACAGAGATTGAAGTGAGGTTAGTTTACTCAGTTTTATTTTCCTGTTACCCACCTATCTCTGTTACAGACCACCATCTCTGTAACAGAGATTGTTGTGAGGTTAGCTTGAGCATAATTTTTATTTCTGTTTACCCACTATCTCTGTGACAGACCACCATCTCTGTCACAGAGATTGCTGTGCGGTTAGGCATTGCTTTAGCTAGTTACAGTTTCCTTCAAGTTTCAACAAGTTTTATTTTTTGTCAAAAGGGAAATCATACAACCCATCTATCCTGTGTATCCTCTATCCACTTGTCATCTCCCTTGAAAAGCAGGAGAAGTGGGGGTTTAGGTAATTAAAACAACATTCTTTCTTTTTCTGCTACAATCTTCACAGTTCATTTTTTCAGTCCAAGATCAAGTACCAGCATCTCCCATAAGGGATACCGTTTGGTTGATCTTGTTGACAGTTTTAAAATTAACCTTGTATGCTAATCACCAAGACTAAAATTTACTTCTAAAATTTACCAACAACAACTTCACTATTTCCTGCTCCTCTACTCGGTTATCACCCTTCGGGGTACTCACGAGATACGACAGGGGATAGAGAAGTATTAGTTTAATAGGCATCCATCTAGTAATTTTCATGTTGATTAAAAACAGTGACCTCGGAGGTGACTTGGGGTAGTAGACCGTGGGGGGTCTCTAGGCGTTTTACGTCCTCCTTGTTGAGCACCAGGCCATTGGGGTTTGACCTGTGAGCTACGGGTGGGCTTTTCTCCCACTTTGTTGAGCGCAACAGCATTCCCTCTTTGACTTGAGAAGTACTAGATTGGGGTAGACACACCACCGGTTCGAAAACTAAATTTCAAGAGGAAAAACCTTAATAAAATTTATTAAAATTTACCAAGAGACATTGCAAAACGTCCTACAAACACAAGTCACTACTGTTTATCCTTTCCTTGTTGTTCAAGGTTTTACTACAAGCACTTTCACATTTTATTTCACTGCAAGCTTTTCACTTTTCAGTTACAAGTTTTTTCCTTTCAGTTTCGCAAACTCTTGTGGTAACATTTTTAGTTCATTTAATTAATTAATCATACTGTTTAATAATCTGTAGATCTTGTCTAATAAGATTAATAATTGTTCCATTTATTCAATCTGTTATAATTGTGGATATTGTTAATACTGGTTAATTGCTCATTCATTTTGTTTATATTGTTCATAGTATTTCATTTCTCCATATTGTAACCTGGTGATTAATTAACTTAGATTTAAATTTCATTTGTAAATTTGTAAGGTTGTAATTTACCCTTTGACTCCATTTGTTAATAGGCACTAGTCTTCATTTATCTCAAGGTTTGCTTGTCATCAAAAGGAAATCTTTGCAATTGCATGATTCTTGTCATTCCTTAGATAGTATAAAGTCTTAGCCTCACCATCTTAATAAAAGATCCCTTTAATTAATTTGTAATTAATTAATAAATCTGGAACTTAGTTTTCCTATAGCGACTACCCCCCTTGGCTCTGTTGGGATCTTGCCTAAACGGAGGAGTTGTGGACTATGGTGACAGTGGTCCCCAGCTCTCGCTTTCCCCCAAGGACACACATAGCAGGTTGTGACTTTCCTGTGCCTTAAAGTGTGAATTAGGCGGCAACAAACCCAGCAAGGCCTAGGATCAACCTAAAACTTCTGCAGGTCAATGACATGCCATTTTCTCCTCCCTAGCCTATTCATTGTTGTAGGCTATTGTGTTCGTTGTACACTTCTATTTTAAATTTTTCATGACTGTCGTAGGGTTCAAAGAAGGTTGCTTGGGGTTGTTATTTCCAAAGAGTGTCCAAAAGCGCCTAGAATCTTCCCGAGATTGAATCTTGGGACTGTTTAAATCCTCCTTATCACTAAGTAATGATGCTCACACCTTTGAAATTGTCCTCGGAACGTATAGATGTTGCATGGCTTCATGGATTAGGGTTGTTTTTTCACGTCCCCTCCCCTCTGAGAAAACGCGACAACACTACTCTGCCATCTTAATCGGGCATCTAACCCCATGAACATAAAAATAAAAATGCATTGGTGTGGGCCCAATCAGGTGCTGCAACTGCTGGAGAAGGTGCAGAGGACATCACTCTCATCATCACAACTCATCACATGTCATTTCCTTGCCTCAGTAGCCCAAATCGATTTCTTCAATAGCCATTTTATCATTTTTTTAATCTGCCTCGAGAAACGTGAACCTGCCAAAGAAGCCTCCTAGGGTGATTGCGTTGTCAAACTATGCCCACCAGGCTCTCTGGGATGGGGGTACTATGGTACAAACAAGTGGTTGCACCCCTATGCTCCATACAACGCCCTAGGAGATCCAAATAAAACATCTCCCTACTCAGACACATCATCCTGTGAAGCAAAACTGCATCAGAAAGGTAAAATGAGCCTGATCATCTCTGCAAGAGCCCGGAACTGAAAATAAACTCTCATTAGACTCAGAGAGTCCAAATCCATCTAGGGTGTATACTCATACCCTTTCCAGGTCTCTATCTGATCATCAACAACATCCAATAAACAATATAATCACCTATAAATGACCAGATACCAATAATATAACTCAGACTATCATCCATCTGTTGCAAGTGCTGCAAGGCTAATACATGCTCTACAAATCATATAAGCAACAATCACAACAAGTAGCATTCATTTCACTGGTGGTACATCAACCAAATACATATATAGGGCTTTATTTATTATTACTTAGACTAGACTTTCAGGACTATACTCACTTCATAGTTGTAGTCAATTTGCTAGTGAAGAGTGAAGGCTGAAATTGACAAGGCTAGGGCAAAGGATGACTTCCTACTTAACATCATGACACTTTGGATAATGAAAGGAAAAACTCACTATAACCATATGCAGGACAAACAGCAACACAAGGAATGGAAATGCCTCACAAATGGTTGAGTTGTTCAGAGAGTGCTTATTCAACTTAGGCATCATGTCTACATCAAGTTTGATCCAGTTTCATTAGGATCCTCAATTTTATTTCCATGGCCTTTTTGGCCTATATGTCCTTTTGGGGACTTCACCAGTGCTTAGAAGCACAGCTAATTGCAGCTTTCATCCAGGACATTTTCAAATTTACAAGGTCAGCAATATTTGGATATAGCATATATTTAACCATTTCCTTTTTGGACCTTTTTCTTATACCCTTCGAGCATTTCATTGATCTTTCCCTTTTTCACATATGTTAAGAAACACATTTTTTAGCATTTTCATTTTCCATGGGTGCATATAAAACATTTTCCAATACAAGTAGTACATGAGCTTTCAGTTTTAGCCAACAACATCTCAAGTGACCAGGGGGAGTTCTGCATAGTACCAAACATCGGGACAACCAACTAGAATGATTTAGGCATACAATCCAACTCACCAAAGGCAAGTTCTGTCACCAACTCAGAGCCGAGACACAATATAAACAGGGAGGTTTGTCCAACAAAGATTCTAGCAGGGAAAAAGGTCCTCCATGCCATAAGTCAAGTAGTAAGTCAGGTTTAAAACAAAACTGAAAGGTAATGGATGGGTGGAGATAATGAATGATGAAGCCAACACTAGCAAGCCAAAACAATGGTCGAAATGACTACCTCTATTATCGTTAAGGAGGGTAAAACCAATGAGTATAGATCAGGAACTTCAAATTCAGAGAGGGGACATCAATACATAATACAAATACATCCAAGTCTATATAATTATGACCGCCAGATCATGACACTACATGTTAATACATGTCACAAAGATGAGTATAAAAGCAAATGATAACCATAACACAATATAATAAAAGCTGAGTCATAATCATGCATATAATCCATTTGAACCATCATTTGTCCAATGAGAAAGTACTGACATAAAACTGGGCATCAATAACTGCTCTGTAATGACTAAATGGCTACATCGGTCCTCAAATCTGAGTGTCCTGAGACTCAGTCCTGACATGGGAGAGTGCAATAGCCCACAAATAAAATAATGATCCGTCAAAACTGCTCATCTCAACATCTCATATGTAAGAGATCTGCCTGAAAAATGTACTGTATCTGAAAAATAGAATATGGTATCCCAACTACTATATATGTGATAACACACACATAGCCAAAGACATCAAAATTCAGCCAAGCCAAAACTACATTTGGGTTTATCAAGCTGCTAAGGAGGTAGAAAGGTTGAATTGCTAAGCTAGTGAGCTCAACCACAGAGCTATGGAAACCTGCACAAGATCTAGCTTGGCCTCCATAATACCTACACACCCAACACAAGGAAGTATCCCCTTCTCTGCTACACAGCCCCTCAGGCCATACCTTCCCTTCCAGTGCTCTTCAGGGTGTGCATAGAAGAATAACCAGCCCCTCTTGATCTCTCTATGAGGTTCCTCTCTTCACTAGGTTTATCAAGCCAATTTTGCCCTCTTCCACTCCTAACGATTTAGACCAAAGCAAGGATTTACAGAACAACAAAACACAAGTGCTGGGTATGGACAAAACGTCTTGGGAACCAAAATCGGAAATGGTAAATGGGGAAAAATCGACCCTGGGTGAGCAATTCATTCTAGAAAACGTTTAATGGCTTCACAGAGGCAAAAATGACCTCTAAAAACCCCCAAGTCATGAATACAAATTCAGAAAACGTCTACCATTATGAGAGCAAAAACGGCCTCCTCAAACCCCCAATTCGTGGACCTCTTCTCCCATTCACCATGCAACACAAAAATGGATTTCTAGGCATGGAGAAAATAAGGAAACGACATAAAAACGTGAATCTTTGCTGCACAATCACTCGGCAATAAAAAAAATAGGTTTTCCCAGTCATGGAAATGAAGGTAATTGCAGAAAACATGAAGAAGAGAGCCCAACAAGCTTCAGCTGCCTGAGGAAATGGAGGACGTGGGTGAATAATGGAATGGGGAGCAATTTCTGGGTATTTACTTGCCCCATAAGTCAAAATTCATTTTCTCAAAAAATGGTTGGCTTCCCTAATACAAATTTGACTGCTACACTCTTCCAATCCCAAGGCATTAACTACCTCAACCAATTTCTGGAAGAAATAAATGATTGGGCATTAAAGACAAGATGGGTAGTTAACAACTTTATGGGTTCTCCCATTGACATTTGGCTTTACTCTATTGGCTCAAGGGTTTGAATATTTCTCCCCCTATTCCTTGTGAAATCATGCCCCGATCTCCTTTGTTGCATTACATAGCTAGTTGTGGGTATTTTTATTAAATTGCATATTTACCTGGCTAGCATGTGAATTATCGAAATCAATTTTAATTGCCGAACATAAAACACTAAATCCATGGTGGGGCCTTTGCTTTGATCTCCTCACCATGATTTAATAACGCTATTTACATCATATACAATTTTAATGCAATGGGGTCAAAACCGGGGTGTTACATGTTTGATGATGAAAACATGTCCATATTTGCTAGATGATTCTTTGAGGTCGTCCAGACTACTCCCAACAGTTCATATTGCTAAATCCTTCATACGAACATTCGCAACCATCCATACCCAAATCCACATCATCACTATGACATCATGACAAATCGCCCCTAGGGTTTGATCATCATCACATGTAGACGTCAACACGAAGTGGGCAGTAACAGTACCCACGTTTTTTCTCTTGGTGGGACTATCTTTCTTGCTACCAATGCCCGATTTTGGACTTAATTGGTTTCCCTTTTAGTAAACTTTACTCCTAGCCCCTTAAACCCCACTTAGAGATTTTGCTGACTCTCATTGCCTTATTATCTGTTGGAGATATGTTGACTAAGCCAAAATTCTAGTCCCATTGGCTTTTAAATGCCATTCATTATACACACTTAGAAGTTGATTGTGGGCCACAATAGTGTTAATGGCTAAGCTTGACTTCTAGCCCCAATGGCCTTTAAATGTCATCCATTATATACCCTTAGTAGTCGGTGGTGGGCCACCATAGAGTTAGTGGGCACCCACTAACTCTACGTTGGTCCACCACTGACCACTAAGGGTGTATAATGGATGGCATTTAAAGGCCACTGGGGCTAGAAGTCAAGTTTAGCCACTAACACTATCATGGTCCACCATCGATCACTGAGGGTGTATTGTTGGCCAGTAACAAGCCAAAAAAATATTTCATATTGTTGTGGGCCCATCAAGGCCTAGGATCAGCAAGAATGATGCAATTGCGAATGTATGATGAAGTTCAAATGTACAAGAGAGGAATGATGCAATTTCGAATGTACGATGAAGCTACGGATGTACAAGAGAAGAATGATGAAGAACAAGTTGCCGATGTGTTGACTGTCTTTGCCTCGTGTAATGCTTGAATACTTTTGAGAAAAGCTTGGTGTAGTCCGAAAGGACCTCTCTCGAAAGAGGGAGTGATGATGATGATGATGATAATGTGGTAGGTTTTCTGTTGCAATGGTGTGGTAGCTCAGTCTAGGTAGGGTATTTCTAGCTAGGCTTGTTTGGCCCGAAAGGGTTAGTATGCCAAATGAGGCATGTTGATCCTAAGGGGATTAGTATGTCTAGCTAGGCTTGTTTGGCCCGAAAGGATTAGCAAGCCAAACAAGGCTTGTTTGGTCCCCAGGTAGATCCATTTTTCTGGCTAGGCTTGTTTGGCCCGAAAGGGTTAGTAAGTCAAACAAACGCCTGGTGGATCTATTGAAGTACCCACCGAGATTTTGCTTCAGATGTCTTAAGGGCATGATGATGTGGTCCCAACACTCTGTGTTGATGATGATGATGTTGCTCCAGTATTTCTTGCTAATGATGATGACGTTGTCTCAGCATTCTATGCTGCTGATGATGATGTTGTTCTAGCATCTCCATGTTGATGATGCGGGTGATGATCTAGCATTTATTTGTTGATGATGTTGTTTTATCACTAACATGCTAATGATGTTGTTGTTGTTCCAGTATTCACATATTAATGTTACAGATGATGATGATGTACCAGTATTCACATACTGATGTTGCAAATGATGATGATGTTCCAATATTCACATACTGTTGTTGAAGATGATGATGTCCCAATATTCATACTAATGATGATGATGCCCCAGTGTTCATATATTGATGATGATGATGATGTCCCAGTATTCACATAATGATGATGTCCTAGTATTCACATGCTGATGTTGTTCTAGATGATGATGATATTCCAGTATTTACACACTAATGATGATGTTCCGCAATGATGATGCTTTGTGATGATGATGCTCCATGATGATGATGCTCAGTGATGATGTTCCACAATGATGATGCTCCATGATGAGGATGATGATGTTATTGTTCAAAACTTCCTACGACATATAGATTCACTAGTCAATTGTACAGTTGTTGTTGTTGTTGCCGATGATGTAAAATGCCTTCCTTGTAAAGAGAGAGTGTTGAAAGAAGTGTAACTTCGGAAGAAATTCTGTTGTACTTTTATCGTATTCCTCCTTCAGAGATGTTATCACTCCGTTCAAAGATGTCCTTGATGTAATTGGTCATGTCAAAGTCATGATGTAAAACCTCCGTTGTAAGTTGGGGCAATAGTACCCACAAAAGTATTTTATAAATGATATTTTGAGTCTTCCTAGGTAGGTCTTCCTTAATTAGAGAACTTGGCCAACCTAGTTAGATAATTGAGTCACTCACCTGATGAATATAAATAGGTGAGGCGCCTCCCTCATTTTCACACACTTCTCACTCAAGCATTGCACAAGAGAGAGAGAGAGAAAGGCAATCTATTGGGGAACAAGAGTTTATATTCTTGTTCTTGGGATCTTACACTGTACTTGATGAATTCTATATCGAGGAAGTGTTGCTGGGTTTTTTCCCCTATGTAGGTTTCCTAGGATAAATCTCTGTGTTCTTTTGTGTGGCTGTGCTTGTCTTTCGTATGGTAATGACGCTAAATGTTTTAAGATCTTGTTTAACCATCCAAATTCTAACACACTTAAAACTAGGTCAATTTGGAAAACTTGTAATTACCATCATGTAGTAATTTAAGTTAAATGCTCCTCACCAAATTATTTATGTTTGCAGTTGGACATCATATTTAATAACATTCATTTAATATGTTGTGCAACATTCTGTGTGAGAAAAAAAAATGTAGCACAACTTCATTCAATTAATATGTTGGGCACCGTATTGAGATTTATTACCTTTCTTTACACAGAAAATAAACAAATTTCAAATATATAGCAAAATCTATTTTATTTTAAATGTGCAGGGAGAAGGGAAGCGGAAGCCGTACCGGAATCAAAGTGTATCTTCCTAACATGCCCTTGATATATATTGCATCTCGTCTTGCAAAACAATAACTACCTTGGCACAAACATCTAAGAATGTCAAAATAAATAGCGAAACCAATCAAATTAAATCCATGTCCAGAAAAATAAGATTGCCCAAAATTTAAATAAATGCTAACATACTGTATGTATCGTTTAAAAAAACTTAAATAAGAGCCAGAGAGACAATATTCAACATCACATAAAAAAAACAATGCCATAGATATTTAAATTTTAAACTAAAATGTCTCAAAATTAAACTATTTCTTCTTCACAGTCAATATAGTAAAACTGATCAAACTTATTGGGCATCATATTTAATAACATTCATTTAATATACTGGCCATGGTATTGGACATTTGTTACCTTACTTTACAAGGTAAATATACATGTTTCAAATACGTTGCAAAATCTTTTTTATTTTAAATATGCATACAAAAGGGACAAGAAAGTCGTATCGGAATAAAAAGTACTGTATCTTCATTCCACCCACTATGAATGAAATTAACTCGATGTCTTGAAAAATAGTCAAGATTACACCAAAACTTAAATAAACGCAGACATAATGTATGTATCGTTTAAAGAAATACTAAAATAGAGTCCTGGACAGAGTCAGGGATATTTACATTTTAAACTAGCTTCACCTAATCCCTATGAAATGTGTTTACATATCTAAAAAAGATGGCTTAAAGACAAAGAAATTTTAAAAGAGGTTTCGTATCTAAATTAATTTTTCCTTTCCCATGATAGAAACTAAATATTAATCCCTATGAAATGTGTTTACATATCTAAAAAGATGTCTTAAAGACAAAGAAATTTTAAAAGAGGTTTCGTATCTAAATTAATTTTTCCTTTCAAATGATAGAAACCAAATATTACCCTGGAAAAAATTTTGATCGTGTGAGGGACGGATTGAGCTCCATTTTTCATTTCTTCATTTTAATGCACTCCAAAATGCCTTTGGTTTTTTTGGTCAAGCCATGCTGAAATGACCATGAAAGAATTTTTTCTAAAATTTATCGCTTATAAATTTAATATTAAATTTAGGAAAATACACAACACTGTATATATATAAATAATTTAGGAAAATTTTGATTACTAGAACATATAATATTTAATTTTAAATTAGCTAAATTGTAAAACATATTTATATAACTATATATCAAATTTCAATTTAAAATTTTCTTAACTTAAAACCTAAAAAAACATAATGTTAAGAATAAAATATGTGATAGAAAATAAATTACAAAATAATAACCATTACAATAATAACACTTGATTTACCTTAGAAAACCCATTTGAGAAAAACCAACCTTTTAACCAAGACTGCCAAGAGCATCTCTCCGGCTTGCTTTGGCACATTACAATGAAATATTACAACCATATTTATAAGGTTCTTTAAATGCAAATACAACTAGCAAGAAACCATGGGCCACTAAAACCATGTTCCTTTAACCACTTGCATCCTTACTCATTCCCAAGTCAAGGTTAATTGTAACATGTAAATGTTCATTTTTAGTTATAAAGAAAAATAAGTCATTTCTCAAAAACATTTGGATAAATGTTTAAAATCTTCATTTATAGTAAAATGTTTTTCAAATTCCAATTTGTTCTCGAAATATAGATTTTAAAAATTTATATGGATTATTTTGTTCATTAAATACTCTTAATATTCATTATTAGTTTTAGAGAAAGACAAGTAAAGCAATTTTTGGAAAACTATTTGATTATATGATTATTGGCTCATTCGTCTACTGATATTTACCCTATTTTGAAATTACTTAAGCAAATTGGTTATTCCCCTTCCAAATAGAAATACTTATTAGACATTTTTGTAAATCAAAAAGGTTTGCACATCAAGAAAACTTGATCCCTCTAAGAACTTGGTAAAACCATAGTTGAGATGGATCTATAGTGGGTTTAATGCACTCCAAAATGCCATAGATTTTTTTGGTCAAACCATGTTTGCAATGAACATGGATATGAAATAATTTAAAAAACATTATCACTCATAAATTCAATATTAAATTTATAATAAATTTTATAAATACAATTTCAAAAATAAATACACCATACAATAATATTCAATATATATATAAATTTAAATTACACCATACAATAATATTCAATATATATATAAATTTTTATTTTTATTTTTATTTTATTTTATTTTATAATTTTTAATATATTTAATTTTAAAATATTTAATTTCCTGCTTTTAATGGTTGTTTCATTTTAATATTTTAAAATACTTTTAATTTCCTCATACCATTATATAATCTGCAAAATTTAAACTCAGTCCAAAACTAAAGCCACTTAAACTTAAAATAAATAAATAAAAACTAAATACTTAATATATCAAGAAAGAAATACTAAGAGTAAGATGAGTTAATAAAAAAAATAACAGTGAAATCAAAATTATTCCGGTGTGAGGCCTTTCGGGTGGGTCCGTCAGAAATTATTCCGTGGATGTAGCACGTCAGTCAAGTCTGGTGGGTGAACCACATTGAAAAGAAAAGAAAAGAAAAAAAATCATGTAAACTTCATTCGTAGGTCAAATGATCGATTCCTCTTAGGTATTCAATCTAATGGTTTAGTCCTTGCATACGCACGGTTCATGCTTTGGGAAATGGTCAGTGGCGTGTTTTAGTACTTTCATATCCAGGAAATATTGTTTTCTGTAATTTAGTTCGAAGAAAACATATGAATTTGATTTAAATCTGAACACTTAAAACTGGACCTGATTGGAAAACCTATAATTACCATCCTGTTGTAATTTAAGTGAAATGTTCCTCAACAAATTATTTCGGTTCGCAGTTGGCAAGGCTATATAACCAAATGTGCGCAGAGAATGGAGGGAAAGCCGTACCAAATTAAAAGGTATTGTATATTCCAGAGATGTCCTCGATGTCCATTGCATCGGATCTTGCACAACAATAATTGGTTTGACACAAATAAAGTGAAATGTTCCTCGGCAAATTATTTCGGTTCGCAGTTGGCAAGACTATATAATTTACCAAATGTGCACAGGGCGAACAATACTTGTTATGCTATGGAGCATTTAATGTGACGGCAGTCGCACTGTCCGTCGTCGGATCTGTTCCAAAGAGCGATCCGACGGAGGACAGTGCGACCGTCGTCGCATTAAATGCTCCATAGCATAACAAGTATTGCTCGCCCACAGAGAACAGAGAATGGAGGGAAAGCCGTACCAGATTAAAAGGTATTTTATATTCCAGAGATGTCCTCGATGTCCATTGCATCGGATCTTGCACAACAATAACTGGTTTAAGAATGTTGTAATAAACAACAATCCAAATCTACCAACTATAAATCCAAAAATTAAATCCACGTACTGAAAAATATTCAAGGTTGCCCAAAAACTTAAATGCGTCGTTTAAAGAAGTTAGAGAGACATTATTTAACATCACATCAAAACAATGTCAGAGATATTTAAATTTTAAACTGGTTCCATGATAGCCATGAAATGTACGACATATGAGGTGCCAAAATTAAACTATTTCTTCATTCGGATGACAGAAAAATCAGTATTACCTTCAGAAAAAATTTGATCGTCAGGGATGGTTGAGCTCCAATTACCACTGTTTGATCGTCAGGGATGGATTGAGCTCCAAGCTGCCAAATCAAGAAGATAGAAAATGAGAAAACAAAATTCGGCGCACCGAAAGAAACCACAGTACTCCAACCAGAGATCTAGACTGACCAATACAAAAACAAAAAAACACAGCAGACTGGACCATGAATTAAGGAAAACGGCAACGCTAAAAATTAAATCAATCCAAGATCATTCTGAAGAAAATAAAAAAGTCAAGAAGATGGAGCTTCTAGCTTTTGTGGAATAAATGACAGTTGGCAGCTTTTTGTGGAATAAATGACAGTTGGCAGGCAGCATGGAGCGAGCGGGTGTTTTTTTAAGAAATTGAAATGGTAAATGACAATCAATAGTATCCGGCTTAGATTTATATTTCGTCAACCGGCTGCTGCAGACTTTTCAGGTTTGAACGGCCAGCAGGAAAAATGAAAATGAGATGAAGTTTAACATGAAACTGAACTTTATAAACGTAAAACCATTCGTAACGAATCGCAAAAACATAATATCTCGTTGGAAGTCACGGGCTTTCAATTTTCATAGGCCAATTATTTAACGAAGCAAGGAAGGAAATATTTTAAAGTTCACAAGGTTAACAATAGCCTATTGGACAGACCAACTGGTACGCTGTTTTCTATAATTCAATCTTTTGTCTCTTCAATTTTTGTCTCTTCAATTTGATGATGAGCTCTCTCAATTTTCCAATAGTCTTTTCGTTAAATAACTCATCCCATGATTTATCCGTCAAGACATTTGTGTACCTATTCCTATTGTCCTTAAGGGCTTCACACTCTAAAATGAAATGTTTTTCTGTCTCCACCTTACCAGCGGTGCAAAAAATACACACTCTTTCTGCCCAAGCTTCTTTTGGCATTTTCTAGCGCCCCTCTCACAATGGAGTTGATGTGAGTTAGTTCTTAATTGAGCAATGAGAATTTTGGCTTTCCAATGTATATTGGCCCCTACATACGCCTTTTAATGTTGATTGTAGGTAGGGATAAACTCATCAATATAATACTTTCTCTTTCTCCCTAGCTCTTTATCCCAAGTTCGCTTGTGGAACTTATTGATAACAAAAGCCTTTATTTCTTTACTATTCGTAGGACACGTGCTCAAGCACATATCCTACTTGCTAAGCCATTTAATATTTTGCCGCATCCAAGTCTTCTTTCTTTTGCACAATATGTCATTGAAGACAACCTTAGGCCATCTACCTTCTTCCTTTTGCTCAGCTCTTTTTAGATATCTTATGAGTCTCATCATAGCGATTGCTTCAGTAGAAGCCACCCCCATTTCACTTAGCATGATCTCGTATGGCACTGAACTCTTAATTTTGAACTTGCTTGTGATCATGTGTTTTTTAATCTTTTCTATTTGCTTCCACTATAAGTCAGAGGTACTGCTGGCCCAAACTTCACAACCATAGAGAATAACCGGGATCACTATGAGCCCAAAAAGGGCTTGCATAGTTTTCCAGTCCCATAACTCTGCCTCTCTGCACCTATTTTGGAAAGCATAAAATGGTTTCCAAACTCCTAGAGTTCTTTTTTTCTTGCAGCCTTCTGAACTCAAACTTTTGTTGAAATCGATTCCGAGGTACTTGTAATCTTCCACTACTTCAAGGGTATTGTCTTCAAAGTAGAACTTATGTTGTTTAAGTTTTCTTTTGCTATAGAAAACTACCACTTTCATCTTGCTAGTATTTACTTGCATCCCAACTGTTCTGCAAAAGCACTCAAGGGAAATCAAGTGCTCTTGCAAGCCAAGAGCAGACTTAGCAATCAAAATAAGGTCATCTGCATACAAAAGAAGCCTTATCACATACTCGCCCACGAGAACGCCATCCCTGCCCTCTAAGTTTAACCACTCTTCAAGTTTGTCAATATATAAGCCAAAAAGGGTAGGGGATAATGGGCACCCTTGTTTGACCCCGATATCGCTTCTAAAACTTTCAGAGATACCATATGATGTTCTGATTTTGACTTTGACCTCCTCATATAGCCTGTGAACAGCTGCTCTAAGATGTATAGGAACCCCAAGTTCTTCTATTCTGTACCATAGCTTATCTGGCTTAACATTCCAAAGAATCAAAGAGGACAAAACTCAAGATGTATCTGGCTTAAAGTCAAGGATCGGAATATTGCCTTTTTTCATAAACAAGCTAAGGCGAGGAAGCAATATAAGACAATACAAGATATTCACTCTCAAGACCAAGTTTTCAAAGACTTTGATCAAATAAAAATGGAATCATATCGTCATTTTAGTGTTATCTACTCTATGAATCCAATTACTAATCCATCAAATCTCGCGCTTATGGATTTAGTTACCAGGCTGGTCAAGAGAAAGGATAATAACATTCTTACTCAAAGGATCACGTTAGAAGAACTAAAATCAGCCATGGAGGATGAAGAAGATAAAGCGCCAGGCCCAAACGGATTCAACGCGAGGTTCATTAAGTTTTTTTGGGATACTGTTCATAAGGATTTGCTAAAATGGTGTTAAAATCTCAGCACTGTGGAAAAATCGGAGGAAGCACAAACTCAGCATTTCTAGCCCTTATCCCTAGAGAAAAATATGTTGTTTCTTTCGACAGATTTCGGCCCATCTCATTATGTAATATCGACTACAAGATAATCACCAAAATTATGGCTAAGAGATTAAAAGGTGTCATGCCACGTAACATTCCAAAGAATCAAGGAGGTTTCATTAAAGGCGGGAGAATTTGGGACAATATCATTTTGGTTCAAGAGGCAATCCACTCCATCCTAAAGAACTGTGAAAAAGGTATGGTGGTGAAAATAGATTTAGTTAATGCGTTTGATAAAGTTTGTCACTCCTTTATTTTTCAGGTGATGCTATGGTTTGGGTTCAATCCAAGCTTCATTCGTTGGGTCAAAGCTTGTATAAGTGATCCTTGGATTTCTCCCCTCATCGATGGAAGAGTTGCAACCTTCTTTCAAGCCTCTCGAGGCCTTATGTAAGGTTTCCCACTCTCTCCCTTGCTTTATGCAATCCAAGCTTCGATGCTTAGCCTTCAACTCGAGCAAGCCATGAAGGATCAAGATTTAATTGGAATCAGAATGGCTCGTGGAACTAAAGACATCAATCATGCACAGTTTGTAGATGACACTATTTTGTTAGGAGGCACCAGTCATCTTATAAAGAGAATGTTCAAGTTTGAATTGGACTGTGACTGCTAAGCATCTACCAGCAAGTTAAATCTAAGGAAGAGTTTGATTTACAGTTGGAAGATAAATCAAAGGGAGATGTCTGAAATTTCTTGCATTTTAAGAATTGAGGGAGTAACTATCTAGGATTCTTTTAAATATTTGGGTGTCTCAATTTTCAAAAGTTAACCAAAAACTTCTGATTGGATCCCTCTAATTGAAAATTTCAAAAAAAAAACATGGCTTAAGGAGCAGTTTGGATAAACTTTGCAGGGAATTTGGTATTGATAAAGGTCATTCTAAATATATTTCCTTTGTACCAATGTTCATGATTATGTTGGTTGCTTCCATAATTCCTGCCACTATCGAAGGCTTGTTGTGATCCTTCCTTTAGCAAGGAGGGAAAAACAATGGAGTAAATAAATTTGCTCTAATTAGCTAGAAGAAAATCAAATTGCCTTAGTTGGAGGGAGGTCTTCAGATTAGAGATTTAAAATTCCAAAATTTGGTGATGGGAGAAAAACTTCTCTGGAATTTGATTGAAACGAATCCTTCTTGGAGTATTAAGGTGCTCAGACATAAATATTTTTCCGACCCAAGGTTATGGTGTCTAGATTTCGAATATATGGTTAATCAAGGCTCTTTGATATTTTCTCTTTGCAAGAAAGCTTTGCCTCATTTCAAAGAAGAACTCTTTTGGATTGGTGATGGTAAGCATGTGAGAATTTGGCGGGACTCAATCCTGGGGAACCCTCTCCTCTCCTCTCTTCTAGCTTTTAAAATTTGGTTAGACAGTCAAGGTTTATTCACTCTTTGGGATATGTCTAGATGGGACCTCGCCCTGCCCCACTGTTGGGTTTGTTGGTCTCTTCCTGATTGCCATGAAGAGCTCGAAGATGAGAAGAGACTTTTTCTTGTCCAATTGACAGGTTCTGCCCCATTGGCTATAGGAGTTAAAGATAAGCATGGTTGGGTTTTCAGCACTAGGGAATACGCTTCTGCGCAAGGTTACACTCTGTTCTCTGCGTTTCCAAATGTGCCCAACAACTTGTTGATCTGGAAAAGAATATGGAATTTAAAAATATTACCGAAAATTGACATGTTCAGCTCGACAGTAGTGCATGGGAGCATTCTAATAGGAGATAATATAGAGAAAATAGGTTTTGTTGGTCCTGTAGCAAGGATTTCTCCCTGCTACAGGGGCAAGAATGGCTCCCTTCTGCCTATAGGGCAGAAGGGTAGGTTCCTGCTAATGGTAAAAATGCATAAAAACGAAACGCAAATAAGAGAAGCAGAACAGTAAACCAACACTAAGGATAAGAACAGAAAACTAAAACTAAACTAAACTATAAGCTAAGAACATAACAGAAAGAAGGAGATGAAGCACTAGTGAACCCCTCTGCAGAAAATGGGTTAGGGTTCCGCCTCCTTAAAACCTACAAATAAATCTAAGCTACAATGGAAAACCTGCAAAACAATGTTAATAACAAAACTTGCAAATGGAGATAATGGTTAGAAAGCCAAGCATATTAAGAAGCAAAGAAATAAACATAAAATCATGAATATACCTTCTCTGGTGGGAATGGGCCACCTGCCGTAGCTCATGGGAGCACCTCTCTTGGTTTGGGAGCAATGTTTCAAAGGGGAATGCAAATGAAGGAGAGGGAGTGTGGGTGGTTTGAGAGGCAAAGGTCTCAAAGCATCCACGGGCAGCGTAACAATAGGCAATGGGAGAAGTCTCTTGAGAGTGACCCCCCACCCTCCTTTTATAGCTTTTCCAAGGGGTTTTAGGGTTTTAAGCCCTTGGTCAGGGTTTTAGCCCCTTCCGCCCTAACTTTAGCCTCTTTTTGGGTTTTAGCCCCTTTTTGAGGGCTTTAGCTCCTAGGGGGCTATTTTGGGCTCCTTTTTGGGGGTTTTAGCCCTTTTTCTTCATCCTTAGGCTATTTTGGAGGTGTGGGGGTCTAATGGAAGGTCTAATCGAGTGACATGAGAGTTGTGAGATGGTGTCCTTGGGTGGTGTAGGCCATTAAGAGCTAAGTGGGGGATTTTTGGGTTAACAAATTGCCCCCTGATGTGTGAGGGAAGGAGCTCAACATATGGCCGACAGACATCATAGGATTTGTTGTGTAGAGGTGGTGCTTCCGAGGCTGGGACATGGTGGCTTTTGGTTTTTGTATTAATTTGGTTCCCATCAATGGGTGAGATACAATAAATGTGTGACATGTATATGGACGAGGAGGGAATTCCCATGCTCGTGACAATGTCAAAAGAATATTTTGATCTATGCTCTAAAATACAAGAGCCGATCATATACAACTGATGTTACAATAATGGTTGCCTCCATGTGAGGCTGAATACAATACTGATCTGGTACATTGAACCCATGGCATTCTCATGGAATGCTATATCTTCATGACTGACAGTCTGTTGGATCTGGTACATAGCTGTGTGGACTCGTTGATTGAGAGTCAGAGTCTCTGTGGTACAAGTATGCTGCATCAATCATAAAGGTATATCGAAGCACTGCTGGGGCTTCAGATCACTGTCTCCAATGCAACCCGGAAATCACAAGGGACCTAACATGTTTAGGTCGCTCGAGTGGACTCACCAATGTGCTAGATTCGGGTGACATCGGGGGTCTTCGACCAAGTACTGTGTGGAACAAACCCTGTACGAATCTCAACGGTGCGATGATGGAGTTGAAGTCGAGCACGTGAGAAACAACCATCCCAAGAGGCACTAAGGGCTCCTCTCAAGTGGTCCAAGGAACTCATCGATGATGTTAATGAAACCAAGGTATAGGGACCTCTGGGTCTATCCTCTGGAATATGTGTGCTGGCGTCGACAGAGGGAGACATGCCCTTAGTCAAGGCAATGATGTTTCCTTGACCAGGATCACGAGGGAGAAGACCGAAAGGTGTGAAGCAATCTGTAGACTAACTCACTGAATTGGGGGGGGAGGGGAGGGAAGGGAAAGAACTAAATAGGGGCAGGGGGGGAGTGGGAGACTCAAACTTCCTTTATTCAGAGTATGACGACAAGGCGGACCAGGCAGCAAATGAAATTGACTCAAGGGAATGGGATCATAGCTGTAATACCAGGAATGTCGCTGCAGATGGGAAATACTTGGAGGAGGTGGACACTTTTGATACTGATGGGATCCAAGGAAGACACATTGTAGAGTACTCTGAACAAAGGCGACCCAATGTGGGGATGCTGCCAAACTATTTTATGTGGGGTGGTTTCTAGGGACACCATTGTGGTACGATCTCATGGATTTTTGGCGAGCCCGAGAAGGTAAATGCTTGATGGTGCTTTCAATTTTAGAGAGTCTGAAAGCACGAAGAAGACTCCAGTGGGGGCTCTTTTTCATTGGTAGTCTCCTGTGCCCAAAAAAGGATAAAAGTATACATAGGAGAGCTCGCCCACCATGGAGGGGATGAGAGACTTCTTTACCATTGGTAGTCCAATCAGGTCGAAAAAGGTTAAACCTGTATTGACTGGATGGTCATTCAAATACTTTTACGAGCATGAACGAAACCAAGTTTGCTCGGCAATCTTTTCTTGTTGAGATAGCTGGAAAAGAGCTTAACGACAACCGGTGGTGAGCTTTTTCGTAAAGTGTGGCCCCTCTGCCCGAGAAAGCATAAAAGTATGCAGAGGGGAACGGTCTTGGCTTGAGTGTGCCAAGGAGGTCCTTTTCAATTAATGGTCTACATGGTCCACAAAAGGAGGTAAACATAACGATGTAGATGCCATTTCCTATACTTTATTGAGCAGGAAAGGAAGCAGCTGCGCTCGGCTATCTTTTCATTGTTTTAAGGAGTCAGAAAAGAGCTTAAACGCAACTCCAATATGGTCAACCGATGGTGGCACATGCGGTGCCCCATGTCAAGATGGTGGAAAAAGGTCCAAAGGTCATCCATGTAGTATGGACGGAGCAGAAGGCTCTCAAACATGCCAATACATGTGTGGGATAGATCGCGGCAGAGGCCTACGAGTCAGTGCGGCAAAGGCACGCAAACTGAGGTGGCTCTCGGACAGAGGTCAGGAGAGCGTGTGTGTGTTGTGGTGGATGAATTTGACCACATGCGATGTGAGTACAGGTCCGGAGGCATTTATATGCCAAATACGTGTAAGAAAAATAAATTGTTTTGTGGACAATGGTCCAGAGGTCCACGTAAGGTGCGGTGAATGGAAAAGACAACTATGTGTTAAAAATGCAAAATAAAAGCTAAAATTACATTCCTTAACGGGCGGTGGCCCGAAAACTCGCATGAGTTGCGGTCGGGAAGTGTGATACAAGTACAGGTCTGTAGACACTTGCATCATCATGTCATGGCTCGTAAATTGAGGTCACTGGTGGGAAATGGTCCTGAAATTGACTTGTTAAACATGAGACAATGGTCTCATAAGGAAATGGAAATTTGAGCTCAGAGGTGTGAGAGGTGTCTCGAACTGGTTCCGGGTGACTTTGGATTAGCAGCTAATGGTGTTGCCCCTGACTTGTGCTAAAAAACATTGAAAAACAAGAAAGGGAAAAAACTACGCTATAAGGGATTCATAGTGGTTATATCAGGCATAGACTCCCTTAAGGTGGAGCCCGTTGCACGGCTTCTTCAAGAGTCGACCGTCTGAGTCAGCGAAGAGGTATGCCCCCTTACCAAGATGAAGGTCATTGGCAAGGCGGGATGACGAAATCTGGTCTTTGATGGGAAGAACCGATTCCACACTATGGTTTAAAGGGAATGGGGTAAAACCAAAGGCGGTCTTACATATATCTCCGTCATCGCGTAAGTGGTGTCAGGATAGATCAGGTGGATCTTCCACGACCGATGAGACGGAAGGGCAACTGGTGCTAGAGATCATGTAAATGGTACTGGTTGTGGTTTTGGTGGCCTTGCCCCCAGTCTCTATTAGAGGAAGAGGGGCAGGCCTGGAGATAAGAGGAGTCTTTGATGGACCTGGAGGTAGGTGCAACATCATCTCAATTGGCTGGACATGAGTCAACACATCTTGGGGCCTCAGAGGTATGGTAGGTGGTTCAAGGTACCACACAGGATCTCCCAATCTGAAATCTTGTAGATTGCAGGCTTCCAAGACAGACTTACTGACGATCTCGGATGGTAGGAAAAGGAAAGGGAAAAGGAAAATGAAGAGGAAAAGGATCATGTTGATCGGGAATGAACCCCACTATTTCTGTGGTAAATGAGGTTGAGGTTGCGGCGGTGGCTGGGGAAACAATGGAAGAGACAAGTCTGATGGACTGTTAGAGATGGTGGAGACAAGCGGGTTAGTTGAACTGGACATCATGTAAATGGACATGGTGTCTGAAGAAGGTGTTGCGGGGTGCAATTCTTCGATCAAAGTGATTTTAGACTCAAGGGAATGTTGACAGAGGTCAGCTAGAGCCATTCGAAATTCGGGCAGGTCCTGGCAATGGTGAGAGTAATGTCCATACAAGCCGCAAAGGGTGCAAGCATGGTTTGTCCTTAATGCCTTGTTCCTGACTACTGGTGCGGTTGGGAGTTCAACCATGGGGATGTTTTCGTTTGTATCCATGAAATCTAGATGCACCCAGATTACTGGGATTTCAGGGCAATTCTGAGTTGGATGGCCCTGTTGTTCGCAGACGGCACAAGGTGGGACTTGTCGCGGTTCTGCGGTAGCTTTGGTGTTCTTGCCCCTGGCTCTTTTGGGTTGGGGTTGTGCTGGTGCAGGTGTAGCGATTGGCTTGTGCGAACCGGGTGGAGGGTGAGACTCAACCGCAATAGGTTGCACTGGGGTTAAAACAACCTAGGGCATTGCTGGTTGAGCTGGTGGGTCAAGATACCACACCGGGATCCCTAACGTAAAGTTGGGTAGGCTTAAGGTGGCCATGACCGGCTTGCTCATGACACCAAGTGGGGGAAAGAGGAAGGGAATTGTATGGACTGGAGATGAGCCTAGATAACTCCCTGCTGGTTGCATGTGGGGGTGAGGTTTTGGTTGCGGCTGCGCGTAATGCTGCTGTTGCGGGTGACGTTGCGGCTGTTGTTGGTGTTGTGGCTGCGGACGATGTTGTGGTTATGGTTGGGGCTGCGGCTACGGTTGTTTTTTGGGTGTAGCGGTGCTAGATGAGACCATGCACAAGTCCGCAGTTTGCTTTTGTATCGGTGGTGGTGACACCAACGGGAAAGGAGCCGTCATGGTGGGATTGGTAAACAACCCAAGGCCCACATTCAACGGTGGGGAGGCTGGTGTGTTTTCAACCACAGTGTTGGTTGCAAGTATGACATTAGCGTGTGTGGTCGCCACTTGTGGCTCAATGGTGGTGATGGTAGGGATAACGTTGGCATGCGCTATTAACCCTCGTGGATCATGATAGGTGAGCTGGTCAATCGTCACAATCTTCCCTTCATGGGGGAACATCATGAGACGGAAGATAGTTGATGCGACAGCTTGCATGGCGTACATGTAACTCCTCCCGAGGAGGAGGTTGTAGTCACGGGGGCAGCACTTGTTGAGCAATACCCTATCACGTTATTTCATATTGTGGGTTTTAAAATTATAAAAAATCGAACCAATATATTGCAGGTATTGGGGGGATGAGGGGTTTAAGGTGGGGGTGGATAAGGTGGTTTATAAGGATTGAGGTATAAAAAGGGGTGGGGAGGAGGTTTTAGGTATTGGGAGGGGGTTTCAACAAAAAGAGTTTGGGTCAATATCTCTTGAAATTAAGGGTATTCTTTAATATCCCATGATTGCACGTGCTATGTGAGAGGTTCACTAAGTGAAGTCCCCATGGTTGTAGTCCAGTTAAGCATTGACGATTTCGATGTCAATCAGGGCTGTCTTCCCGGCTAATGTGATGGGGACATGAGGGAGGATTCCTTGGGCTTTAGTGGGATGTCCATCATAAGCCCACAGAGTCGTGGAGGACGGTTGTAGAATTGGTGATCCAAGCTTCTGCCAAACCAAGGTAGACATGATGCACGTGGATGCCCCCTCATCCACTATGCATCGGTGCATGACCAAGTTCCGGATAGACACCAGGATTTGGAAGGCGATAGTGGAGGGCATGTGCAACTCTCTGTTGTCTGTGTCAAATGTGATTAACTTGGATTCGGAGGGGTCTACTTCCCCTAGAGCGGCTAGTAAGGATTTCCGCTGCGTTGGGCGCATTTTAAGTACCTCAAGAGCGGACATGGCAGTTGGCGTTTGGGCCAAATCATCCACAATGCTATAGCTGACTACAGCTCTAGCTGTGGCATTATTGGCAACTCTGGGTATGGGGGAGCATGGGAACGGGGTAACTGAAGAGGAAGGTTGACTGTCTTAGACATGGATGCTACTGATGATTCAACGGGTTCGGTGGTGGTACCGTACTGATTCCGTCAAGTTTGCAAGTTGACCTCTTCAGTCGTCATGGCTAGCAGGTGGTGAACACCTGTTTTGGCCATGGGCGGTGCCCCCAGAGCGTTGGGATTGGCCTGGGGAGGGGGAGCGGTTGCCACCAATCCTTGGACTAGTAGTGGGTTTTGAAGCACCATGGGAGGAGGTCCTTATGGTGCTGGGTTGGGTTGAGCTTGATTGGCAGCATCAATGGCCTGTTGGGCCTTGTTTTGAATGGCCTGCTTGGGCCAAGCCATGTGGGGACACTCAAACGTGTAATTCCCATAGACATCATAGAGTGTACATGGTTGGTTTGTGTGCAACGAGGCGTTGTGTCTTGGTGGATTTTGTCGGGGGGGGGTTTTGGGCTAGCCAGTTTGCCGCACCATTGTTGGGAGGGTTCGGTTGTTGACCACCTCGCTGTAGTTGGTTATTGCCCTTGTTGATTGTTGGGGGTAGGCTGGTTGGGACTGTTTTGCTATGTGAACACTTGTCCCAACGGAGTGGGTGGAGCGGGGGTAAGGGCTTACACAAGTTGTACTAGCGATGCATAGTATATTTGTGGGGGTGGTGGTGCCACAAATGTGGGCATTTGCCCCACATAATGCTGTGTTGGCCAAGCCATGGCCTGAGAGTGTTGCGTTGGCCCAATTTGTGCATAAGACGTTGTTGCTCTAGACTGGGACATCATTCTAGTGTAGTCCGGAGCTTGGTTTTGGTAAGCAACATTAACAGTGTTGCTTGGTTGTGGTGTAACGACAGGTGGTGTCGGTCGAGGCTGTGGTTGTTGGGAGACCGACCCTATGATGTCGTCTGCAGTGTGGGATGCCCCCGGTCCATCGCGGTAGGAGGTGCTTGGACGGGGAGCATTTGGAATGACGGTATACAAGTATCCAGACTGGCATAGATGAGGTCGAATTGTTGGGCCTTTAGTATGGCCTCTTCTTCAGATTAGGGGCGTTTAGATGCGACATCCTTTGCGATTGGCGGGAGCAAAGTCTGAAGGAACCAATCTAAGAAGATCTTGTCATCTAATTGGATTTTGCATAAGCTATGGCGTCACCGCCACTCGTGGATATGGTCAGTTATGTGAGTGGCGGTGTTTTGATGGCAGGATAGCAGGATCTCCACCCCCTCGTCATATTTAACAGGGAGTTGGAAATATTGTAGGAACATGAAGGCTAGGGAATTGAAGTCGGGGTACTTGGCTTGTGGCAGCTCAATGTACCATTTAGCCGCGGCACCTGTAAGGGTGCGTTGGAACAGCCTCAGCCTGACGGAGTCATCTACGATGCTATTGGATGAGCACCATAGATGGAATGTCATTATGTGGTTTTGGGGACATTCCCCGGCTTTGCCTTCAAACTTGGGGATGTTTGATGGCAGCTTAGTTGGCATAGGTTGCCAAAAATCTTGGTGGCGGATGGGGTCATTTGTTAATCTAGCCAAATCAGGCAAGTTTAGATGAGCCATGAAGGGTAGATTTGACCCCAAGTTAATGTGGGATGGGGCTGTGATGGTGGTGGGGTTTGTAGGTGCATAATGCATCTGCATGGCTGGGGGTGCTTGCGGTGGCACCATTGTAGATGGGCTGATGCCCCCAAGTGTTGTGGGGGGGGCAGTATGGGTGGCAGGGGCATTGCCCCATGTATGACAGTAGGGGCAATGTAGGTGGACGGTGCACTGCCTCCCTGTGTGGCAGGAGGGGCAGTGTGTGTGGAGGGGCCACTGCCCCCGTGTGTTACCATTGGGCCAGCTTGGTTGGTTACTATGGGTGGTGGCAGCTGGCTAATGATAGTCTACATGACTGTACTTGGGCCACTTGCCAAGTTGTGGGTGACAGGTTGTGATGTGGACATGGTTCCACTTGCTAAGGTTAGGCCAAAAAATGGATCCGGGTTCGCACTAGCCATGGGACTTGATGGTGCGGTGTGGAGGTCTGGTTCAGACTGATATGGGTCTGAATCAGAATCAGAGGTTGTGTGGCCTTCTGATGGTGTGGGAGATTGTTGAGAATGGCTTCAATGGTGCCGATTGAGTGTTCCAAATGGTCGTGGTTCGCCTCTCAGGCGTGAGGAAGAGCGTGGAGGATCAATTGTGTTTGATTGTGTGTGTGAAACTGGTGGGTATGAGATTTGGACCCTGGTTTCATTGGATTCCTATTGGCTGAAGGTGGTCTCTCGGCCACCAAGACTGCCAGAAGACAACGCTTGTCTTGTTCCTCGCAGGTGCTTCTACTCAATCGGAAGGGGTCGTTGCCCATTTCGCTTGGCAATTCCTCTCAGCAGCTAGCTACTTTGGGTTTCCTGTGGTACTCCTCACAATGATTTTCTGGGCAAAGCCCAAGTAATTCCCACAGTTGAAGCAGTCAGGGACTTATGTCCTCAAAGACTGAAGAGTTGTTTTGACTTAGTGTAAATTAGTAAATTTTAAGGCTTACTCAGCGTCATGAACTGAGTTGGGTTAATTATTTGGTATGGTGTAGTTGTTTGCTTGTTTTTCTGGTATTTGGTTGCTGTAATATGGTTTATGAATTCATCATGGTAGAGTTCATATCATTGTGGTTGTGTATGCAAGCATAAACATAAATTGTAAACAAGTTCAGTGATTAACCCTGAATGTTTGCTGGCCTAACTAGATTTCTACCTCACAATGATATTCCTCTTCAACCAAGAGAAGGTGCTAGTCTCTCAACACAATGGGACTAATCCAATCCATAGATCCTCAGGTCACCTCCCGGATGCTAGGTTGGTCAACAGGGAGGACGCTTAGCGTCGTGAGAAGCCCTCCTTCTCTACCCCCTCTACCTTCCAGGTCACCCGGTTTTAGTGGTTTGGAACAATATCATGGAGTGCCTAGATCTATATGAGCTTGCCCTTTATTGTATCCCAGAATACCCTGGAGGGTGATGACTAGGTAGAGGAGGAAGCGGGAAGCAAGATGGTTACTTTTAAGTTGTTTTTAGTTAGACTAGGTTCATTTTATTAAGCCATAATGGTTTACTTAACATTTACACATTGTTCATCAAATAATTTATAGACAATAAAAGAAGAAACTGAAAATGACTTGCAATGATGGACAGAGGCGGCTGGGCCGCACTAACAGTTCTCTGAAACTGAAATTACTGTCTATTAATCTTAAATTAAAGTTCTGTTTGACAGGCCGCACATTTTTTACCAAATCTAGCGAGGCGGCCACGAGATTTTTTCATAAATGAGTGAGCGGGCCGCGAGATTTTTTCAGAAATGAGCAAGGGGGTCGTACAGAATGCAGAAACAGCTGCAACCTAAGTTTATGGGCTGAAGTCTCACTTATCAGGGGATTAAATGCGCCCTGGGTGCACCTGTTTGCCCATTATGTGCGCCCCAGTCTCACCTTTTGCCCCAATATGAGCACCCTGCTCCGAAATGGGGTTTTTTGGTGAGACAAAGTCAGATATGGCCGACAGTAACTGGTACTGGGGTCAATCTGACTCGGTTCTTCCTAGCAGAGGCTTCGACGGTAACTAAAATAGGAAATAAACAGGATTTAAGATAGATTTAACATGAAATTTCTGAAAAACTAGGGCAAAAATTTTAAAAACATGAAAATAAAAATTTTGAACCAGGGATCCTGTGGGATCGACCTAGTATGGTTGCCAGTTCTGTAGCAAGGATTTCTCCCTGCTACAGGGGCAGGAATGGCTCCCTTCTTCCTATAGGGCAGAAGGGTAGGTTCTTGCTAATGGTAAAAATGCAGAAAAACGAAACGAAAATAACAGAAGCAGAACAGTAAACCAACACTAAGGCTAAGAACATAAAACTAAAACTAAACTAAACTATAAGCTAAGAACATAACAGAAAGAAGGAGATGAAGCACTGGTGAACCCCTTTGCAGAAAATGGGTTAGGGTTCCGCCTCCTTAAAACCTGCAAATAAATCTAAGCTACAATGGAAAACCTGCAAAACAATGTTAATAACAAAACCTGCAAATGGAGATAATGGTTAGAAAGCCAAGCATATTAAGAAGCAAAGAAATAAACATAAAATCACAAATATACCTTCTCTGGTGGGAATGGGCCACCATGCCCTAGCTCATGGGAGCACCTCTCTTGGTTTGGGAGCAATGGCTCAAAGAGGAATGGAAATGAAGGAGAGCGAGTGTGGGTGGTTTGAGAGGCAAAGGTCTCAAAGCATCCATGGGCAGTGTAACAATAGGCAATGGGAGAAGTCTCTTTAGAGTGATCCCCCACCCTCCTTTTATAGCTTTTCCAAGGGGTTTTAGGGTTTTAAGCCTTTGGTCAGGGTTTTAGCCCCTTTTTTGGGCTTTTAGCCCCTTTCGCCCTAACTTTAGCCTCTTTTAGGGTTTTAGCCCCTTTTTTAGGGCTTTAGCTCCTAGGGGGCTATTTTGGGCTCCTTTTTGGGGTTTTTNGGGGCTATTTTGGGCTCCTTTTTGGGGTTTTTAGCCCTTTTTCTTCATCCTTAGGCTATTTTGGAGGTGTGGGGGTCTAATGGAAGGTCTAATGGAGTGACATGAGAGTTGTGAGATGGTGTCCTTGGGTGGTGTAGGCCATTGAGAGCTAAGTGGAGGATTTTTGGGTTAACAGGTCCGTTCCACTAGCCGTTGTGTAACAAAATTAAAGAATCCATTCAACATCTGTTCTTAAACTGTCCCTTTGCCCAAAATGTTTGGGAACCCTTCATCCGTCCCTGGTTTAGCGATTTAGATCTGCCAGGAAATATTCATCAGAGTTTTGTTAGTTGGGATCGAACATATCAAGGAACATTGGACAAAAAAGAAGGCATCAAAGCTTACTGGTTGACGCTCCCAAAAGTTTTTTTTTGGCATATTTGGATTGAGCGTAATCAAATAATATTCAAAGATAAGGCCCAATATCCTAAACAAATCGATGCTAAAACTCAAGCTCTTATGGGAGAAATTCTTAAAGCATCTTTGTTGCCTAAGAATAAGACTTCCCTTTCTCCTGACGACGTAAATTGGTTGCATTCCTTCAATATTTTTGATTTAGACACAGTTATGGCTAGGCAATTGTTAGAAGTTTGGGAAATAAGAATGGGTCAATATCAGTTTGAAATTTGGATGAAGGAGAGGAAAATCTTCAAACTCTTCTTTAACGAAGCTTCGAAATGGAATCCAGGGGTGGCGAGAGGGGGAGGGGTCATCATTTTCCCCAAAGGGAACATTGAAATTGAATATAGGCATTGACACAAACAACATAGTTGAAGATTATGGTCTTTGGAAAGGACTTAAGCAATTGAAATCAATGAGGTCCAATCTATGAATGGAACAAGTCACTATTAAAACTTAAGGTTATTCAAACTGCTCAAAAGAATTCTTTCTATCTCAAGATCATTTCGACATCTTGATTTCTTTCATATTCTCTATGAGCTGAATTTCAAGGTGGATCAAGAAGCAAATAAGGCGATCGCATTAAGAATTAATGAACTCTATGTTAATCTTCACTTTTGTTAGCATTTCCTCCCTAAGCGGCGAGGTCCTATGCAGCTTCTTGAATGTAATTATGTATGTTTGTTTGGGCATAGTTTCTTTGGAAACTGTTGGTATATTCTACTACGGTATTTTTATAAACCATAAGTTTGTACCTCTTTCAGTGGTTTCTCCACTGGTTTTATAATCTAAACCATAACCGTTCTTGTCTAAAAAAAATATATCCCCCACATCTCCATGGAAAATGAAAAAGGCTATAGTAAGTCGTGAAGCAACAAAGCTTGTTGTCATAACACTGAGATGCAATTACACTAGTTGTAGAAAATCTCACCCTCAACACAAATAAAATATTATGCAAATCATCAATGTGACAGAAAAATGTTTCATTTCCTTCCATCGGATAAGGTTGATGGATGGAGAATCAAGAGCAAAGGGTGTCATGCATGGACAACAAGTACACCATGTGTTAGCAAAATTTAAAAAAAATAGAGCACCAAGAAAAAGATGGTCATAATGGGTGACAACCTGACAGAAACCATTCTCTTGCATAATACTTTGTTCAAGGAAACCATCACTAGAGAAGAATTTCAAATGGATATAGTCAAAATTACTTGGAAACTCTTGTATAGAAGTTCAAATTTTGTATAATAATACGTGGTCAATAATGGTAAGCGAAAAGTAGGTTTTGGAGGTTTCAAAGACATGGAAAAGTGATTCTTGGTTGACCTTGATTTACGTCGCATAGCGAAATAAAGCTAAATGTTAGACGATTTGCACTTTTCCTGCAACTTTTGTCGAAATCTGGCGATGCAATTTTTGTTGAAAACCACAATTTTCATTAATGAAATTATTTTAATAATTAAATAAAATGCAATGTGCATGTTTAGAATAATTTGAAGCATTTTATTTTATTTTACTTTACATTAAAAATATGAGTAAAAATAATATGGTTAACGTATTATATTGAAGATAAATGTTTAATGGATATTCATACTAAGGAGCATGTGCTCTGGAGTGTCACCAACCAAGGATTGTTTAGCTTCTCTTTGTTTAACTCCAAGTTTCATAAATCTCAACCATGCATTTGGCCTTCCTTACTTTAACTTTATGAGTAAACACATTAAGTAATTATGTTTATTATTGCTTTAGTTCGATGTAGACTTGTACTAACATTTAACGTTTTCATGTACTAAATATTTTTAGGCAAATGTAATGTCATTCTCAAAATCTAATTTGTAGAGGGGATTATTGGATTTCATCAACACTGTGATAGACCTCTATCTTTAAAGAGAGTGTGTACTCTATACTCTATGGACATGGAAAACTTGTTATCCACTACAAACTTCTAAACATGTAATCTAAAACTCATGTGATGTCAAGTCATTGCATGCATGCATTTGTAAAAATATCGAGATCAATGTATTTTCAAATCCATGGCATGATATGGTTGATGCTAGGTGTATACGTCTCACCATATATAATCCATAACATTGGCCATCAAGATTGTAATAAGTTGAGCATTGCATATCTTTAACAACATCCATGAGATGGATAAAACTTCCATCTATGTTTCCATCTAAAGTTTAAATTTGTAGAGAATCCATTACACAACCTTGAAACCTCATTAAATCTCCTAATTAAAGACCAAAATAAGTGGAGTGGTTCCACTACCCTATACACACACACACACATGTGTGTGTGTGTATGTATATGTATATGTGTGTATATATACACACAATGAAACAACACCAACTCATGGATAAGAGAGAGTTACAATGAGAAGGATCCCCCAAGCATAGAGTTGGATGAAGATAATTCCTTGGGACTAACGATAAGCCATGGGCATCGCCAACTCATCTATGGGAACATGAATCTTAAATGAAAACTATGGATGGAAATATGTTCAAAGCATTTTATCTTGCATGACATTAAAAATGATTTGATCATACTATAAAACATGGGCATATTTGAAAGAATATTTGTCAGCAACCATGGGGAGGCAGGTGCAGGGGGATCATTCTTGATCCCAGAGGACAAACGGTAAAAACCTTCACTTGGGGGCTGGGCCACAAGATGAATAATGAAGCTAAGTGGATGGCGTTACTTTAGGGACTAGAACTCACAGATATTAGAGCCACTCCAATATTGTTAATCTTCGGGGACTCTCGCCATGTTATCCTCAAAATGATCATTGGTTATTCCTCAGGCTCCATTAAGTGCAGGAGGCTATACAACAGAATATCTCATCTTCCTCTTCCAGTTAGCATAAACTATTTCCACATTTTAAGAGAAAATAATGCTCAAGCGGACGCTTTGAAAATAAAGGCGCCTCTTTCCCCCAAGGCCACATCTCTATAAATAACCTCAAACCTCTCCCTAAACCCATCCCTTAACTCTTTGTGTTGTTCGATTTTCTCCCTTGTTCAATGAATTTCCATAAGGTTAAGTTTATCATGGTCTTGGCTAAAATTATAGGTGGCAGCCCTTTTTCTTTCCAGGACGACATGTGGAATCCACCTTCTCCCTTATTTAACTCGCCTCCTGCTCCCTTCAATGCCACTCCCTACAGGCTTAATTGTTTGCTCAGTCCACACGCTCTAGCCCATTCCCCTTTGTGTACGATGGCTTCCTCTCAGGGTTTTACCTGCCTCCCTTTCTACTTGGGTCGACCATTCTCTCATTTTCCTATTAGCTCCCCCTTTGCTGAATTTGATCAGCTCACTCCCTCAGAATCTGAAGAAGGGAGACTCTCCCCTATTGTCTTCTCTTGGTCGTTTGTTTTGTAGGCTCAGAATGCTCCCAGGGTGGGACTTGTGGTACCCAGTTCAGTTTTTCTTGGTCTCTTTGAAGCTAGGAGGTCTTCGAAGCCTAGGTTTTTGTCTCCTTCCCTCCTCACTGTAATATTTAGTGAGCACCTCTCCACTCATTGGCGTATTCATCTAGGTTTCAGCGCAGTGAATTCTCTTTCCTGCGTGACTGAAGGCTGCCCTTACAGACAATGTTTTTGAGAAGGTATATGTCATTTTATGTGTAATCAGTGGCTGCATTTGGAAGTAGCTAATATTGGTTTTTCGCTTTTGCTCTCTGAAGACGAGAAGGATTTCGTGCAGAGGGAAGGGTTTCCTTCGGCACAAACTTTTCCCTCCCTTAAATATATTTGCAACAAACTCTACAGCCTCAATTTAAGCCACATTCGGTGAAAAGGTTTGACTTCAGCACATAGCATGGAACACAGGAGGAACGATGATGGGCTCATGGATTTGAAGATCAATATTCAATGACTATCAGAAATAGTTGCTATCGGAATCACATATGGCAGAGAGACTACTAAGGAGGTAAAACAATTAGTTGATGATGTTTGTTATGTTTCCTATCATACCAGTTGCCATGACGCCAGGATTGATGATAACGAGATGAAACTGAAAGAGATAATGGGAAAAATAGACCGCATTTAGGAGGAACTTCAGTTTTTGTTGCAGATGAACCAGTGAAGTCGAGCTCAGGAAAACCCAGGAAATTGGTTCAGAAAATGGAGGAGGAGTCTGTCACCCAGCCTGTGGGGCAACCAGGCAATCTAAAATTATCTATTATTAGGAAATGTTTTTTTGCATATTACTTAATCAACAGTTTGTCTGTATATATACGTCTGTAATTATTCAGAATATTAGGACTCTTTCGGAATTGTTAAGGTCTTCTATATGGCCTTGTTTTGTTGCTATCTCCTCAGAACTAATATAATGTTTAAGCTGTTGTTTTTTGTACTGCATGGGTGTGCACATCCTGTTTAATATATTCTATTTTTAGTTTCTATTAAAAAACAATATTTGTCAGCAACCACATATTATAAATCATTTACATATCCTTAGAAATATCCTCCCCCGTCTCATGTTTCTTCTCCAATCTATTATAGGTGGCTTCTTGCACCCACACTCATCACTAGGCCTCCATGTCACCTATACATATTTTGTTGAAATATTGTAACTTCAAAGAATATTCTATATGTATATTTTGTGGTCCCCGATGGTCCTACTGGGAGAACCACTTGTATTATCTTGTACCCCGATGCTTCTAATCGGAAGAACTAATAAGAGTCATGAGGTTGTCCCCTCTATTTGTAAAGGTGGGTCATTAGCACCCCAGTGTGGTTACTTGAGCCTACATGTGTAACTCGAGCCTACATGTTAGATGAGTTAATTCAAGTGAACGGATGAATATAAATAGAGGTGTGGTGCTCCTCATTTGAGACACACACACTCTCACTTGTGTAGCGCATTAGTGGAGAAGAGAAGTACCTAGAGAAGGAGTAGGATCAGGCTTCGATCTCCTTGTTGGTTTTATCTTTTATCTTTTGGGGCATCTATATTGAGGAAGATTTTACTGGGTTTTTCCCTTTAGGGTTTTCCCAGGATAAATATTTGTGTTCTCCTTTTGTATGGTTATGCTTGTCTGTCTTTCAGTGATCCTGTTTATATGCTTTTGTTATGAAATTGAAATGAAATACTAATGATCTAGCTTAGCATATGAAAATTTAACATGGTATCAAAGCCACCCTGAAAGAAGACATTATGCAGCTAAAGAATCTAGGGCTTTTTATTTTTTGGGTCTCTATCCATGATCGATCAATAAAAGAAGGCTAGACTGACTCTCCATTGAAGGGTGCATCTTTCTGTCGAAGCGGAATTTGATTCCGAGCATTTTCAGTTTTGGTGCGGAAAATTAGGGCTTTCTACAGAAGAAGAATTTTTGAGTGAGGCTAGCATAGGATTTTTCTTCTCATCAAAATCAAAGTTTAGAGACCTGGATCAATAAATTTGGTTGGGTGAAATTTCGGGAAAGTCAAACCCTAGTTTGACCCCGATCTGGAAAAACCCTAAATACTAAAACTACTAATTTTTGGTACATTCACTATATCCTGCGATTGGAGAAGGATCAGGAGTTGGAAATTGCAGAGGCTAAAAATGAAATCCTGATTTACACTGTGTCCAAAATTCAGCCTTAGATTCGCTATATTCTGGGATATATGATCCCTCCAATTTAGGGTTCCAGCCTCTTCCAGAATTCATCCCTAGATAGGACACCTGAGGAGAATTGTTGTAGCGTGGGATACAGAGGTCCAAATGGAATTCCTAAATATGTTACAGAAATAGCATGGACTTTAATTTCTGTGGTCTGAATTTTCAAACTTGAAGATGAACCAGTGACATGTGGCATGTCGTACAACTTCATTGTTCTGAACAGTCCTGTAACAGGTCACCTTGGGAAAATGATCATAAATCCCAATTGGTGAAACCAATTATGATGAAACCTATGGTGTTAGATCAGGGACATGTTAATTTACCTTAGTGAAAAATTTTAGACATAGAGGAGTAGTAATTTCAAAGATTTCATAGAAACAGTAACAGGAATTTCTGCAAAAGAAATTAGAAAACTAGGGCTTCCTGTTCCAGGAGCTTCCCTCCACTATTTTTAGAAAAGGAGTACATTGGACAGCTCCATTTGAAGAGATATATATTTCTATCCAATCAAATCTGAAAGATTCAAAATTTTGAAAATTAGGGTTTCTCTGACAAACCCTAGATCAGCCAGCTCCGGAAGCAGGACGGACACCTCAAATCGGTAATATCTAATCTTTTGCTATTTGCATTTGAGGTTCTCATTTCAAAGTGATCTATCACACCAGCTTGATTATAAGCTTGGTGAAGTTGAAAACTTCCAAGCATGGAAGTATTTGATCTCTCTGAAGAAAATGAATTGGACACCTACATGAGTAGAGAGGTTCCAGTTCTAGAGGGAGATGAGCCTCAAAGCCTTACACAAGAAGAACTTGATCAAGGCCAAGAAGATCATTGTTGATTCAATCACGGATCAACTTGTACCACAAGTGTCTTCCCTAAAGACACTGAAGATGTTTGATTCCTTGATCAAGCTATTTGATAGCTTGAAGATAAGAACATAATTCAGAAGATGGATTTGAGAAAATAGTTGAAGAATGTGAAGATCCAGAATGCATAACATCTTGAAGCGGTAGAACAAGAAGCAGAGAATGGCCTCCCATGATCATGGGATTCATTCAAGTGAGGAATGTGTGCCAAAAGGAAGTGATTACTTTCAATTGACTTTGGGAAGAAGAATAAGCTTGTCTCATAAGAAGAGAAGAAGAAAGATGGGAGCAAATTGAAGATCAAGATCTCACCATTCAAAGAAGATCCCTCTAGCGATGAGGAATATGAAGAACTCAATTCTTGATGAACCTCTTATCCATCTTATTATTTGGATAAGAAATGATGATTTCATGGATGAAGAAGACGATGAAGCAGAATGATCAAGAAGGAGTCTACCCATGAAACAAACAAAAGATAAGTATTCAATTGTCATTTAATGATATTGTTTTGTTATGCATTTGATTATATTCAGTTGATGTGTTGTTTGCATGCATGTGATGGGTAAGTAGCTCATGGTTCTATACAAATCTCCATTGTTACTTATCTAGAATGAAACCTATTTGCTGACATATTGGATTAGTGCACAATCTCAATGATGTCATGGTAGAGATGGAAGGCATTTAGAAAGTTTTTGTGAGATATGGATGAATGTTGTATTGGCTAAATAGTTGCATGATGCATAATAATTTGTCGTTATGCATATGTAGTTCTAACCATGCAACTGGTGCATTTGAATTGTAGGAAAGGTCCTATACAACCTCCTAAAAGAAAATAAGGATGAGACTTGTTCCGAAGAACAAGTGATGGCAATTAAATAAACATGAATCTGAAGCTCCCAGTGTCAGAGACACCATGACGAAAGAAAGAGCTTCAAAGAGCAGTAGATCCACCTCGAAGGATGAAGACCACCATGGGTATGAGGGATAACTCAAGATGAAGAAAAAAATGCTATGAAAGAAGCTATGACCAAAGAATAACAGTTGATTATGGGGAATGATGTATATGATATGATTTCAAGACATAACTTGGAAGTACGTAGTATCTTCCATATGGATCTGCAATAACAAGTGTACAAAGCAAGAATCGTGATTTGCCTCAGAAAGAATAGACTATGACATGACATACTCTATTGACCAGTATATATCAAGCATAGAATCACCTATACAAAATGAAGAAGGAAGATAATACTCCACTTCAGGGGGAGTGACTACAAAAGATATATGAGTTCGACACGGTACGACATGATGGACAACTTCCTGATGGATCGAGACTTTACCAAGAGTAAAGTGGGTTCCAACCTTCAAAGTTGAATGCAGAATACTAGGATATGTTGATGATCTGACAAGACAAACTCATGGAAGATGTTATGATGATGTTTGGGATATAGTACTCAAACCAGAAAGCAAGCATGTGGTATCTTCCAAATGGATTTGCAAGATAAAATATGTCGCTGATAGAAGTAAGGAAAGACTTGTGGCTAGAGGTTTCTATAAGAAAGAGGGAATTAATTTTGAAGAGACACTTACTCCAGGAAACAAGGTACACTTCCTTCAGAACTATGATGGTAGTTGCTTCCATGATGAAGTAAAGACAATCCTTCCTTAATGGTATGATTGGGGAAGAGTTTTACATCGAAAGGATTTGAAGTTGAAGACAGATGGACTCATATATGTAAGTTGAAGAAGGGCCTCTATGGCATGAAGCAAGCTCCCAAAGCTTGGTATGGCAGTTTCCTATCAATTATGGGTTTTACCAAGAGTAAAGCTGATCCTAACCTTTATCTCAAGGTTGTAGAAGATGAACCTATCATCCTGTTATTATATGTGGATGACTTATTCTTGATAGGGAAGGAGAAATAGATCATGGAAAGCAAGAAGAAACTAGCAGAAGAATTTGAGATGAAAGACCTTGGGTTAATGCACTATTTACTAGGTCTGGAAATATGACAAAGTTCAGAAGAAATATTTCTCAACCAGGGAAAGTATGTGGTAGAGATATTGAAGAGATTAAATATGTTGGAATGCAAAGCCATGGCCACACCCATCAACTCCAACTTGAAGCTGTTAGATGATGACTCATCAGAGTTAGTAGATGCGACTCATTACAGACATATCATTGGGTCATTGATGTACTTAACAAATACCAGACCAGACATTTGTTTTGTTGTGAACACCTTAAGTCAATATCTTGTTCAACCAAGATGGGTTCACCTAGTAGCTGCAAAACATGTGATGAGATATCTGAAAGGGACTATAGACCTTGGTCTATACTATGATGGTAGCCATGACTACATATTGTATGGCTATAAAAATACAGATTGGGTTGGAAGTATCTCAGACAGGAAAAGCACATCAGGTAGATGCTTTTGTTTGGGGTCTGCTATGAGTTCATGGTTTAGTAGGAAACAGTCCAGTGTTTCTCTTAGAACAACAAAAGCAGAATACATAGCAGATTGCTTTGCTAAGTTGTGAAGCCATATGGCTTCGGAAGCTAATATCAGGTTCGGAAGCTAATATCAGGTCTCCTTGACCTGAAGATGGATACTACATTGATTTTATGTGATAATGAGAGTTGTGATAACAGAGAACCCTGTGTTCCGTCGCAACACATAGAAATATGATATTTCTACATACAAGATAAAGATGCAGATGATGATGTTTCAGTATTCCCATACCGAAGATATAGATGATGCTTTCAGTATTCACATACTGGAGACACAGATGGTGATAGTTCAGTATTCACATACTGAAGATGTAGATGATGATGGTTTAGATGGTGATGTGCTGACGAAGCCTCTGTCCTGAGTAAAGTTCGAACACTTTCGAGACAAGCTTGGTGTGGTTTGGAAAGACCTTCCTTGAAAGGGGGAGTAGTGATGTTGCAATGGGATTGTATCATCCTAGGACATATGTCCAGAAGTGATCTGGAGACCTCGGTCTTCGAGAATGAAGAGGGATTGTATCATCCTGGGACATATGTCCATAAGTGATCTGGTGACCTCGGTCATCGAGAATGTAGAAGGATTGTATCATCCTTGAACTTCGGTTCAGAATGGATCCAGTGAACTTCAGTCATCGAGAAGGTGGCAGGATTGTATCATCCTTGGACTTCGGTTTAGAATGGATCCGGTGAACTTCGGTCATCGAGAAGAAGGCAGGATTGTATCATCCTTGGACTTCAGTTCAGAACGGATCTGGTGAACTTCGGTCATCGAGAAGGTGGCAGGATTGTATCATCCTTGAACTTTGGTTCAGAACGGATCTGATGAACTTCGGTCATCGAGAAGGTGGTAGGATTGTATCATCCTTGAACTTTGGTTCAGAATGGATCAAGTGACTTTGGTACTCGAGAACGCGTGTTGATCCCGTAATTCCTAGAGGAAGGATTGTCTGAGTTCCACAACTGTGTTGATCCCGTAATTCTGAAAGGAAGGATCATTAGTAACTCCGTAAAGACCTAAACCTCGTAATTCTGAAAGGAAGGATCATTGACTTGATCCCGTAATTCCAATAGGAAGGATTGTCTGAGTTCCACAGATGTGTTGATCCCTTAATTCCGAAAGGAAGGATCGTTAGTAACTCCGTAAATACCTAAATCTCATAATTCCGAAAGGAAGGATCGTTGGTAGCTCCGTAAAGACTTGATCCCGTAATTCCAACAGGAAGGATTGTCTGAGTTCCACAGATGTGTTGATCCCGTAATTCCGAAAGGAAGGATCGTTGGTAGCGCCGTAAAGACTTGATCCCGTAATTCTGAAAGGAAGGATCATTAGTAACTCCGTAAAGACCTAAATCCCGTAATTCTGAAAGGAAGGATCGTTAGTAGCTCCGTAAAGACTTGATCCCGTAATTCTGAAAGGAAGGATCGTCTGAGCTCCACAGATGTGTTGATTCCGTAATTCCAAAAGGAAGGATCGTTAGTAACTCCGTAAATACCTAAATCCCGTAATTCCAAAAGGAAGGATCGTTGGTAGATCCCGTAATTCCAACAGGAAGGATTGTATGAGTTCCATAGATGTGTTGATCCCATAATTCCAATAGGAAGGATTGTCTGAGTTCCACAAATGTGTTGATCCCGTAATTCCAATAGGAAGGATTGTCTGAGTTCCACAAATGTGTTGATCCCGTAATTCCGAAAGGAAGGATCGTTAGCAACTCTGTAAAGACCTAAATCCCGTAATTTTGAAAGGAATGATCGTTAGTAGCTCCGTAAAGACTTGATCTCGTAATTCCAATAGGAAGGATTGTCTGAGTTCCATAGATGTGTTGATCCCGTAATTCCAATAGGAAGGATTGTCTGAATTCCACATCTGTGTTGATCCCATAATTCTGAAAGGAAGGATCGTTAGTAACTCCGTAAAGACCTAAATCTCGTAATTCCAAAAGGAAAGATCGTTAGTAACTCTGTAAAGACCTAAATCCCGTAATTCCGACAGGAAGGATCGTCTGAGTACCACAGATATGTTGATCCCGTAATTCTGAAAGGAAGGATCATGTTGATGTTTTTATGATGATGATGTTGATGTTTTGATGATGTTGAATGTTTTGATCATAATGATGTTTTGATGATGTTGATGTTTTCATGATGATGATGTTTTTATGATGATGATGTTGATGTTTTGATGATGTTGATGTTTTCATGATGATGATGTTTTTATGATGATGATGATGTACTGATCAAAATATCAGAGTATGATGATGATGTACTGATCAAATGATTAAGAGTATGATGATGATGATGTACTGATTGAAAGATCAGAGTGTGACAATGATAATGATCAGTATGTGATGATGACGACATACTGATCAAAAGATCAGAATATGATTATGATGATTCTGTTCGAGAGTTGAAGTATGATGATGGTGCTGATCACGATGTTACTAATCAGAATGTGATGATGTTGCTGATCGAAAGGTCAAAATGTTGAAGATGTCTTTGCTGATCGAAAGATCAAAGTGCTGAAGATATTGCTGATCAAAATGCTGAAGATATTGGTGATGATCGAAAGGTCAAAGTGCTGAAGATGTTGCTGCTGATTGAAAGGTCAAAGTGTTGAAGATGTTGCTGAAAATGTTGCTAATCGAAAGGTTAAAGTGCTAAAGATGTTGCTGATTGAAAGGTCAAAGTGCTGAAGATGTTGCTGCTGATCGAAAGGTCTAAGTGCTGAAGATGTTGCTGATCGAAAGATCAAAGTGTTGAAGATGTTGTTGATCAAAAGGTCAAAAGATGTTGATGTTGATTAAAGAGTTGTTGTCGTCAAATATTGAAGACACAGACTATATGATGTTGAAAATCTTCCAATGATTTATAGATGTGTTACCCTGATGATGTTGATGATGTCCTCTCCTACTATTGTTGTTGTTGATGTTGTTGTATAATACCCTTCTCGTTAAGGGGGAGTGTTGAAATATTGTAACTTCGAAGAATATTCTATATGTATCTTTTGTGGTCCCCGATGGTCCTACTGGGAGAACCACTTGTATTATCTTGTACCCCGATGCTTCTAATCGGAATAACTAATAAGAGTCATGAGGTTGTCCCCTCTATTTGTAAAGGTGGGTCATTAGCACCCCAGTGTGGTTACTTGAGCCTACATGTGTAACTCGATCCTACATGATTAACTCGAGCCTACATGTGTAACTCGATCCTACATGTCAGATGAGTTAATTCAAGTGAACGGATGAATATAAATAGAGGTGTGGTGCTCCTCATTTGAGACACACACACTCTCACTTGTGTAGCGCATTAGTGGAGAAGAGAAGTAGCTGGAGAAGGAGGAGGATCAGGCTTTGATATCCTTGTTGGTTTTATCTTTTATCTTTTGGGGCATCTATATTGAGGAAGCTTTTGCTGGGTTTTTCCTAGGATAAATCTTTGTGTTCTCCTTTTGTATGGTTGTGCTTGTCTATCTTTCAGTGATCCTGTTTATATTCTTTTGTTATGAAATCAAAATGAAATACTAATGATCTAGCTTAGCATATGAAAATTTAACATATTTAAACTTCTTCCTAAATTATGCTAGTTTCTCTTCCATACAAGTAAAAGTGTCCTCCTCCAAAACCAACTCCAATATTTCTTATATGGATTTCATGCAAATGTGGAAAATGTTGATTATTCCTCCAAAACTTGTTGTATTGTTTATTTATTTGTACTTTGTATTTTTTATGAATAATGTCATTTTTCTACTTTTTGTACAACTTGAAAGGATCGAATGGTTAAGAATATGTGTTTCCTCTTAGAAGATCACATGTTTAAATTCAGAAAGGAGTATTAATTATCTTAACAATAAATTATAGTTATATATATATAACATTAAATGTAATTTGAAGCTTTAGGATTGACCTTAGACATTACTTTTATTTTAATAATTTGATTTGAGTATTATATATGAACTCCCTTTGTACCATCGTCGACAATTTCTAGTAAGTAAAAGTGTGTTTTTTTTTTTACAAAAATGGTTATGTTTATAAAATAGAGCTCGGCAATGAAGCCGCTGAAAATACAAACTGGTTTGGAAACCAGTACTTAAACTACTACCTCCAAAATGAGAATCACTCCAGTTAACCCAAAATCATGCTAAGGAGGTACATTAGTACTTAGTAATTGATTAACATACAATTCATTTCTACTCGCGGTCGTGGATTTATTAGCAGCACTATCCGCCAGAGCGTTTAGCTCACGAAGGATATGGAATTTTTTAATTTGCCTAAAAGACTTAGATATGGATTTGATTCTATTAATCATTCTAACTAATCTTAAATTCCTAAAATAGATTTCCCCATTCATTTCTTGGATTATTAACCGGGAATCTCCAAAGACCATGATTTCACCTACTCCTTTGCCCTTCAGCTGCTTGAGACCTTTCCAGAGTCCATATGCTGCAGCCATATTGTTAGAATCCTACCCAATATTCCAATATATTCTAAATCATTTTTTCCTTCTAGACACATAGCAACCCCTCCACCTCCTGCTCTTCTTGGATTTCCTTTGGAAACTCCATCAAAAAACAGTTTGAAAATCTTCCTTTCTTTTAGCCAGTTCTCAAACTGGGATTTGTCCATCCTAATTTCCCAATTCTCCAGTTGTTTTGTGGCCAAGGAACTTCCAGCAGAGAGGTTGAAGCTTTGAATCCAATTGCTTTCTTTATCTATTTATTTAGATTTGTTTTTGGGAATCTTCAGCACACTTACAATCTCACCCATTAGACTATTTACCTTGATTGCAATTTTCCATGCTGGTTGAGATTTATCTTGAAATATTCATTGATTACGTTCAATCCAAATGCACCAGCAAAGTCTGAATCCTTTTTTTTATCCAGTTCTCCTTTATACATTTTGTCCCAGTTGAGGAAGCACATCTGAATATTGCTCGACATATGGAACTCAATCTCCCACGGCTTCATTATTTCGTTCCAGACAGCGATAGCAAAGGGGCAATCCAAAAAAAGGTGATGTATATTTTCATTGGCTGCTGAGCAAAGAGGGCATCTGAAAGGACCCTCGAATCCTCTCTTCATCAGGTTGTCACTAGTGAGGATTACCGTGCATCAAAGTCTAGAAAAATAAATCCAGTTTGGGTAACGTTCTGCACTCCTAGACATTTTTCTAGATCGCAGGGTCTTTTGGCACGTTTGTCATAGTAGCAAAAATCTTGTAACCATCGGGCGTGGTATACTTACCAGAATTGCCTCCCCATCCACGTCGGTCCTTCCATCTTCTGGAAATCGGAGCATAGCCAGTTAAATGCTAAATCAATTGATTTTTGTCATCCTGGAGATCTGCAGGGCATTTAGGAATTTTCCAGTCATCCCATCTATTTGGTGGTTCAGTCTCCCATGCTGAGATGTCCCAAATCAATTTAAGACCCTGCGTGTCCAACCAAAGTTTGAGTCTTGGGAGAACAGGAGGAGAATTCCCAAGAATAGAATCCTCCCAAATGCTAATCAACTTACCATTACCAGGGATCCAGTTCAACTCTTCCTTGAATTTAGCCAGCGACTTCCTACAGAGAGAGTAGATAGGGGAGACATGCTTGTTTTCCTGTTCATTATCAATGCATTGAAGCCTCAGATGTGAGAAGTATTTTATCTTAATAACATGGCTACACTAGGATGGCTTAGAGTCTACTATATTCCAGAGCAGTTTAGCTCCCATAGCCATATTTTGAATTTTCAAGTCTCTAATTTGCAATCCTCCTTCCATCCTAGGTAATTTAATATTCTTCCAGCTAATCAAAGCAAACTTTTTCCTACTGCCATTGTTCCCTCCTTGCCAGAGGAATGATCTCGACAGGACTTCGATCATTGCAATCGTTTTTGGAGGGGGCTAGCAGGAGAGAGCATTGATAAAGGAGATAGTTGTTCAGTATAGCTTTTACCAAAACTAGCTTCCCCACTAGATTTAGCCAAACTGCACCCCACCCTAGAATTTTCTTTTTAATTTTTTCAACAAGTGTATTCAAAGCCGAGATTTTGGGCTTGGACTTTAAGGTTGGAACCCCTATATATTTAAAGGAATCCCAACTAGTCATTCCTTCAATGTCCAATACTCAGGAAATTCCAGACATCTCCCTAGGGTTGATATTCCAGCAATAGATCTGACTTTTCTTGAAGTTAATTTTGCTTCCTGAAGCTTGGAAATAGCGGTCCAGATCGTTCTTGAATCTTCTTGCTATAATCTAACTGGCTCCTCCAAGAAAGATAGTATCATCTGCAAACTACGCATGGTTGATATCTTTCACGCGTTGAGCCATTCTTATGCCCGGTAGATCTTGATCCCTCCTGGCTTGCTCCAACTGGAAGCTAAGCACCGAGGCTTGGATTGGATAGAGCAGCGGGGAGAGAGGGCAACCTTGCCTTAGACCTCTCAAAGCATGAAAAAAGGGGGCTGCTCTTCCATTGATAAGTGGGGTTATCCAAGGATTGCTAATGCAGGCCTTGACCCATCTAATGAAATTTGGGTCAAAACTGAATCTCAACATGACTTGATAAAGAAAAGAGTGGTAGACTCTGTCAAAGGCGTTTACTAAATCAATTTTAACCACCATTCCTTTTTCACTGTTCTTCAGGCTTGAGTGGATTGCCTCTTGAACAAGTATGATATTATCCTAAATTTTCCTGCCTTTTATGAATCCTCCTTGGTTTTCCAGGATGAGATAGGGAAGAATGGTTTTTATTCTTCTAGCCATAATTTTAGTGATAATTTTATATCCTATGTTACATAAGGATATTGGTCGGAATCTGTCAAAGGAAGTGGCATCCTTCTCTTTGGGAATGAGAGCCAAGAAGGCTGAGTTCGTGCTGCCTCCTATTTTATCACATCTCTATGATTTTCTTATCATTTTAAATAAATATTTTTTAATGATTCCCCAGCACGCTTTGAAAAAATTAACATTAAACCCATCAGGGCCAGGTGCCCTGTCATCCTCCATATCATCAACGGCTTCCTTGATCTCCTCCATTGTGACTAGCTAGTTCAGTCTGCTATTATCTTTACTTTTAGCAGACTTTGGGATTAGCTCCAAAAGACCAATATCAGCATTGGTAGGTGGCTTGTGTACAACTCGCTAAAATACTTGGAGGCTTCCACTTCAATGGCTTCAAAATATTGGATGACAGAGTCTTGAGTATGGATCTCTTGAACGGTTTTGAAATTCTTTCGAGCTTCAGCCTGTTTATGAAAATAACTAGTATTATGATCATTATCCTTGACCCAGCGGCATATTGCCTTCTGTCTCCACATTTCAACTTCATGCCTGCAGGGCACATGAAGCTCTCTTTGCAAATTTATTTCTTTGTTAATATCTTCTTTATCAATGATTTTCGATTCCATTTCAGTTTGATGGATGTCCAATGCTTGCATTGCTTGGAATTTATTTTGGTTTGGAGAATCCTTCGATTTTTCCCAGACCTTTAGTTCTTTTTTCAATATTCTAATTTTCTCTTTCCAAAAGAAGAAGGCAGAGCTAGAGACCAAGGCTAACCATACATTAGTTGCAATCCCTAGGAAATCCTTATGATCGACACACAGAGGGTTGAATCTAAAAGGAAACGGTCCAAGATTTTTATCATTCCTCATCTCAAGCAAAATTGGTTTATAATCAGAGCCCCCGTAAGGTAGGATTTTGGATGAAGAATTCAGACCCAGTAGTAAGAAGGAGTCTTGAACAAGGAACCGATCCAACCTGGTTGTTACATGCCCATGGCCCAACTTCTTATTTCTCCATGTAAACTTTCCTTTGGACATGATAACATCTTAGAGATCCCAGTCCAAGATGTCTCATCAACAAGTTCTTTGATGGGGTATCTGACCAGAGAACCCCCTCTTTTTTCATCTTGGTTTAGAGTAATGTTAAGATCTCCAGCAAGGATGACATTACCCTGAAGGTTGCTCCTTTCATCTCGAAGGAGATTCCAGTATTTTTTTTTCAGTGTAGGAATTGGGAGCATAAATATTAAATATTCTTACCAATTTTTGTTTTCTATGTGCAAAAGTACAGTGAGGATCCAATGAGATCTATAATTGATGTCAGCAACTTTGAATTTATGCTCGTCCCACAAGGTTCCAATGCCTCTGGAGGGTCCTCTTGAACTGATTGCCACACTTCCTCCTTTTTTCCAGAATTTTGCACTAACCTAGAGAAATGCATCTTTGTCTCCTGGATCAGTAAGATGTCTAGCTGATATAAAGATATTAGATTTTTCATACCTTATTTCTTGCTTTTGCTGCCAAGAACCCTGTAGTTCCAAGAGAGAACCTTCATTATTTACTTTTGGTAGTTGAAGGAATCCCTCTCTGGGATGCCCCATCCTGACGGGTGTTTCTTTTGTTTTTCAGCAGTTTTTCCAAAGTTAACAAGGAGCCTTGCAGTTTGTCCTTATAGGTGGATTTCTCCCTTAGTTCTTTTTAAAAATCTCCTTCCTTTAGATTTTTTCGTTCTTGGGGGTAGTCATCTCAATCTCCCCTTCTTCCTCTTCTTCTTTGTTCGAGTTTGGTTCTTCCTCTGACTTCTCCTTATTTTCTCCTTCTTTTAGCACCTCTTCTCCTACATTTGAGATGATCGAGATAGTGCATTCGTTCTCAGGTTGTTCCGATATGCTTGCTTTTGGATCCTTGGTCTCTTCATTGCTGGATTTCTCTTCTGATGCATTGATTTCTTCTCTTGATTCATTGGTTTTATTCGTTTCTTGACTCCCTTCCATAGGGATTATTAATGGTTCTTTATTCCCCCCACCTTTCCTCCGCATTACTCCACTATTGGTTTTTGTCTTGTTCTTTTTCACCAGTTTCCATCCTTCCTCCTTGTCTTGTTGGATCTCTGGTTTTTGGGGGAAATTTCGGATGAAACGCCCGTATTCATGACATCCTCTGCATTTGAAAGGTATCTGCTCATAATCAAGTTTTTGGAAGTGATACCAATTCTTCACAGTTAGTTTTAAGGCTTCCGGTATTCAAGCTTCAAGATTGACCTCTATACAAATGCGGGCGTAAGCATATTGGTCTTTAGGGATGGCCATGTCAATGTATTTCCCTAAGGCGTTCCTGATAGATTGAAGAGATTTTGGATTTCAATAGTGCATATGTAGGTTTGGAAGCCTAACCCAAACATGAATAGCTTTGGGGGTGTCATCTTCAGGATCAAAATCTAGGGTCCATCCATTCAGGTAGAGGCCTTGCGGCCCCATGAAGTAGGGACTGTTTCTAAATATGAGATCTTTGTCTTCCTTGGACTCAAAATCGAACAGGAAATAACCTCGGACAACTGAGTAGGAAGCTACATTTTTTGAGATTAGGGGTCTCCAGTTCCTTTGAAACCAGCTTTCAGTGTTTTTTGGCGAGGGACAAAGCCTTGTAAATTGCCCAATCAAATCTCGATATGCCAACAAGAGGGAAACCCGGATAGTGTCCTCTGGGGGAAGAGCAACTCCCAACACATCTTCAATTCGTTTGACAAATTTTGGGGGCGATCCTTTAGCAAATCTCTTACTATAGGATGAGATTAGCTTCTCAAATGCATCCGAGTGAGAACCCGGGGGAGGTTCTCCACCCATCACCGCCAACAAAGAATCACCCTGCACGCCACCTTTAAGAAAGTACTAATCCAAGAAACAAATCCAGCTCAAAGTGCCAGATCAGTTCTAGACAAAACGTTACTCCTAGATCCACCTATAGAGAAAGCATGCAGACCGATCGGGATAGCGCTCAGCCTTCTAGATCGAGGCCCGAGGCAGCTAGAGTCAAACTCAAATTTGCATGCACTGATATAACATGCAAATGAAGCATGAACTCAACCTCCAAATAATGAGACGATCTGCACCAAACAGGAAGGCCTATGCCAGACAGAGGGTCGATCTGCTCTCCTACGATCCGATCCAGTCTGCTTGAAATTTCTTTAGTGTCCACCAGTAAGTAAAAGTGTGTTATTCACATAAAACCAATTAATATTTTTGAGGAGAAATAAATCAATAAATAAACAAGAAATCAAAGTTTGAAGTTCATTTCCATTATAAATAAGTCCTCTAGCATCAAGCCACACCAACCCTTATCATGGTTGGAATTTTAGGACTTTCTCCTCCCGTCCACCTTGCAAGGTTCGAACTCAAGTTTCCATGCAAAATGAGGATTGTTGAAACCAACCATGCTAATAAGATTTGGCATTATTTTGAATTTCATTATTCCTTTAAGATAGTGATATAATCATTATGCTTCTAAAAATATTAGTATTTAAAATATTGATAATGTTTTTTTCCAAGAAAAAACCACATTTTTATTAATATAAACAAAAATACCGTCTTCAGTGACTCAAAGGAAATATAAAAAAAGTGGAGTCTCAAAGCATTTGTTGGGATTCTGCCAAAAAACTGCAAAAAGACCTATAGCCTACATAGCCACAACTAGAAATAGAAACTAGAACTGGAAACATCTGAATATATCATAATTTGTTGGAGCAGGGTCCCGCAGCTACAGAAGAAGCTGGCAGTTTAGCGGATAGACAGTTTTGGCAGAGAGGAGATAAGATAGAGCTACGACGCCGTAGCATGTTTCTAGCTGCAGAGCAGAGCTAGAAACCATGACTTTTAGGGTAGAGAAGTCAAGGAAGACGACAGTACCTGAGCGACCAAGAAGAGAGAGCTCACCCACTGCATTGAAGGCAGCGGCAAATATAGGAGGGCTCAGCTACCCTCATAAAGGAAAAGGAGCAACAAGGCCGAGGTATTGAAGACGAAGGACAGAAGCAGGGAAGCGGTGCACAGTACCCATGGTCAGCGTCGGGAAGCATGGAAGACTGTAGAGAGCTGTGGTGTGATGAAAAGTGGCTACCTCAAGTACAGATATGCCGACTGTCACTAGTTAGGGTTTTGGGTTACTGTTGGGACAAGCCCACAGTGTTGTAATGGCGAGACCTTCGGGCCACTTATAAAGGGATATATTTTGTATTGTAAAAGGTTGGTTCATTCAATTGTTAGTTGTTTGGTAGATTATCAAATAGTTGTAGAAGCTGAGCTCTGGTTCTGTTATTAACTGTAGTTATCTTACTGTAACCAGTAGCTGGCTCATAGAGAATGCATGTAATGATCCGCAGGGATCGACAGAGAGGGAAGAGTATATTGTAAGAGGTGCAATATAGAGTAGAAAAGAGATCTAAGAGAGAAGGGCTCCAGGCTGTGTGCAGAGTTACCCAGAAGATCTCGAGCTGCATATGCGGTGCAGCAGAACTGTGTTTACCTTCCCCCGAGCTATAATAGAAACACAGTTTTGTGGACGTAACTTCCATCCTGGAGGTGAACCATGTTAAAATTGTGTGTTATGTGATTGACTTATGTGTTGTGTTTATTTGTTGCGTCTATCAGTTATCACATGGGTCTTGTTTACAGTTTAATGTATGTATGCGTTATTCAGTCTACTGCACTATAGAAAATAAATGCAAGTTGAAGTCCATAAGTATTTTTTGTAAGAGTTTATCTACATTTCATCCCAGGTAGTTAAGAGTCACATAGTTAAGAAACCTTGTATATTGAGTCCCGTAAGTCGGAACGAGTAGCACTGAGTACGCTGAGCCGCAACGGTAGGATATCGCAAGGAGGCAATATCGCACCAGCAGAGGAGCTGTGGTGCACTGCTATTGAGAATCAGTGTAGGAAGGAGTTACGCGTTGCCTGAGGCGCGGCGATGCGATAAGGACTAGAGTCGTCGCAAGTAAGAGGAATTTGCGCGTCGCAGATAGAGAGAGACCTTGCAGGCTAGAAGAGCTGCGAGACACCCAGGCTGCCACAGAACCTGGTCCAAGACACTTGAGTCCTTGGCCAACCCATTAGAATCACTTCGGGTGAGACTTCAGGCCGCTCTGCAGTCTGTCGCCGAAAGGGCTAGTGAGCTAGGGGTGTTGTTGGTTAAATACAGTAAACCCGGGTCTGCCCATGCAACCCAACAAATGGTTCCGTTGCCGGTTTTGAACAAACTGAGCATTGATGTTCTGGTGGCAGCCTACTAGAGACGAACTCAATGAGTGGGTTTGGTATAACTAGAAAGAGTTTGTTGAACGAGAGAACAGGAGTCCTAAACTGAGTACAGAGGCCTGGTTACAAAAACATATCGTTACAGACCTGCATGCGATATTTTTTGTGACCTTTGGGAACGAGCTTTACGACTGGTTATCAAAGTTGACTGATACGAGCATACTCAAGAAGAAAAGAGACATTGTCTGGACACCGGCTCTGGTTCAGACCATGAAGAACCTTGATAATCCCCTCACAAGGACAGTAGAATTCTGGCTTGCAAGTGTGCTAGAAGGCTTCGTCACAGAGTTTGCAGTTGAACAGAGAAAAAGCTTCAGCGAGGCTGAGCGCTACTTCTTCAAAGGATATCGCGGTAAGTACCTAAAATCTTTAAACTTGTCCATTAAGATGTTATTACATGAAAAAGGAACAATGGATCTAGTTTCAGATGAATAAGTAAAGATAGTAATGTCACAAGAGTTTGAAAGTGATTTTGATGACATTGGACGTACACGTAGTGGAAAGAAATATAAAGTAGATTTCAGATCTCCCATATTTGAAGACAGTTCAGATAATACTAGACAACAGAGTCATAGTACCACAGAAAGAATAGAGGGGGCTATCCCTTACCCTTACCACCCTTACACCCCACAGAAACAGACCGGGACTCAGAACAATCCCATAGGAACTCCATCCAGTAGCTCGTAGACAGTACCTACTACCGCTACATCACCTTCAGCTACACAGCCGAGTGGTAGTAACCCAGCAAATCAACATCCACCACGTAGAAATAGAGTGGGGGATGATATGAAGCTACCTATCTTTAAGGGAACAGGGGCAGAGGACCTAGAGAAGCATTGGTTTCTATGCGAAGCCATGTGGACCATTAAAACCATCAATGAAGATAACATTAAACTTGTACAGTTGGTCACCACACTGAGAGATCGAGCCTTAACATGGTATATGAAGTATACCACAGTACCTAGAACACTTGTCCAGATCAAGACTGCCATGATTACATAATTTAAGAAACCTAAGTCTGAGTCATAGTGCATTATAGAGCTCAAAGACATCAAACAGCTACCTACAGAGTCAGTGTGGGACTTTGATCAGAAATTCAAAGCCCTTATAGACCAAGTCAGCTTTGAGTTTGCGCCAGAGAAGCATAAGGAATGGTTTATTGCAGCTCTGCTCCCTCACATCAGACTACCGTTAATGCAGCAGAAACTCCAAATGCAGGATGACGCGTTGGAGATGGCAATGAAACTAGAGGCTTCACCTCTAGCGGAAACCAACACAGGCATGACAAATCTACAAAACCAGTTGGCTAATCTCACGCTACAGTTGCATGAGCTTAAGAAAGGAAAAGAGGTTGCGCAAGACATATGGTGCGTAAGGTGTAAAGCACAATGCCATACTAAAGACAATTGTCTAGTATTTGTAGAATATCTAGCAACAGGGGCTCCAAACCCCTTACCACAGACCCACGGGCCGTGGTGTGAAATATGCAAAACAAGAGGACATCCACCTCACCAGTGCCCTCTACTTCAGAAGTACGTGCAGACACCTAATAACTTATACTGCGTCTTCTGCAAGTCTGTAGGCCATGATGAACACGATTGCCGAGCCTATGATCTCATGGTCGGAGCAAAGCAAGACTTGTACAAAGTCCAATCAGAAACACAGGGTCCAGCAGCAGGGCCACAGCATGATCTGGCTTATGGTGGCCGTGGAGGAGGATTCAGAGGATGAGGACGTGGAGGATGCTTTGGCCGTGGAGAAGGCCCTGGTCGTGGTCGTGGACCAGTTACTTGCTACAACTGTGGAGTTGTAGGACATTATGCTAGAGACTGTCAGAGTCCCACCACCACATGTAACTATTACAAATCTTATGATCATACTATAGAAGAGTGTCCTACTTTGATAGCTAAGATCAGAGAGCCCAAGCAAGCAGCACACCAGAACATCCAGCTTATTGCTGCTGAGCAGGAAGAGCCAAAACCAAGAGTCAACATTGTGACTCGCAGCAGTGTTTCCACCAGTGGGACATCGCAGGATACTGAAGAGAACACAGGTTAGGAGTGGGTGCGCAGGGCTCCTAACAAAGCAACACCACTTGACCTGCAGAAGAATAAACAGACATTTCAGGAAGCTAAGACTTTCTTTGATGACCTAATGCAATCAGGATCGCAGGTACCGCCGTCTAGGTGTGTACCGCAGCAAGCACCTTATGGCGATTGCCCTGTACAGATATCTCAGGCTACCACATCGGGCACATGCGATGAGGATGAGATGACAGGAAGTGTACATTCCTTCCTGCGGAGTTGTTTAAAACTCATGAGAAATGAGCAAGCTATTGGAGAACTTCAGCGCATCATGGATCAGTGTCATCCATCTTCTTCCGTGAGCAGTACACAGCGTGTTGTTCATAATATTACGGGGCATACAAGAACTGGAAGAGAGATGCGACTCACAGCACAGGTTGGAGAATTCGAAATGGATGAGGTGATCCTAGATCTAGGATCAGATGTAAATGTTCTGACTAAGCATACATGGGAATAGATGGGTAGCCCTAAGTTAGTCAGATCGCCTCTTCATCTGAGATTAGCTAATCAACAGCGAGTATCACCCCTAGGTCGATTACCACAAGTGCCAGTTGACATTGACGGAGTTTGCAGCTTCGCGGACTTTGAAGTTATAGAAATCATTGGCAATAGTAGACCATATCCAGCACTACTAGGCATTGATTGGGCGATCAGTAACATGGCCATTATCGACCTAAAGAGAAGACAAATGACCTTTGAGGACACGCAGATTCGGGTCATCGCACCGTTGGATCCTTTTCAGGGTCCTAGATATATTGAACCTATCCGAGCAGAGGAAGAGGCATGTAACATAGAGAGCCTCTATCAGATGACCACAAACCAGAGCGACTACATCAATCCGACTGTAGAAGGGAACATTAGTTGGCGATGCAACAGCTCATGCGCATCAGATTCAAATGTTGGTCTAGAGAACTAGCAGAACAGACTTCACGAAGTCTCAGCGTGCAGATGCGCGTACTTGACTAAGTCACTACGATGGATTGGTCCAGAAATCAATGAGATTCCATTGTTTCATGGTCTAACGGATATCCAAGATTTTTTCAAGCAGTTTGAACAACAAATTCCTCACGAGCAGAGGATCGCAGCTATGGACCTTGCAGTACGAGCCACACTTGCAAGATGGTGGTATGCACATAAAGAGAATATCGCATCATGGGATGATATTAAGAGACTAATGGCGATCAGATTTTCTATCGACAGAGAGTATGTCCAGCAGAAATATACAGGAGAAAGTGACCCCAGATCACATATTCAGACATATGAACAGAATTGGTCAGACATTCCCGAGGATGAATGGGTTCACCGATTCATTCACACTTTGGACACAGTCCCAAGGAACTGGTATACAGAGACTGAACTGTGCAAGGGAACAACCACATGGCCACTTATGATAGACAACTTTCTACTCACCTTCGCTTTTGAATCTGAGTATCCAAGTGTTGACCAGGCCCTAGATATAGTAAAGATCAAGATATTTGAGGATTGTACCCTATTAGTATATACTCAGCTTGAATGGGCCCTTCAGCTAAAATATGTGCTTGAGTGCTATAACTTTGAAGCAGAACCAGAGGACGAGGATGAGGATCCTTGCAACACCAACATTCCGGAGTCAGAAGGGACTCACGATGTTGAGGGACCACAGTTAGAAATTCTAGTAATCACAGACCCCATCAAGATTAAAAAGATCAATATTGGCACAGACACAGAACCAAAGTTTGCCTCTATTGGAGACTATTGGAACGATGAAACAGTCGGACAGATTGCAAACTTGCTACATAACTATCAGGACCTATTTCCCACCAAGTTCACAGAGATGAAGGGAATAGTCGGAGACCTGGGAGTAATGAGGATACCATTGAAGGAGGATGCTCGACCAGTCAAGCAGCGTCCATATAGACTAAATCCGCGCTATAAAGAAAAAGTTAAAGATGAAATCGATAAGATGCTAGCAACAGGCATCATTGAGCCTGTAGAAGAGAGCGAATGGGTTAGTCCCATGGTCGTACAAGAAAAGAAAACTAAAGGAGACATCAGGATCTTTGTCGATCTACGTAAACTCAATGATGCATCGCTTCATGATCCATTTCCGACACCATTTACTGATGAGGTATTAGACAACGTGGGAGGACAGGAGGTCTACTCCTTCACTGATGGCTTTTCAGGCTATCACCAGATCAAAATCCATCCAGAAGATCGATCCAAGACCACCTTTGCAACAGAATGGGGATCATTTCAGTATACGGTAATGCCCTTTGGTCTTAAGAATGCACCAGCTATCTTTTCTAGAGTATTAGTTACTATATTTAAAGAATACATCCATAAATTCCTAGAGGTTTATTTTGATGACTGGACTGTATTTGGACTAATTGACAAGCACATAGGAGATTTAAGGCTGATGTTAGAGAAATGTAGGCAGTACCAGATTTCTCTAAACTTGAAGAAATGTATATTTTGTGTGCCATTTGGTATTTTGTTGGGTCACATTGTTTGCAGACAAGGCTTGATGGTAGATCCCGCAAAGATCACCATCATTGTAAATCTTCCAGCACCCAACTCAGTAAAACAATTGAGAATAGTACTTGGTCATACCGGGTACTACAGAAAGTTCATCAAGGGCTACGCAAAGATTACAGCACCAATGGAGAAATTGTTAAAGAAATATGTAAAATTCCTATGGAACAAGGAATGTCAGCAGAGCCTAGACACACTTAAAGAGAAGATGGTTACAGCACCCATCCTAGTATTTCCAGACTGGACTAAGCTGTTTCATGTACATGTGGATGCATCTGGCATCGCACTAGGGGTTGTTTTAACGCAACCAGGAGAAGGGGATATTGATCATCCTATCGCATATTCCAGTAGAAAGCTATCGACAGCAGAAAAGAACTACACCACAACAGAAAGAGAAGGCTTAGCTATGGTGTATGCGCTGTAGAAGTTCAGGCACTACCTATTGGGTGCCTCGTTCAAGATGTTTACTGACCATTCCGCATTGAAGTATCTGGTCAATAAGCCAGTGTTAGGGGGGAGAGTCTACAGATGGTTACTCCTCTTTCAAGAGTATGATTTTGAAATCATTGTAAAACCAGGAAGATTGAACGCCGTACCTGATCATCTGTCAAGGATAGACTCAGGAGAAGAGCCAAGTAACCTATGCTGATATCATTCACTTTCTCACTACAGGATTAGCACCTGATGAGTTTGCTAAGTAGCAAAAGAAGCAGTTGGTTGTTAAAGCAACAGACTTTACCCTGATCGCAAGACAATTATACAAGTTAGGTCCAAATGAAGTCCTGTGCAGATGTGTGATGCCGCATGAAAAAGACGCTATCATCAGAGAGGCACATTCAGGAACCACAGGAGGTCATTCCGCAGGAAAGCCGACTGCGCATAAAATTCTAGCTACAGGATTATGGTGGCCTACATTGCATAAGGACACTAAGGACTTTTGCAGATGTTGCAATATTTTCCAGAGCGTAGGAAAACCCTCGCAACGAGATGAAATGCCGCTGCGACCACAGGTTACGCTGCGCGCATTTGACAAGTGGGATATAGACTTTGTGGGTCCTATCAACCCACCAGGAAAACGCACTGGTGCGAGATATATCATCACTGGAACAGAGTACCTCACTAGATGGGCGGAGGCCAAAGCAGTAAGAAATTGTGATGTCGCGACAGCCGCATAGTTCCTTTTTGAAAACATCATTAGTAGATTTGGATGCCCAGTAATTTTGATGAGCGACCAAGGCACACATTTCTTAAACCACACCATTGAGGCCTTGATGGAAGAATTTCAGATTCAGCACCATAAGAGCACTCCTTACCACCCACATGCCAATGGTACGGTGGAGGCCTTTAACAAGATTTTAGAAAACGCTCTTACAAAGATCTGCAACAGCCAAAGGAATGATTGGGACCTCAGAGTTAACGTTGTATTATGGGCGTATAGGACCACATGCAAGAAACTTACAGGACACACACCTTTCAGCTTGGTGTATGGACAGGAGGCTGTTATGCCTATGGAGTATATTCTTCCCAGCTTACAGATTGCTCAGATTACCGGGATGACTGATACAGACACAGTGGATGAAAGGCTAGCGCAGCTGCTTGCCTTAGAGGAAGACAGATTCATCGCTGGCTTCCATCAGAAAGTGCAGAAGGCACGAGAAAAATCTTGGCATGATAGACACATTAAGAGTAAGACTCTTCAGATCGGAGACCTAGTACTCCTCTACGACAGTAAGTTTATTAAGTTTCCAGGGAAGTTCAAGACGCATTGGCTGGGGCCATACCAGATATAGCAAGTTACAGAGGGAGGTGCCGTTCAGCTCAGCAAACTGGATGGGTAGCTTCTTCCCACATTGATTAATGGCAGTAGGCTTAAGCTCTATAATGATAGCCACTCCACCTCTCAGCCCTATCCTAGACAGCTTACAGTGGTGCAGATGTCCAGTGTAGTTGAAAGGAGGCATCGCACCAGGAACTAGTCTACACTGGCAATTATTCTAAGTATGAGGAATCGCATAAGGACGGTTCATTTTTGCGCAAGTCATCAGTGGCTTGCGGGCAAAAAAAAACAAAAAAAACAGAGGGCTAGTCAAGTCGCCTTCTGACAGGCAGTTAATGAAGAAATGACCGGTATATCTTACCGTGGATTTGGCAGCAGTGTAATCAATTTTTCCAGATTTGGTAAATCTTCGACGAGACTGGCGCCTGTACACACACTTCGAGGGAAATTTGATCGGATTTCAGCATTTATTGAGGATCAGATGACGGGTGTGGTCTCGTCCATGCAATTAATATGACCGAAGGATTCAGTCTAGATGACCGTTGCGTCCGGGATTATCGTCTTCGGCATAAAAGCAGAAAAGTATTCATTCGGGAGGGTTATATTTGCAAGAATTCAAGAGCCGAGAGTTATAGAGTGCATCAATCAGTTTCCCTGTGCAGAACTAATCTCGTTACATAGTGCTGTGATTTCCAGAGATTGCAGCCATTGCACATCCAGCGTTTTAGACTGAGTGGGTTCTGCCCGAGGAGGAACCTTTAGAAGACATGCTGAGACGTTTCAACCTTGGTGGCCGTATGTCCGCTATGACGATGCCGCCCAGGGTTGTGAAATTAGGAATATCACAGGTAAGACAATTTCCAAGGATGAGGAATCAAGCGCAGGATGTAGAAGACGTCATCAAAATCTATGCTAAAGAGAAGAAGAAAGCCGAGCCGATCACTGAAGATAAGAAAGCAGAGCGGCGGAATGATGAGAAGAAATCTCCCGCTAGGGAGAAAGTGAAAATGAGAAAAAGAAAGCAACGGGAGAAGGAAGATGACCTATCTCATCAACTAAGAGAAGAATAAGAGGTTCCAAAGGTCAGGAATGAGAATATGCGGAACCCAAGCAGCGTAAATACCTGGAGCAAGTTGCTGAGAAGAAAAGTGAAAGGGAAAACAAACCGAACAAGCAGAACTTCAAGATGCAGACAAAGGCTTGTTCTCGGAATAGAATTCCTGGCTTGTATACCTTTCGCATAAGTAGGCTCCAGACTGAATGAAATGTTTGAGAAGGATGGAAGATACAGATTTTCCTTGTGATAAAAGTTCTAACCCAGATAAAGAGGAAAGGATATCTGTGGAAGACTTCTTAAAACCAGACGATGCTTGAAAGGTCTCAGGAGCGACAAGAGCGAGAGCATAACTAAGGGAAGGAAAGATAAGAGAGCCCAAAGAACTAAGTTACAGAAACTAAAAGAAGCGTGTCGTAGCGATGCAGGACGAAGTCACAGGACTTTGGGACAAGTTTCAACGGACTTCACAGGAAGCCAAGGAGAAGCTACAGTAGGAGAAGCCCGTTGGTAGTGGCTCAGGGACGAGCCACAAGTAAGTGTTAGGGGACTGTTGGAGCAGGGTCTCGCAACTGTAGAAGAAGCTTCCAGTTTAGCTGATAGACAGTTTTGGCGGAGAGGAGATAAGATAGAGCTATGACACCGTAGCATGTTTCTAGCTGCAGAGCAGAGCTGGAAACCGTGACTTTTAGGGTAGAGAAGTCAAGGAAGATGACAGTACCTGAGCAGCCAAGAAGAGAGAGCTCACCCACTCCATTGAAGGCAGTGGCAAAGATAGGAGGGCTCAGCTACCCTCATAAAGGAAAAGGAGCAACGAGGCCAAGGTATTGAAGACAAAGGACAGAAGCAGGGAAGCGATGCACAGTACCCATGGTCAGCGCCGGGAAGCATGGAAGACTGCAGAGAGCTGTGGTGTGACGAAAAGCGGCTACCTCAAGTACAGATATTCCAACTGTCACTAGTTAGGGTTTTGGGTTACTATTGGGACAGGCCCACAGTGTTGTAATGGCGAGACCTTCGGGCTGCCTATAAAGGGATATATTTTGTATTGTAAAAGGTTGGTTCATTCAGTTGTTAGTTGTTTGGTAGATTATCAGATAGTTGTAGAAGTCGAGCTCTGGTTCTGTTATTAACTGTAGTTATCTTACTGTAACCAGTAGCTGGCTCATAGAGCATGCATGTAATGATCTGCAGGGATCGACAGAGAGGGAAGAGTATATTGTAAGAGGTGCAATATAGAGTAGAAAAGAGATCTAAGAGAGAAGGGCTCCAGGATGTGTGCGGAGTTACCCAGAAGATCTCGAGCTGCATATGCGATGCAGCAGAACTGTGTTTACCTTCCCCCGAGCTATAATAGAAACACAGTTTTGTGGACGTAACTTCCATCCTGGAGGTGAACCACGTTAAAATCGTGTGTTATGTGATTGACTTATGTGTTGTGTTTATTTGTTGCATCTATCAGTTATCACATGGGTCTTGTTTACAGTTTAATGTATGTATACGTTATTCAGTCTACTGCACTATAGAAAATAAATGCAAGTTGAAGTCCATAAGTATTTTGTGTAAGAGTTTATCTACATTTCATCCCAAGTAGTTAAGAGTCACAGAGTTAAGCAACCTTGTATATTGAGTCCCGTAAGTTGGAATGAGTAGCACTGAGTACATTGAGCCGCAGTGGTAGGATATCGCAAGTAGGAGATATCGCACCAGCAGAGGAGCTGTGGTGCGTTGCGGTTGAGAATCAGCGTAGGAAGGAGTTACGCGTTGCCTGAGGCGCGGTGATGCGATAAGGACTAGAGTCTTCGCAAGTAAGAGGAAGTTGCGTGTCGCAGATAGAGAGAGAGACCTCGTAGGCTAGAAGAGCTGCGAGACACCCAGGCTGCCACAGAACCTGGTCCAAGACACTTGAGTCCTTGGCCAACCCATTAGAATCACTTCGGGTGAGATTTCAGGCTGCTCTGCGGTCTGTCGCAGAAAGGGCCAGTTAGCTAGGGGTGTTGTTGGTTAAATACAATAAACCCGAGTCTGCCCATGCAAGCCAACATAATTCTGCAAAGGGAATAACCTAAACGTTAATTGAATTCCCCCCTTGAAATTATTCTAAATGGAGAGCCCTTGGATGAAGGAGCGGTCCTCTCTTAGACAAAGAATAGGCCTTAGTATTAAAAATCCTTCTAACATGTTGAATAGAGAGATAGACTGAAAAGGACCACAAACCACATGTACCTGCCACACCAAATAGATCAAGCCAACCTAGGAAACCATAGCTTGACCAGCAGACCACTTAACTAGTAGTTCATAATTGCCCAAAACTTGCAATTTGAACAAAGAAATTAGGAAAGCAACCTTCAAAAGAAAAAAGAGAGGCTTAAAGTCAGACAAATTGGTTGTCCCTTCTCCAAAACCGCCATCTCCTTTGAAGTGATGTTGATCATCCAAGAAAATAAGAAACCCAAAACCATAGTTTCTATCTTTTAAAGCTCTGTGAACAATAGCCCAAGGGTTGCCAACAATAATAATAGGAGGAACCGAATGATGAGGCAGTTTAGGCTTAAAAAATAGCTTATAAAAGTCAATTAAAGCCAGAGAATGATACGCCACTTGAACACAGGAAATATATTATTCGATGAAAATAACTGCATTATGGGAAACCCATAAACCCCAAGAAACCAAAATAGGAATACATCTGAACAGAGGTTCCATCCTAGAGAGAAAGAAGCTATGAAAACAATTCTCCACATAGTCACCACTCCAACGAACATGACAACCCAAGAGTCTACCCACCACTTTCCAAGCCTCCTTAGCAAAAATGCACTGATCAAAAATATGAAAAACATATTCCTCTTTAAACTTGCATAAAGTACAATGTCCTGGACCATGAAAGTTAAAGCGTTGAAGACGATCCCAGGTCAAAACCCAATTGTTAAGCATAAGTCATAAATGTAAAATGCCTTTCAGAGACCCTTTAATCTTTCAAAGCGAATTCCACCGCCATTTCAAATTGGGAATCATAGGGAACAACGACTTATATCCTAATTTAGCATAATATATCCCCACATTGCTATAACTCTACCGCAAATCATCCTCATCCCTACTATTACGAATATGGGTATTAATAAGTGAATCAACAAAGAAGTTCCATTGATCTTTCCAAGCACTAGAAAACCCCAACTCCTCTGCAAAAAACCAATCCTGATGCCAAACATTAGCCCCCGATTTGGAAAATCGATGCAAAGTCAGAAACCCCCTACTCTGAACATGATCAATAAGCCTGTTCTAAAGGATTCTTTCATTTAAATGCCTAGAATACCATCCTGCCCCATCTTAACAGACCTCCCATTCCCCACCTTCCAATCCAAATGACTACCAATAATAGTGAAGGCCTTTGTGATGGCCTTCCACTGATTAGAACAAACCCTCACCGACTTATCCCAACAGCAAAGCCAATCAAGCCCTAAATCAGGTGCAATATATTTCAAGATCAGAATATGTTCCCATAAGCTATCCATTTTCAAAAAAAATACATAAGGATTTAGCTGCCAATTCCCTATTAAACCAAAAAATATTCTTGATCCCCCAACCACCCAGAATCTGGCCAAAAGATGTTAGTAAACAGGAATAGCCTCCAGGACATATTTAACCAAAACTAGTCCTCCCCCCTAAACAACCACTAATTACACCAGGAGTTAATTCTACCAAAGATCCTATCTTCAATCCAAGTCCAATCCTTAATTCCATAATTATTAGGTTTCAACATGAAACCTAGATACGGGATCCATCTTCCATAGAAACACATGCAAAGGGAAAATGAAGGTTCTAAAAATCGCGAGACTCCTCAAATTAGCATAGAATATATAAAGTCAATTTGTCAATGCTAATCTCCATACCAGTGGCCTTACAGAAAGTATCCAGCACCGAACACAATTTCCTACACTCCACTTCAGAATGGTTATAGAACAAGAATATATCATCCACAAGCATGAGATGTGTCAAAGAAACCCTTACACCAAAAGAAATCCCCCTAATGTTTTGTCTATTACGTTCACGAATAATGGAACGACTCAAACTCTCCACCACCAATAAGAACAAATAAGGAGAAAGAGGGTATCCCTGAAAAAGGCCTCTTGAAGCCTTGAAGAAGGGGGACTATAGTGGATATTTCTCTCCGTCTACGTGAAAAAACACCTACCTTATATCAAAGGGATCTAAAGGTAGAGTTCACGGTGCAAGGGAAAATATTCAACCTTGACTTACAAGCATACAACAACAAACAAACTATTTTTTTTAGATTTTTTAATTAGAAAAACAATTACAAGTACTCATATCTTTATAAACGGGCCACTGCAGCCATTTGAGGAGCTGGTCCAATGGCTTCCACGATCCGGTCCTCTGATTTTGTCCAACAAGGGTTGTCAAAGGGAATAGAATCAAGAGTTGTATGGAGTAAACTCAACATACAACATGATGTGGAAAATATGTGGTTAAAAGGTAATAAGAGTGACTAAAAGTGTTTTCGGGGAGACCTTTACAATGTATTTATATGATGATCTAAGATTTTGTTTCCCATGGTATTGGTTCATGGTTTTATGGTAGTGCATAGTATTGGTCCATGGTTTTTTTTACCCATTCTCATATTATGGTTTTTGGTCCTTTTTTGGGAGAATGGGTTTTTGTTGCAATAAATACACATCTTCCCTGTATTTATGAGGGAAGGAATAAATATTATTTGGGCCAAATTAGAGGGAATTTAATTATGAAGGTCAAAATGGAGGGAATAATGATGGGATTATGATGTGTAATTATGGTGTTGACCATCAAGAGCTATGTGGACAATTTTTTAGTTAACAAATTTCCCCATCCTATGTGAGGGTAGGAGCCCGCCATAAGGCCGATAAACATTATAGGACCAAAGGAGGAATGGTCACAATGCTGGAGAAATTGGAGAGAACCGCGGAGAGTTGGGGTATCCTCATTTGAACTGCAATGGATTTTGGTTTGTATTGATTCTCAAAATGGATGAGGTGCATATAATCTCAGACATATATATGGACGAGGCAAGAATACCCATGCTCATATCAATGTTTGAAAATAAAAATGGGGATTAAGGCTCAAACAAGGGGAGTTGATAAATACATATAATTGATAGTACATAATGGTGGCCCCAATAGAAGGTTGAATACAAATGTTGATATGAATAACTAGTACATATAAATAATGGAATTCTCTTGGAATGAAAAATCATAATAACTAATGCTATGTTGAATTTGAGGGTGTTCATAACTACATGGACACAATGATTGAGAGTCGAAATCTTTGAGGTACAGTAAACGGTATCTGATACTGTAGATATACAGAAGCATGATATTGAGGGGCTTCTGAACATTGTCACCGATGTAGGCTGAATATCACAAAGGACATGAAGTTGTATGGGTCCCAAAGAGACCCACCAATGTGCTAGAGTTAGGTGAAAACTAGGGTCTTTGACCAAATAATTAAGGAACTAATACCCTATACAAATATCAATAGTGTGATAATGTAGCTAAATTCAAGCACGTGAGACACAACCAACCCAAAAGGCACTAATGACTCTTTTCAAGTGGTCCAAGGTACACATCAATGAGGTGGATGAAACCAAGATACAAGGACCTATGGGTCTATCATCTAGAATAGATGTGTTGACGTCAACAAAGGGAGACCTACAACTACCAAGGCAATGAGGTTTCCTTGAGAGAAGCACAAGGGGGATAACCAGAGATATGGAGTAATGATGGGATTGAGACATTGAATTGGGAACAGGGGTAGGGGAGTACAGGGGACTCAAACTTCCTTTTTTCAGAGTATAACAACAGGGTTGACTTGGCAGCAGATGATACTAACTCATGGGGAGGGAATAATAGATGTGGAATCAAGGAGATGACTATAATGGGAAATACTTGGGGAAGGCACCGGACAATTGATATCCATGGGATCCAAGGGAGACTCATCGTAGAGTAATCTAAAAAAGGTGATCCAATGGGGGGAATGTTTCCATAATGTGAGACTATATGCAATTGTTACACCCAAAAGTTGTCCTTATGCTCAATACCCTAAAGTTTCATGGCCAAACTATATTTTGGAGGAGCTTTTTGCTCAGCTCTAGGAGCCCTCACGCCCTTTTCCTTCTAACATAGAGTGTCATCCTAGCCTAATGCCTCTTTCCTAATGAAAAGGTGCATTAGTGACACTTGTTTCCTGAGGGAAAGGAGCGCCAACACCTCCTTCTAGTGCACAAGGAGGGTCAAAACTGTTTAAACAGAAAAAAGATAATATTTTGAGAACCTTCTAGATCAAATTCTTGGAGGATTATCCCAACTGCTTAGAGTAGGTGGCATTCATACCCCTAGCATCTAGGGATGATCCCTCACCTTCCTCCCAAAATATCTCAACCCCTTTGGTCCCTCTTTGGCCTATATATAAAACCTTCATGGACCATGATAGGGGAGGACCAAGAGAGCACCTTTATGCTGCTGAAATAATTACTGCTATAGGAGGCAAAGAGTGTGGTTGTGGGTAAGATTTGTAGAGTTTGTAGAGCTTGTGGTTCTGAGTCAAAAGACATTGTGAGAACAAATCCTTTACATCAAGGCTTTGGTTTTAGTTTTCTTCTCTTATCTTGTTAATACAAATGTGTTCCCCTTTTCCATGAATGATTTGTGTTAATCTCAGTTATTCATAACTTTTCTCCTTGATCATTAGTATAGATCATTAAATTATCTTGTTTCTTTCACTTTTGTATCTTGTTTCTTTCACTTGTGTAGGTACAATTGATCATAAGAGGATTCAAAAGGCAAGGATCACCTTTTGAGTGAGGTAAGAAATTTTGGCATTCAAGTAGCTTAGCATTCTAGGGAGAGGATGCATTATTGTCAGACTTTTGTTCTAGATTTGCCACATGTAGACTAGGGAAACAATCTTTGTCTGCATTGATTGAGAATTTCCGATAACAAAACTGGCGACCAGACTAGGGATTGCTAATCAAATCTATGAGTTTTGATTTTGATTTTGATTACAAGATCTCAAATTTTTTTCTCTTGCTTATTTGAATATTTAAGGTGTGAAATTAATCTTAAGACAATTCCATCTGCCTCCTTAGGTCAGTGTTTACATTAGGAAAGTTTTCTCTTTTTAGAGATCTCTTTAGGTTTAGCATTGACAGGTCTTATCTATGTGAAATTTTTTTGAAGCTTAAAGAATGAGTTATTAAAAATGCATGGTGTTTTTCGTTTATCACTTTAAAGGAAAAGGTGTCTCCTTTTCTATAGCTAGGATTCATCAAAAATAGAATTGCATTGCATTTACATGATTTAATCTTGAAATTACTACACACTACACAAACATTCAGTAACCATCAAGATAAAATTGAACCGTAGCTTAGGTTAAAATTCTTAGTAATTTGAGTGATAGGTTAGAAGACGTGTTCCAACGTCTATAAACATAGGAGTTGTCATTCTTTTCCAGCACTACATCCCAGGGACTGTTCATTTATTCCACGTACCAATCAGTATATCGAATGAATTTTCACATACCCTCAAGGCATATCAAAAATTTCTTCATGTACTCGATAGTATATCAGAAGGCCCCTTTGGAATGGTTATGCATCAGACAACACTAACACAGATTTGAGATCCCACGTACCTAGCGTATATCGGGAGACCCTTCTAGGAACCTATACCAATTTAGAAAATCATTTTGGTCTACTTGTTGAAGCAATACATTGAGAGCAACACTCAGGGAGCTACTACACACGTGTCGTTTAGGTAGTTGGGTATTCAGGAAAGGGTACGGTCCCAATCCTCCTTGTCATGTTTTATTGTTGGACCCTGCGGTATATCATGAGTTGTGACAACTTGAAACTCCTAGTGATGATATGGATTTTCAACCCCTATTATCACTTAAGTTTACTTGTGATCGTAGCTTGCGTAGGATTGTTTGTGTGTGATTTTTTTTACTATAATACCTTTAGAGTAAAATTTATTTCCAACATTCTGGCAGAACCACCTGTGAGGAGATCTCATAGGCCATAGGGTTTACCACCTGAATTTCCTCTTTCTGTGGAACAAAGAGAAGGGGTGACCATGGACCAACCTTTCACAATTGATCTATATGCAGAGGGCATTCTGGCCACGAAATCATGGGAAGAGTATTCGTCCTTTAAGAACTCATCTACCTCTAGCCCGGTACTAGTACAATTTCCTTCTTCAGGTGATTTGAAGTTTCACTTCCCTACAGAAGGCCATTCTAGTATGCAATATTGGGTGTTTTCCCAGCCATCAGATGACCCCATGGCATCGGAATTTGGTCCAACTACTTCATTTTGCTGATATAGGTACCGCAGTTTGTCCACAAATAAAGTGTGATGGTGGCCAAAAGTATGAAATGGTACATCCTTGCCCATTTCCAACTTTAAATTTTGAGGAATTAAGGCAAGTACTGACATTTTTGTCCCAGAACATGATGTTGACGAGAATTAGGTATAACATAATGCCCCCCAAAGCTTGAGGCTAGAGGGAAAGGATAGGCGAAGGACTCTGTAGGAACAAGCTATCACTTCGAGGCAATAGTCCACATATCATAAATATTCAACAACCAAGGTCATATTGAAGTATTTACACTTTGATATAGGTCCATATGACTCACAACATGGCTATTGACCAATTTGGACATAGCTACTTAAATAGATCGTAGATCCATGTAAAGAAGACTCAAATTTGGACATAGCTGACGGACATACAATGTAGATCTATGTCATAGAGACACAAATCTGAGCACAACCACTTACATACAAATGTGGATCCATGCTATGACTCATACAAAATACTCCATCACAACCTGGGGAAAGCAATGAACGCTTAACAGACACCCAAGGTCTTTTTCTCGTCTTGAAAGTACGATTCTATCCCTGCGAATACATATCTTGAAGTTGAACATGGTATAAACCACATGATTACCTGCTACTAATGAAAATCATTAACAAGTGCGATGGATATCACCATTAGTGTAGATGATTCTGAAGGTACCCCAATACATTCCTCCGAATGTGAATAGATGATCATGTCGAACACTCGGTTGAATATTTCTATCAAAGGTAAATGATGTAAACCTATTGTTGAAAGCAAGGAAACCTATCAATTATGTATACAGATCTCAAGGTACTTATTTGTTTCTAAGACTAATTCCCATAATATGTGTTGAATTCGGCATAAATGGTCTCGCCAAAGGAGGGCCATGATGAATCCCACATAAACGACACAAAACTTGAAACAAAGTTATAGAATTTAAGTGTGAAGTAACCACATGACTAAATCAAAGGTATCTGACACAAAAGTAGTTTTGACTGCAGGGGATAACTCTCAACACAACTTTCCTTTGAACATTGGGAAGCACGACCGAAGACTTGGCAGCATTGACTTGAAGAGGCTGATACCAGGGCATAATGTGATGATGGATGAAGCATTCTTTGAAAAGATTCAAAGGAGTAACATTACTCATGAAAGTGAATCAAATCGGAGACAATATGAATACCCAACTGTTTGAATGAAATGCAGACAGGTTCCATGTTCAAAGGTGACTAAAAACTACCATTATACAAATGATATATAGTTCCCTTCCCTCAATTTCCCCACCATGATTGATGAGTGCCTCTTTTTGTTTTAACGAGTTCAAAGAGGGTAACAAACACTCATTATAGCTTATCATGAGATAAATCCATTCTCATATGTTTTCTGAACCTGAGAAACAAGGGGTTCGTTCCCAAAAAGGGTCTCTCGGTGTTTAGTTTAATGAGTCCATTGAAAGTAAACTCGATGTCATTCACATTTAGAGAGTCTGAATGAAACTGAAGAAGACTCAAAAATGTCATTTTTCATACAATTTAGTCTCTGAGGCCCAAAAAAAGTATAAAATGATACCTTGGAGAGCTCTTCAATCAACGACTAGAGTATACATTTATCGTCACTAGTCAATCCAAACCGAAAAAGGGGTAAACTACCGCCGAAAAGATGACTCTTAAGGTCCTTTTATGAGGATGAAGATGACAAGTTCACTCGGTGATATTTTCACATTTTAAGATTCATAAAAGTTTTTAAAGAGGACTCTATTATGGTTTCTTTTTCATAAAAATATTTAACGAGTTTGAAAAAAGTGGTAAAATTTGACTCGAAAGCTTAGTTGTAGAGTTTAGCTAGAACGACTGAAGTTTTAAAATAGCGCTCATAAGCTTTTTTATTTTTGAGTGAGAATGAAAAAGACAAAAAGAAAACTCCTTCATATCTGAAAATATCAGCCCTTCATGACCTGTAACCTTCAAAAAGACTATTAGACCCTCATTTAATAAATAAAAAACCTTATACGACTATATTAGGGTAAAAATCATTAAATTCATTAAAATAAAACCAAAATAGTAAATAAAAACTAGTAAAAAGTTAAAAACATTTACCATTTTTTTTTTACCCGTTTGGACAACAAAAGAGCCATATGGAGAGAAAACTTGGAACATGGATTGCAGAGACTACAATCGACCATTTATCAAACCATTCGGACCAGGTAATTATTGAACTTATCCCCAACATTTTGATGGTTTCCTTTTTCATTTTAATGCGCTTTTTTAGTGTTTTGGGGTCATTTCCCAAAGGGAAAATGTGCATTCTGGGAATCGCGCTTTTCCCTTTCGGGAGTTGTGGTGCTCCAACAACACTGCACATTTCCATGAAGGGAAATGTGGTGCCACTGCTCTGTTCTAACAGAGAGAGCGCGGTGGCTCTCCAAACTACCCTAAAATACATCAAAATTAAACCAAATCAAAAAAATTTAAGATTTTTAAATGAATGAATATAGTTTCTAATCCCTCATTTTGATGTTTTGAAAGGTTGCATTGTTGAAAATGGTTTTGTGGAAAGAACACGAGCATGAATTGGATGACATTTATGGAGTGAATGATCATGGCACTGTAAATGCTCTTAGAGAATGTTTTGCTCAAATTCTTCAAGGTACCCAGCATGAGGGCACAAATCAGGTTATTGGAATATATACTCAAGATGTGGAATCCTTAGCAACAACATTTCATAGTGAGTGCTCACATGCTAACTGTGGAAGTGGAATATATCTACATCCTAACAGGTCTTTCTAGGAGAGGAGCACCCATTTCTTTGACCAGTCCTCATGGGGGTGACATTACTACACAGGGGCTTATTGATCAGTATTATTTCACACAAACTCATATTAGTGGGAAAAATATCCCTATCAAGGATGTAATGGACCTACCCTTGAGGTCGGTCCTTTTCACCATGCAGAGGATTTTTGGGAGCCAAGGGGCTCATAAAGCATCTAGGGCGCACATGTTGTATGCCTTAGAAACCATGCCCCAACTAAATTTAACTGGGTTGAAGCCTTGTTGGTGACATTCAAAGAGCAGCTCAAGAAGTGTCACCGAGGAGAATTAAAACAATTAAGGTACGGTACTATCTTAGTGTCATTTTTCTTAGAGAGAGTTCCACTTTTAAGGCCATATGTGGCCTTTACTGAGCTCAAAGTACGCATGATTAGGTGGGTAGAGGTGATGGCCCGTCATGGCGGGGGTCCCAGGGTGAAGTACGGAGCGTCCTTTTTCTGCTGGTTGGATGACCAACTTCTCATGATTGAGGATTATACCTATGTCGGCACGAATTTTTGAGGAGATCAAGACCTAGCACTGCCTGAGGATGAGCAATCGGGAGACCTCGGTGAGTAAGACACCAAAATATGGATGTTTTTTATGTTTTGTGATTTTTTTACTTTTATGAGTGGTAATGAGATATACTTCCTACTGTGCATATGTTGGGATAGAGATACCAAGAGGGTCCTCACCAATCGACAAGTGAGCCAGTGCTTGATATATATGCCAGGGTGATGATGAGATGACTAAGCTTGAGGAGAACCTGAACGTGCTCACTTTAGACATTCCTAACATCTCGGTGGACGACCTTCCTAGGAGGTACCAACGACACACGAATGGTGTGTCGGGTCATTTTGGTCGCTTGCTTCGTAAAGTAGCAAGGGCTATTATGTGTTATCATGAGCATTACTAAGGCTTGGCAAGATGTATACACTCAAAGTGATTAGATTCAGTAATTTTGTTATCTTATAGGATTGGAAGCTAGTATGTTGTAGTTCAGGTCTCAAGACCACATTTTTGTACTGAACACTTTATATATATATATATATATATATATATATATACACACACACACACACACACACACACAGACTCATATTTTTGCGGCCTACATGATTTTTGGTAATGGAATATTATTTACATGGATTTGTTAGATTTTTAACATTAAGCTAGCATTATTAGGATCTTTAACTGAGAGAATAACAAGCACAGCAATCAAACACAAGAAACAATGAACATAGTGTTTTTCCTCGGGGAAACCATAAATGGAGAAAAACCCGCAACTTCCTCAGAGATAGAATCAACACCAAATAGAAAAGCCCCAAAAACAGTAAGATGAACTCCCGACAGCAGTAACCTCTTTATTCATAGCCCCGGTGTCGTCTTCTTCCTCAGCTATGCGCTACAACTAAGTGTGAGTGAGTGTGTGATAAATAAAGAGGCTAGCTCTCTATTTATACTAAATCCTAACTTGACTAAACCCTACTAGGGCCAACTTCACTAGGTGAGTCTAACAACCCTAGTGCCTCGAAATTGTGGGGACTTTAACCCTTGAACAATAGGAGGGTTACCCACAATGACTTGACATGACTTGTTTACATTATAGATCCTCTCGATCGAAACTTCAGGGCATGACATGACTCAATTAAATTAGAGACACATCCCAGAATAAACATCGGGGTAGAAGACATAAGATATATAAGTGAATACATTCCGAAGTTACAAATACATAAACACTCCCTCTTAACTAGGAAGGTATTCTTTCGAGACAATTTTCAGCACTGGTCTTCTTCTCTGTATCGACCAGATCATCTCATCATCTTTATATTCAAGTTGTCTTCATCTTCAAGTATTCTTCATATTCAAGTCATCTTCTAAGTCATCTTCTTCTTCAAGTCTTCTTCATCACGGGATATGGATCATCACTGCTGGATCATCATCATTGTATCATCATCAAATCTGGATCATCACTTGATCTATATCATCATCAAGTCTAGATCATCATCACATCTGGATCATCACTTGATCTGGCTCATCATCAAGTCTGGATCATCATCATCGGTGCTATCTCAGAATGGTGCTATCTCTCGATTATTCTCGTCACAGGAAGTTCTACAGAGCCAGTCCTTTTTCATGCTGGGTGTAGGCCTAGCCTCCATGTAGGTCTTCTTCAGCACTTATATCTAACACTAAGTCAGAATGGCTCGCCTAGCTCTTACATCTGACCTCATCTTGTCAGAAAGGCCCAGCATTCACATTTGACCATGTGTAAACACATCGCGCCAGAATGGCTTAGCACTTGTATCCAACCATGTGCGAACACACCGCATTGGAAGGGCTTTGCACTTACATCTGACCATGTTCGAAAACACCGCATCAGAAAGGCTCAGCACTTATATTCGACCATGTTTGAAAACACCACATCAAAAGGGCTCTGCAGTTACATTCGACCATGTTCGAAAAAACCACATCGAAAGGGATCTCAGTCCCAGACTGAGAATTCTTGGTAACTGACCAGGTGCCTCCATTCTCCCAGAGAATGGCATCCGCCCTTATATCTGATCAAGTGGGAACACATCCCTCAATCACATCAAAATGGCCATGTGCTCACATATGATCATGTAATACTACATCCCACAGTCATATCAAAACGGCCCTCAGTCCCAAACTGAGTATTCCTAGTAACTAACCAGGTGCCTCTTCCTGGTAACTAACCAGGTGCCTCCATTCTCCCAGAGAATGGCAACTCATCACCAAGCTGAGTATTCCTGGTAACTAACCAAGTGCCTCCATTCCAAGAATGGCATTCAACACTTTTAATTGATCATGTAGGAACCAATCCTACAGTCACATCAGAATGGATCAGCACTCACATCTGACATGGAAGGAACCAATCCTCTCACCATGACAGAATGGCTCAGCCATTACATCTAACCATGGAAGGAACTTAATTTCTCACCACCTCAGAATGGCTCTAGGTCTCATCATTTCCCTTTGGAGGGAACCTCGATCTAGAGAACACCAAGCTTCTCCCTGAAGTACTCAAACTTCAGTCTAGCCAATGGCTTCATCAATACATCAGCTATTTGTTCGTCTGTCACAACATACTGGAGCTTCACTGCTCCTCTCTACACCATATCCCTGATATAGTGATACTTGATCTCGATATGCTTCGAATTGTCATGGAACACTGGGTTTTGTGATAACTTCACACAACTCTGGTTGTCACAATATATACAAGTAGCATCCATCAGTAGATCAAATAAATCAAATAGTAGCTTCCTCAACCATACTTCCTCACAAATAGCTGAACAAGCTACAACATACTCTGCTTCAGCTATACTCAGTGCCACATAGGATTGCTTCCTGCTAAACCAAGAGATCACACCTAATCCCATCCTGACTCTGCTCTTCCTATCAATGGCACTGCCTGCCCAATATGAATCAACATAACCCTCTAGGTTAATCTTCTGATTTGCCTCATACTTGAGCCCATAGTCAACTATACCCTTCAGGTACCTCAGAATATGCTTTGCAGCAATCAAGTGAACATGTCTCGGATCTGTCAGGAACTGGCTCAAGGTTTTCACAGCAAAGCAAATATCTGGTCTCGTGTTTGTCAAGTACATCAAGGAACCAATCATCTGATGATACATTGTAGCATCAACCGCTTTTGATGAAGCATCACTCAATAGCTTCAGCTTTGATGTCATAGGTGTGGTTATGGCCTTGCAGTCCATCATCCCGAATCTCTTCAGAATCTCTACTGCATACTTCCCTTGTCCAAGGAAGATTTCATCTGCATTCTGCCACACCTCCATGCCTAAGAAATAGTGCATCATACCCAAGTCCTTCATTTCGAACTCGGCAGCAAGTTTCCTCTTCGTATCAACAATGAACCTATCCATACCTATTACAAATAGATCATCCACATACAGTAGGAGTATCACTGGATTGCCATCTTCAACCTTGTAGTAAAGGTTGGAATCTGCTTTACTCTTGGTAAAGCCCAAACTGGATAGGAAACAATCAATTATACCGTACCATGTCCTGGGTGCCTGTTTCAAACCGTACAAGGATTTCTTCAATATGTAAACATGAGATTCCCTGTCATGTGTCTCAAAACTGAGTGGTTGTTCCACATACACTTCCTCTTCTACTACACCATTCAATAAAGCAGTCTTGACATCCATTTGGTGTATCTTCCATTTCATCATTGTAGCCAGAGCAAGTACTGATATGATGGAAGTGTATCTGGTTATAGGTGCAAAGGTTTTTTCATAATCTATTCCTTCTTTCTGGGAGAACCACGAGCAACGAATCTTGCTTTATATTTCTTGATCCTGCCATCTACAGCATGCTTGATCTTGTAGATCCATTTGGAAGTTACAATGGACTTCCCTTCTGGTATTGGGACAACATCCCAAACATCATTCTTCATGATCGATTGATACTCTTCGATCATAGCATCCTTCCATTCTTTTCGTTCTACCGCTTCTTCATAGTTGGAAGGTTCTTTATCAATAATGTCACATAGCAAGGCTACATAACTGGAACATGACCTAGTTCTCTTTCTTCTTTTGGGTGTTTCTTCTGAAGCTCCATATCTTTTTGCACCTTGGATAATTTCACATACCCAAGCAGGTTTTCTCTTATGAGGATTCTTCTCCAGAGGTGGATCTATAGGTTCTTGAGGTTCTTCTAATTCTCGATATTCTTCTTGAATTTCTTCGTTCATGGTTGTATCATGAATTCTAGGTGATATTGTTTCTTCAAGTTCTTCAGTCGATTTCTTCCTGGATTTGATGTAGGTTGAATCTTCGTCAAATGTTACATCTCTGCTAATGTTAATCCTCTTGAATCCTGGAAAGTATATTCTGTAAGCCTTTGAGCTTTTAGAGTATCCCACAAATATGCCCTTCTTTCCTGAAGGATCTAACTTCGTCCTCTTTTCTTTTGGAATGTGTATGTATACAGGACAGCTGAATATTCTGAGATGGCTGACTTCTGGTTTCTTGCCGGAGAAGACTTCTTCAAGAGTCTTGTTCTCAAGTAATCTATGTGGAGTACGGTTCTGTACATACACCGTTGTTCTAGCAGCTTCTACCCATATATGCATAGGAATATCTTGATCATGAAACATTGCTCTTGCAGCTTCCATGATAGTTCTATTCTTCCTTTCTGCAATCCCATTCTATTGAGGATTATAAGGAACTGACAAATCCCTCTTAATCCTTGAGTCTTTGCATAATTCTTTGAATTCATTTGAAGTGAATTCTCCGCCATTATCTGATAGAAAGGTCTTGATCTTCTTTTCGGTGTGTTTCTCGATCAAGGATTTGAATTCCTTGAACTTGCTGAAAAATTCATCTTTGTTCTTCATGAAGTAAATCCATGTCTTCCTAGAAAAATCATCAATGACAGAAACATAGTATACATACCCACTTAGTGAACTTGATGACATTGGTCTGCATACATTGGAGTGGATGGTTTCCAAGATTCCTTTTGCCTTGCTCTCACTACTTGGAAATGTCTTCTTTGTGTTCTTCCCTTTCACACATCCTTTGCATACACCTTCATGTTTTGTCTGCATTTCTGGGAGACCTTCAACAACTTTGCTTGCAAGTGGTAGTGCTCTGTAATGCACATGTGTAAGCCTTCTCTGCCAAAGCTCATTTGGTTCTACCGAGTCATGAACCAAATCTTGTTTTGGATGGCCCTTCAATTTGTATAATCCTCCTTCTTGTTCCCCAATCACTACTGCATCATCAATAGTCTTTCCTTTTGGCCACATGATGACTTGACCATCTATAAATGCAACCCTCATTCCTTTTGCATCTAATGTAGATATGGATAGGAGATTCTTCTTTATTCCTGGTACAAACAATACTTCCTTCATTGTCATAGACTTTCCAGAGCCTAGCCTTATAGGAGGATTCCCCACTACCTTTTATTGGATACTGGTAGTCATCTCCAAGTTTCACCTTGTGAGGTGATTCATGTTTAGATAATTTCATAAATGAGTCCTTGAATCCCGTCATATGTTTGGAAGCACCACTATCTATAAGCCAATCATTGCTGCCATGTGTGATAGTTTCCATGAGAGCGGAAATCAAAACATATTCTTCATCACTTGAAGAATCATCATTGACTTGTCTACTTCTCTTTGTGAAAGGTTCATCATCCTCTGCAGCATGAGCATGATGTATTCTCTTGTTTCCCTTCTTCTTGTGAGAGCTACTTTTGTTTCTAGGACAATCTCTAGCAAAGTGTCCTCTTTCATCACATGTATAGCAAATGTACTTATACATATCTCTCGGCTTTCTAGATTTATTCCTTTGATGAGAATACTTACTTCTGTGGTGGCTAGATCTGGATTTCTTGGATTGTACTATGAGAGATTGATCTTCACTTCCCATCTTTTCTTCTCGAGCTACTATCTGAGCTTCTTCTTGTGAGCATTCTTCCCAAAGTCTCCTAAACTTGATTAACTTCTTTCTGGCACAGATCCCTTGAATAAAGGAGTCCCATGATCTAGGGAGACCATTCAAGGTGGTCATTACAATCTCTGCATTTTCCACTTCTTCATCTACTGCTTCCAAATGTTCTTTGATCTGAGAAACCCTTGTAAAGTAAGCTTGGATGGTTTCTGCATTCTGGATCTTTACATTCTTCAACTGGTTCCTCAAGGTCATTTTTCGGTTTATATTCTTCCCTTCAAACAATTTGGTCAGGGCATCAAACATAGATTTAGCTGTCTTTAGGGAGGACACATGTGGTATGAGGTGATCCTTGATTGAATCAACAATAATCATGTTTTCCATAACCAACTTCTTCTTATGTAAGGCCTTAGCCTCATCTCCCTCTGGAACTGGAACCTCCTCGCTGATATAGGAGTCCAACTCATTTTCTTCCAGGACCAGGGAGATCCTATACTTCTAGGCTCAAAAGTTATCAGCTCCCTCAAGCTTTTCATCAAGCTTGGTATGATGAGACATCTTAACTGAGAACCTCAAATGGAAATACAAAAGATTTAGATCTTACTAGGTCAAGATGTCGGATCTAGATTTGGAGCTGAAATTTTGCAGTGCTGGTTCAGGAGCAGATTAGGGTTTTGCTTTTTCGAAGTTCTGTCCAACCAAATGCTTTGATCTTGATCCCTAACTTTGATTTTGAGGAGATCAATCCAGGCTTGGGCTCACTGAAAAATTCCACTTCTATGGAAAGCCCTAATTTCCAGCAATAGTGTAGGGTCCAAAACTGAAAAACCTCAAAATTGGATTTTGCTTCGACAGAAAGATGCGCCCTAGGGAGGAGAGTTATTCCAACCTTCTTTTGCTGAAAATATGTGGAGGAAGATCCATAAAGTAGGAATCCCTAGTTCCTGTAGCTGCACAGTGTCTTCTTCTCAGGTTAGCTCGACACCATGTTAGATTTTTAACATTAAGCTAGCATTATTAGGATCTTTAACTGAGAGAATAACAAGCACAGCAATCAAACACAAGAAACAATGAACACAGTTTTTTTCCTCGGGGAAACCATAAATGGAGAAAACCCCACAACTTCCTCAGAGATAGAATCAGCACCAAATAGCAAAGCCCCAAAAATAGTAAGATGAACTCCCGATAGCAGTAACCTCTTTCTTCCTAGCCCCAGTATCTTCTTCTTCCTCAGCTATGCGCTACAACTGAGTTTGAGTGAGTGTGTGATAAATAGAGAGGCTAGCTCTCTATTTATACTAAACCCCAACTTGACTAAACCCTACTAGGGCTGACTTCAATAGGTGAGTCTAACAACCCTAGTGCCCCGAAACTGCGGGGAATTTAACCCTTGAACAATAGGGGGGTTACCCACAATGACTTGACATGACTTGTTTACATTATAGATCCTCCCGATCGGAACATCGGGGCATGACATGACTCAATTACATTACATACACATCCCGGAATAAACATCGGGGTACAAGGCATAAGATATATAAGTGAATACATTCCGAAGTTACAAATACATCAACAGGATTTTATCTTTTGTATCATTTATTTACAGTGTTTCATTTTATTTCACTTGTCAATATATCAAGAATGGGCGATGTGCCAATCCAACATGTAATTAGCAAGTGAATCAGCAATTGAGTTATATGATCTTGGAATGTGTTGGTAAGTAATAGATTCAAATGAACTCTCAAGCAAACATACCCTTCAGAAAAGAAGAAGAAGCATTGGGTTTCGAATGGCATCTATGTGGTTCAAGTGAGAAAGCACTAGTTGGGAGTCCAAAAAGACGATCAAGTGATCAATATCACGAGATGAAGCTTTGCTTAACAACCCTATCACCGTAGTGGGACTGAGACAAACTCACCCTGAACTAACTAAGTCATGGGATTGGGAATATAGTACCCAGGCTGCTGAAGCGAGATTGAGGGTATGGAGGCTAGCACCATCGGGGAAACCATAGTAAAGAGTCATCTACAAAATTTAAATCATAACATGGAAAAAGCGGTGTCGGACAAGACCCAAAACCATACTAAAATAACAAAACCACAATTAAAAGTCAAATATACACATATATACAAGGTACTGATGCAAGATGTTCTAGTCATAGTACCTTTTCAGGTAAATCCCATTGTGAGGCTTCCCAAAAGGTATCCTGTCATAATTCACTAATTCGTAGGCCCCTTTTTCCAAGACTTTGCTAATGATATAGGGACCATACCACATTGATTACAACTTCCCTTTCCCCAATTTATCGTGTTTCTGATCGTATGTTAGAATAAGATCTCCTTTGTTGAGAACACAAGGTTGAACTAATTTATCGTACTAATCCTTAACCCGTTTCTTGTGCGGCTTGTTAGCTAGAACGACATCTCGTTGTGTCTTGTCAAGGTTAGTTAGCTAAAGGAAGCGTTCTTCCTCAGTCGAAGTGTTGGGTAGAAGCTCAACAATTAGTTTTAGTGACGAAATTTTGCATTCGATGGGTAAAACAACATCCAGTCCATAGACCAATTGAAAAGGTGTGAAATTCGTCGATGTTTTCACAGAAGTTCTATAGTCCCAAAGTGTCGAAAACATAGTTAAATGCCAATTTTTTTTGTGTTGTCCAACCATCCTATGAAGCATGGTCTTAAGGACTTTATTAATGGCTTCAACTTGTCCATTAGCTTGTGGATAGTAGGGAGTTTAGTTTTCATGAAGAAAACCCAACTTGGCACTTAGCTCATCCATCATCTGATTATGAAAATGAGATTTTTGATTAGTCACTATAGCCTGTGGAACTCCAAACTTTAGCAATGACGTGATTAAACAAAAAGAGGGTGGTTGTTTTACCATCCTTGACATATGTAGGCATTTCCTCAGCCCATCTTGTAAAACAATCAATAGGTACAATGATGTAATTGCTCCCCCCAACTAAGGTAGGATTACAATGCATGAAATTCATCCCCCATTTGGAAAAAGGCCAACAACAATGATGGGGTGTAGCGGAGCAAGGTGGGTGCACTTTTTCGGATAAAAGAGCTGGCAGGGTGGGCATTTTTTTAGCACTTCATGGAAATCCTTGAAGATCGAGGTCCAAAAGTAACCAGCGAAAAAGGATTTTTTGAGTTGTAGCCATCCTAGACAGATGACTACTACATTCTCCAGAGTGATAGTCATTCAAGACTTGTTTAGGCTAATCATGTGTTAAACATCGTCAAACAATGGAATCGATACCACACCAGTATAAGGTATCATTGAGAATTATATAATATTTGTCATGATGGTGATTGCATCGACGATCATCACAAGATATGTCAAACTGAAATCTCTGAGTTTGGAGATATATGATCAAATATCCATACCATGGGTTTTTCGTGTTTATCAGGAACAAGAACTCATCAGGAAATGAGCCATTGGGCTCAGTTTTAGTGATAGCACAGGGAAGATCACACATCAACTCCGCGAAAAATAAGGATTTCTTGGAAGCAGTCTTAGCGAACTCAAGTTCAAATTCTTGCAAGATAACAATCCAGCGAGAATATTTTCCCCCTGGTACCTAACGAGTCAGGCTATAGTACATGGGGTTCTGGTCCATGAGAACAATAGTGGTGCGAAGTAGGATGTAATGACAAAAGCATTGTACAACAATGACCTGGAGCCAAAGCTAACTTATCCACATGTGAGTACCGAGTTTCATAATCCATTAGACTCTTTCTAAGATAATGAATCACATGTTCTTTCCCATTCGAATATTATTGCACCAAAACCATACCAATGGTAGTAGTGGAGACGATAATGTAAAGCATAAATTCTTTTGAGTAATTAGGGGGGTGTAACACATGTGAGTGTCTTATGGCATGTTTTAAATTATCAAAAGCACATTGAGCTTGATTATCCCAAATGAAAGGAGTGTTCTTCTTCAACAAACGCATATAATTGTGCGTTTTCTTTCCAAAATTGCACACAAAACGATGAATAAATTTTTCCTTCCCTTTGCAAACTTTGGTGTTATATAATGTCGGTTGGGGGTGGTAAGGCCACTATGGCAGTGATTTTCAAAGGATCAATCCAGATACCATCATTGGAAACAACAAAACCAAGAAGACGTCCAGTCTCTACACAAAAGATGCACTTGTGTGGATTAAGCCGAATATGATAGTGACTACATTAAAGGAAAATGTCTCGAAGATGCCCTAAATGATCCTCTCTTCATTGTGAATGAGTGAGGAGGTCATCCTAATATAGTTCCACTATGTGCTTGATATCATCAAAGGCATAGGACATGGCTCACTGGAATGTGGCTCCAACATTTTTCAATCCAAAAAGGTAACTTACGGTAAGCAAAGGTTCCCCATAGGCAAATGAATGTCTTCTTATGTTGGTCAGCGGGTAATATTTCAATCTGATTATAGCTAGAAAATCCATCCATAAAGGAGAATATGACACTTCCAACACAGTTGTCAATGATTTGATTGATGTGGGGAGTAGGAAAGTTATCTTTTGGACAATATTTGTTTAAATCCCTAAAATTGATACACACCCTAATAGTGCCTTGCTTCTTGGAAACAGAAAAAACATTAGATACCCACTCAGTCAAGGCCACGAGATAAATAAAACCAACTTTCAAAAAAATTTCAACCTCAACTTTTATTGTTGCATTTTTCCTTGGGTGGACTTGACGGAGTTTCTGCCTAACTAGTTTGTCCGTGGGGTAAGTCTTGATCTCATGTACGATAATAGATGGATCAATCCCATGCATTTCTTCATAACTCCAGGGAAAAACATCTCAGAATTCTTTGAAAAGAGCTCGGTATTCTTCAATTTTGATTGCTAAACAGTTATGGCCAACGTGAACATGCTCAACAACTCCTGGCTTCAACGATATGTCGATGGAATAGTTTGAGTGATTTTGGACAAATTCCCTTCAAAATCACCACCTTGTAATAATACGGGTTTGAGGATGCTCAACAATATCAGAATTGATAAGAGACACAAAATCAGAATCCATCGAATTGGCATTAGGAAGAAAAGAAGATCTATGATGATGATCTTCCCATAAGGATTCATCCAGACCCATAATCTCCATAATAGACTGATCTGATGGAAATTTTTTTGAGAGATAATCCAGAGTCGAGAGAGGGGGATCTAGCCAATAGGGTATATGGTAAGGATACGATGCTACCATATGTTAGTCATCGTAGCAAGCATCAGAAGTAGATTGAATGGCATGGTATAGGGCTTTGTAAGGACCCAAAGAAAGTGTTTCAACAATCTCATTTCCTTTGGGCATGCCCCCGGTAGTGGATGATGTCATGTTCATCTTCTCCACTTCCGCACTGGGAGGGGAACCGGTATAAGGAAAGACCCCTATAAGGGATGAATCCTTCAGAATTCCAACCCCTATAGATTGATAAGGTGGAGGGGATTGTCCTAGCATAGGAACATTATTCAGTGTGGTGGCAGTGATATTAGGTGAACAATAATCAAGTTGTTCTATGGTCACAATCTTCCCCTGGGGAGGGAATTGAAGAGTGCAAAATATTGACTAAGCAACTGCCATCATGGCATAAAACCAATTTCTCCCCAATAAGAGGTTGTAATCTAACGAAGCATTCAAAATTCCAACCCCTACAGATTGATAAGGTGGAGGGGATTGTCCCAGCATAGGAACATTATTCGTTGTGGTGGCAGTGATATCAGGTGAACAATAATCAAGCTGGTCTATGGTCACAATCTTCTCCTGGTGAGGGAATTGGAGAGTGTGAAATACTGACGAAGCAACTACCATCATGGCATAAAATCAATTTCTCCCCAATAAGAGGTTGTAATCTAATGATGCATTGACCACTTCTACCTGGATAGAAACAATATTTCCCCCCAGCTCGATGGATAGTGTTGGTAACAAGCCGTGAGGCTGGAAACCTCGTCCTTCTAAATATTTCAAAGTGGTTGGCGATCGATTGAGTTCAGGGGAACCGATGGCTCTCCAACAAGACATAGATAAAACTGAATTGAAATCCCCTTCGTCCAATAGAGTACGATGAAGTTTTCTACCAACTACCCTAGTCGCAATTTGAAAAGCGATATGGTGAGATAACCTTGTTTTATAATTCTGCACATTAAAATTGATGGTAGTCTAATTTTTCGGATCTAAGGCCCCTAAGGTTGACAACATATTTTTACGTTGTGTAGGGAAACTTTGGAGTACCTCCAGAGTAGACATAGCACAAGGTGCTTGAGCTAAAACTTCAACAACATTATAAAATTGAGCAGCTCGAGCACTGAGATTGAATACTGACTTCCAGATTGTACTCTTAAGAGGGTGTAGAATCATGTCGAGACTAGGTTTATCAATGATAAGGGGGGAATTAGAAGGAGGTGGAGGAGAAGAGTCCATATAAGGAGTTTCTCAGGAGTAGCACCTTCATATTTCTTCTTAAGTGGTTTATCATATGTTTAACTTCACGTGGTCAGTCCAATTGTTTCAGTGAACATCATTTTGATTTCCTCCATGGAGGAAGAGGCTCCATGTAAAGAGGTATGATCAATTAATTTTTGTTGACATGAGAAAGGGTCAATGAGCACTACCAACGTAGGATTATTTTTCAAAAAATTGTTGATTTATTCACATCGAGGACACTCCTTCGTGAAGTGGTCACCTCCACACAACAAATAGGGGTACATAGCTTTTGGCTTAGGTTTAGGTTTGTTCCTAAGAGTCGTGGTCTTAGGATTCTCCTATTGGTTTCCAGATTTTTTAGCTTTAGATTTACCTTTTTTCTTACTACTAAGTGTTTGCGAATATTGGATAACATTCACCTCAATGAAAATAGTAGGAGTAGAAGGAGTAGTAGTAGAAGAACTTTGCAGCTTGGCAGGATTCGTTGTGGATGGAGGTTGGATTGAACCTACAACACCATCTATAGGAGTTTTAGCGGGTGTCTTGGCAAGATCAATGTTGGGACGAGGAGCATTAGGAATAAAATTATATAAGGTCTCATACTGAGAATAAACTAAGTCCAAATATTGAGCCCTGCTAATAGCACGTTCCTCTGTAAAAACACCCCCCATAGCCACATCTCAGGAAATAGGAGGCTACAAGTACTTAGTAAACCAGTCAACTAACAATTGATCCAAAAAAGGATCTTTTATTCACCTTTGACATCTCCTCCACTCGTGAATTTGATCGGATATGTGAGTGGAAGTATTCTGTCGAAGAGAGGTCAAAATATATGTACCACTTTCATAATATATGGGTGGCTAGAAATGGGTAAGGAAAACAATTTCCAATGAATTGAATTCCACAAATGAATGTTGCAGAAGTTCAATATACCACTTAGCAGTCGTACCCATCAAAGTTCTATAGAAGAGCCTCAAACGAATGGATTCATCCATCAAATAGTTTGAAGAACACTACAGATGGAAGGCCATAACATGGTTTTTCAGGTCTTCTCCCTGCTTCCCATCAAACTTGGGGATGTCTGATGGTAATTTGACTGTAATTGTCGGCCAAAAAGGGGCATGTTGGATGGTATCATTAATCAATTTAGAAAAGTATGGAAATTCCATAGTAGCCAAAAATGGGAGTTGTCGGTTAGGTTGCGTGTACTAGTAATATTGATAAGGCATTTATGGACCAGTAGGACCGTAAGTTGTGTTGGCAAAAACCCAACCAACAAAACCCAGCCAATAAGGGTTCCCTCTCTATCGATGCTCAGTTCACCACAATCTCCCTGAGCACTGACCTAGATAGGTTTTACCCTACCCAGTAACACTCGCGAATCGGATGAAGTCTCACTCGAGATGTTCAAGGGAGAGATGTCAGAACCAAGTTTCCGTAGAATAGAAGAATACTATGTGCATCGACAATTCATCAACTTATCTAACAGATCTGACCAGTTACTTAATCACCAATAGGACCATTCATCATTTCTTGTAACAGATCGCATTATTCATTCATAATCGAAACAATCATATTGTTGCGTAAACAGGTTTAGATAGATAACATCATTTAAAAGTAGAAAACATCGCATCATAGATCCATGTCACACATTCAATTTACATTCACCATTGGGTCGCCAAAACAGTAAGACAAAAAAGATAAAAGAAAGATCAATTCAGATCAACTTCTGTCTTATCATATTATTTCTGTGCAATAATCCATAGATTCAAAACAGGCAACAATTCAACAAGAACCAACAATTGCTTCCCTGAGTCTCCAAGTATCTATGGCATCAAAAACTCTCAGATCTGTCTCTCTAGTGTGTCTCCCTCTATTTTCAATTTTACTTCTATTTATAGGCTTGCGCCTTTACATTCATTGTCCACTTGGACGATTTCCTAGATAAATTCTAACTGATTCTACAAAATAATGACCAATATCCACAAAATATGGTCCAAAGTACTAAAAGCGACATAAAATATTCAAAATATCTATCTTCCGTATTGCACGCCATCTTTCACTTGCACAGTGTCTTTTGATCTTGCATAGCATCCGCGATGTTGCACAGCTAACTTGTCCCAAAACCCCTTCCAACAGGCCCCCAACAGAATATTGTGGCTCGTCCTCGAGCCACACTTAACCGGACATGGTAAACTCAACGATCTTGGATTTGAAATCTGCAAACTACCGAGTTATCGCTTTGACCTGCTCCTTGAATCGTTCAGTAATCTCCTGGATCACCTTTATATCATGGTTGACAGGGTGCTCAACCATATTTGCAGCAATGTTTGTCTTGCCTTCTTGTGTGGCTTGGAGCGCAGAGACCTCTTTCACTGATAGTTGTGCTCCAATCTCCTGGAACTTGTCTAACTGTGCACTGCGCCGCTACTGCCTTTCTCTTGCACTTGTGACTCACTGCTTCAACTCCTTTAGTTCCAGTGCCTTGGTGATCTACATCATTAATGACACTGCTTTGAGCAACGTCTTCAAGGTCTCCAATTGCCCTTCTGCTTCTTGCAACTATGCAATCAATTCCTCTAGTTGTTCGTCCTAGACTATGCTGCCCCAAACTTGTGTAGTGTCATTTGTGACTTTTTTGGCGTCCTTCTCTAACTCATCGAGCTGTGTGGCCATCTCTTCTATCTCATCCTTCCTCGTATCTATCTGTTCTGGTGGTGTGGAGGGGTGTATCAAAGCGTCCAAAATGCTAGTTTCGCTTTGTAGCTTCGCAATAACAGCTTCAAATTTCTTCGCTCTAGCTACCACATCCAGTTCTGTGGTTCTCTTTAAGACATGTTGACTGACATCTTCTACTGCCTCTTCCAACTCAACTCGGCTATCAAGAAGGTGTTCCTTCTCAACAATGAGGCGATCGGTTTCCTTCTTCAACTCCGTGATCTCCTCTGCATTTTTTGTCTTCGATTCCTCGTGTGCTTTATTCAAGACCTCTATCTCTGATGTTTTGTCTTTAATCAACTTCTCCTTGGCTCAACGTAATTCTTCTACCTCTTTTTTCATTGCTTCTTCTTTCTCCGGAGTGCGCAAGTACTAGTCGATGATATTCTTCTGCCTGTTGACCAACTCCTAGTTGGCGACCTGCTGCATGTATACTAAAGTCTGGGTAGATAGCATGTTGATATCTAATGCAACATTCTGCAGCTGCTACAGGGAGGTATTCAAGTCCTCCCATCTGGCATCAATCACAGTCAGGGGAATTTGAACATTCCTGGCCCATGGCTCGATGTTGATTGATGCGTACTCTTGCGCAACTGCGCTCTCTGGTGCTTGTTTCAAAACAACATTGTAAACAGAATCCAATTTATCTCTTACCTCGACGAACCCTTGCTATGGTGATTTCTTCATTTATTTTGTGGCTGCATCAGTCACATCATTAACAACCTTGATAAGTTGATGTAGTTGTGGTTCCATTGTAGATATGATGTTGCTGCTCACAACTTGATCCATGCACCTCTTTGCTCTTCTTTCCTGGACTATGTGTTGTGCTTCTGGGTCAGTAGGTGTCTCTTTCAATGATTCATCATTAGAGTGTTGATTGTCTTTGCGCACGGGATCCTCAGGTGCATCTGTCGGGGTTTCTTTTGAGACTTTTTCTATACTGACCGGTTATTGCTACTCTACGGGCCAACTATTAAACAATTCCTCCAGCTCTACATCAGTCACCTTATACCTCATTGGTGTCCATTGCTTGGCATGGTCCCACCACGCTTGAACATAAAAATTATGGGATCTAATTGCAAAATGTGCAATCCTCTGATATTTTGTTGCGGCTTCCTCCGTCAGTCTTGGAACTTTCACTACTGCCACCAGCAGCTCTTCCTAGTATATCCAAAATTGGATCAAACAGCTACCATTATCTTTGCTTCTTTGACCCACCATAAGTTTTGGTATCTCGTACCTTTGCATACCTCTATTGCTTTGACATCCATGCCTTGGTAATCATCTGGCTCCATCCATGCTAATAGTGTAATCAAAATGAGGAGCCAGTTGTATGTGAATGGTCTTTCACCTGTCTGTGTGGCCACTGTGTCCTCTGCTAACTAGTTCATTTGAAAAAGGGACTAATTCATTTGTGTGCCTTGCACACATAACTCATCACATGCAACCACCCAAGAATTACATTGAATGGAGCGGTTCTTCCTTACTACTTTACTAGCCAGAATCCTGGCGCGAATACATACCACGTGGTCATTGATACTATCAATGTGGTATGCCCTCTCGTCGTGCTCTAGAGAATAACACTTCTTTAGATTCATTGCCAACTTCCTGTCATTATCTTTACCGCAGATTTACTATGAGGGGTCGGGCCCATCCTTGGGTAGCCCCATTATTGCTGAAATCAACTCCACCGTGACTTCAACTGGCTCATCTAACCATAAATACCCACCATGGAAACAAGCCAAAATTTGTTTCACACATGCATTCACCTCAGTTGGCCACCCAAAGTGTGGCATATTGATCAACCCGAGTAATATAGCTAGGTCATGGTCGTCATACTTCATATGCGTCAGTGCAGGCACAATATCAGAAGTGCATACCATCCTGTGTGGTATCATCAACATGCGGATCTGGTCTCTCTGATTCTTCATGGGTTTCTTTCCCTGTGCACTAGGATGAGTAGAGGGACATATCCAGGGATGTCCTTAATAGACACCCCTGTTTTAACAGCAGATTCCATCACTCCAGGGCTCGATGGCCCTGTCTGTGCAGTGTTTTCTCCTTGCACCCTTGTGTTTGTTCTAGTTCGTCTCTTATGTGGTACTAGAGAGCTAGGCTTATGTGCCTTCCTCTTTCTTGACGATCCATCTTGCATACTGACGACTTCTTCCTCAATTGCAACTGTTTTGAGCAGTGAATATCACTCACTCGAAATCTCTAAGGTGTCTTGGTTTCTCTGCATGCCACACCAATTCCCTTCTAGAATTACTAAGCTCACACCCTTTCTAGACTTGGAAACTTTCTTACTCTTCTAAGCTTTTCTCAACAGCTCTCTCAACAACTTGGTAACTTTGCAACTCAACGTAATTCAATTCTACACAATGGTGTTTTCCGACCATAGCAAGCTTCCTCCTATAGCACCAAATCAACTCATACTTCATCATTATGAAATCAATTCGATCATCATGACCAAATCACTCATTAACTACCCGAATATGCCACCAATTCTGCCAATCCAATGGTTGTATCAACCATTATTACGCATCACTTCCACAAGCGTCATTGGTTAAATACTTTTAACTATATTCATTGATTACTGATTTAGCGTCTGCTTGTAGCCCTGCGACTGTCGCAGCATGACCTCCTAAGTGCGCTACTAACTCCTACTCTTGCGTAACCACTTGCTCTTGGTGCGCCTTCTATTCATGCATGATCTTATCTAATTTATTATTATTATTTATGTGTAGTTCTTTACGCATGGCGTGGTTCTATCCTTGTCCTATAGGGCTTCAGTCGACTACCATTCACAATATTTGGTAGCATTGCTCCATCTAACTACTGCAGCTGAACTGCGCCTCCAGAATTAATAGAATTAATAAGGTATGGGCCTAACCAATGCATCTGTAACTTACCTAGATGCTTTATGAACTTGTTGTTGTACAACAACACCAAATATCCTTATTGAAATTGTTTGTTCTTTATGTGGCGATCCTGTCAAGTCCTATATCGATCCTTCTTGATGCGCTAATTGAAACCTATTATAAATCGGTCCTCTTCAAGGTGTATCAATTGCACCACATTCTCCTCTAGCGCTACTTCATCATCCATGCCCATCGTTGCCACAATACGCAGACTGGGGACAACGTACTCCATAGACATGGTTGCCTCTTGTCTATATACCAATTTGAACAATGTCTGCCCTGTCAATCTTTTGCAAGTGGTGCGATATGCCCATAACATTTCTGGAATATTTAAGTCCCAGTCATCGTGATTAGCATTACATACCTTTGTAAGCGCATGCTCCAATATCTTATTGAAGGCTTCTACTATTCCATTCGCCTATGGATGATATGGGGTACTTTTCTTATGTTGTATTTGCAACTCCTCTTTCAGCACGCTTACTATGTGGTTGATGAAGTGACTGCCCTGGTCACTCATCGATATCCTTGGAAATCCAAACTGCATCACAATTTTGTTAAACCTAAATCTTACTGCTATCACATCGATGCAATCCATGACTGGTGCAGCCTTCGCCAACCTCGTCAAGTAGTATGTCAATGTGATTATGTACTGTGCTCCAGTTCTCTTCTCGTGTGGGTTTATTGGACCCACAAAATCCACAACTCATTTATCAAAATGTTGCAAAGTTACTTGTGGTACTAGCGGCATCTCTTCCTGTGCGTTGGTATATATCACAACTCCGCGCATAATCTGTCGCATCATTATGTAAAGTGGGACACCAAATCCCTACATGAAGCACCTTTCTTGTAGTAGCACGACCTCCATAGTTCCCACCAGCAACTCCTACATGGGCCTCCTCTAAAATTTCACCTTTTTCATGCGGTGGGACACATCGCCACAAAATCTCATCTGGTCCTAGTTTATAGAGCTGGACAGCAATCAACTAGAAATTTGAAGCCTTAACCACCAACTACTTCTTCTGACTTGTTGAAAATTCCTCTGGTGCGACTCCCATCATCTAGAATTGAATGATTTAATAATTATAATCATATGCTATGTCGACTCTGAATAGTTGCGCATCCGGTAGTCCTTCTTCAATATTTGTTGGCTCTTCGCTTGCCTTAATATAGGATAAATGATCGGGGCCAGCATTCAAGCAACCCATCTTCACAATTTTCTCAAAATCAAACTCCTGAAAGAGAAGTAGCCAATGACATATCTTCCCCCCCAACATAGGCTTATTGACTAGGTACTTCAAAGTAGAATGGTTTGTCAACATCTTGAAGTGACTTCCTAAAAGGTAATGCCTAAAATTTTGCAATGCATATACCATCGCCAGACCTTCTCTCTCTGTGGTTGTATAATTTTTCTCGGCAAATGACAACTTTTTACTAGTTAAAGTGATTGGATTATCTAGATCCCCCACTCCGGGTTGCACAATCACCACTCCCAACGCAACATACGAGGCATCGACATGGACATGGAACTCCTTGTTCTAGTCTAGGAAAACTAGTATTGGCGCAAACGCCATCTTGGCCTTCAGTGTGTCGAAGCTTTCTTGACATTCTTGGCTCCATACAAACGATGTGTCTTTATTCAATAGTTTATCCATAGGGGTAGTAATCGCATCATAACCTCTGATGAATTTGCGATAATATCCAGTGTGCCCCAGTGTTGCCCTAATCATCTTCACGTTCATCGATGGTGGAAAGCTTAAAATTAGCGCTATCTTTGCAAGGTCAACCAACAATCCTTGCTTGCAAACAATGTGACCCAAAAACATTCCAAAAGGTGCGCAGAAAATACACTTCTTTGAGTTCAGCACAATCTGATGTTGTAGACATTTTTTTGACATCAATCATAGGTTTTCTAGGTGATCCTTAATCAAGCCATACACTGTCCAAACATCCATATAAAATTGTAGGAACTTATGGATAAAATCTTTGAATGCAGTGACAACAATCTGAGAAAATATTGTGGGTGCATTCTTCAATCTGAAAGGCATTACTGTGTACTGGAAACAACCCCATTCAGTAACAAATGTTGTTTTATGTCGATCCTCCTTTGCAATCCTAATCTGGTGATAACCAAAGAATCCATCTATGAAATAATACATCTCCTGACCACCTACTCCTTCTAGCACTTCATCTGTGAATGGTGTTGGAAATGGATCATGCATACATGCATCATTCAATTTTCTCAGATTGACACAGATCCAAAATTCAATTGTTTTCTTGTCTTGGACCACCATAGGACTGATCCATTTTGATTCTTTGACTAGATCAATTATTCCAACATCTAACATCCCATCTAGCTCAGCTTTAACCCTCTCCTTGTGTCGCAGATTCAAGCGATATGGCCTCTGCCTTACCGGTTTCGCATCCTGTTTTAATGGAATCTTCATCTCTCCCAAATCACCCAAGATCCCTTTTACTTCAAAGAATTTGGTTGGAAACAGATCTTAAAATTCATGCAGTAGATCTATGATCTTTGCCATAGTCTCTTCGTTCCAATAGTCCCCAACACTTACAAATTTTGGGTTCTCCTCTATCCCAATGTTGACTTTTCTAATCTTTAGCTCCTAGTTCATGGGATCGGTCGGTATATCAGGCACTGCGACATCCCTACTCCCTTTTGTTTCTGTAATATTGATATTTTGTAGGTCATCATCGTCCTCAGTTCCACCAGAGACATTATAACATTCCATCATCGACTGCATGTGGCAATGCGCATGTGGATCCACTAGATATGCAATTGGCACTACCATCAACACCACATCACGGATGAGCTGAAGCGCATTATGGACATCTGGATTGGTATCCACAAAATGAAAAGTATGAGCAAAGCAAACTGTCATCTCTTCCCAAGTGGTTATTTCCCTGCGCAACCCCGCTGATACATACCATGATCTTGGAATTTCATCCAAAGTATGGACAAAGGCATGGACCCATTCATATTTGATTCGACATTCCATTAGATGATGGTTAGGGTCATTCTGCCCATTGTACCTCCCATTGTGATATACTTCTGAGTCACCGAAGTGATCTGTCAGTAGTCGTCGACACTAAGCCCATCAATTAATCATCTTATTATGGGTCTCCCACCAACATTTTGGAGTATCCTTTAGTGCCTCCTCCAGTGCCAACAATTGTTGAGGTTCTGATACCTTCTCTTCAAACTCCATTAAGAACGCAGACAACTCAGGAATCCCCTCGTATAAGCAATTCAATAGTATCAGTTGCGACATGGCACATCGAATGTGTGATCAGACCACACTTCCTGAGTGACACCTCGTGCATGCGATTTTTCCAGTTTTCTAATGCGTCATCAGAATACGTAGAACTAGCGTTGCACCAAGCAAGTTCTCCATCAGTAGTCTAGTGGATGTAATCCTCTGAAATATTGTAAGCATGATCCCATCCCCTGACAAATTCATCCTTTACTGGCTCGATATACCTTTGTCCTTCGTTTGGATCCATTGGAGTGATGACATTGATGTCATGATTTTCAAACACCATCATCCACTTCTTGAAGTTAATTACTGCCATACTATCATTGGCCCATCCAATCCCCAACAATGCAGGATATGAGCCTCCACCATCAACAACTTCAATCACATCGAAATCAACATAGGTCGTCATACCTTCAACATCTACGACTAGGTTCAACACATGCCCGATTGGTTGTACTTTGGCGTGATTATCCAATTGCAGCTACACAGGGGACCAACCCAACGTCGGCCTCCCCAATTTTTGCATGTTTGATTTGTCACGATATTCACATATGATCCTAGATGAAAAATAACTAAATCTATTTCATAGTCCCCAATCTTAATGTTCATGCGCATCTCTTTTCCCATCTTTTTCTTATGCAAAGAGTTCACCCCGGAGTCCTTCTACTCCTTACCCAGTGGGTGCAACATGTTCTCAATATCAATAAGAGCATTGGGATATTTTTCCCACGACAAGTAGCTCTCAAAAAAATTCTACAAGGTACCATGTTTCCACGATGGTCCTGCCTCCAACGAAGAATCAAAAGAAGAGGGCATTTCATAAATAGGTGAGTTACTAGGATTTCTTTTGATCACATCTCGCGCTTCAAAGAATGTATCTCATTCGACAGTAATGTCAAATGGTACCTTCTTCTTTTCAGCTAATCGAACCTACAGACAGGGTCCATCCTCTCTGGTCATCGCACCTCCATGGGTGACGATGGCAACATAGACATCCTCTATTCTGGGCTCTGTTGAGATCATTACAACTGTTGATCCTTGATTATGGTTCACCGACGGATTCTAGTTCATCATTGGATTTTGGTTCAATGGCGGGTTCATATGTTGATTCACAGTCTGATTCTAAAGTTGAATTTTATTACGACCCTGGTTCTATAGTTGATTTTGATTATGTAACTGGTTCTTATTATAAAACTGGTTCTTATTCTGCAACTGAGGAACAACTCTTGCCTTCCATCTTGCGATTAGTTGTGGACAGTTCTCGACAGTGTGATCAATTGTGGTGCAATATATTCATGAACATTGTAATTGTGGGAAATCTCTCTGGTAATGTCCGAATACCCCACAATTGTAACACTGGACAGGTCCACAACCTCGTCCTCCTCCTCTACCAAAGCCTCCTCCACTTCCTCGGAATCCTCCACAGAATCCTCCTTATTGCGGTGGGGAATTCAACTGCTGTTGAATGTAGTGCATTGCTTGAACATACTGTGGCTACGATGGAGCCATCGACATCTGATTATGTTGCGGTGCGAACTATGGTTGTGTTGATGGGCGTATTTGACTAAGCCCGCAACGGGGGAAACGACCCAGTCCGGGATCCTTAGAACAT
>LPNX010346536.1:282427-314556 GCA_001517045.1 Pseudotsuga menziesii | reverse complement strand
CTTTTACTATATGAAATTCAAACATTTCATCAAAACAAAACACAATTTTATTCGATGAAATAATGGTTTTTAAAGGCTGTTGGGTAGGGGCACAACAGGTTGCGGCACAAATTACGGTTGCGGCTGTGACGGTATAAATTGCATCTGCGGTGGTGGTGTATACTACCATTAAGGTAGAGATTGTACCACCTGACGCTTCTGCTCTGATTGTTGTACTAAGATCACCCTTCACATAGTATGAGTCATATGTCCTTTCCTGAAGTAGGTCATATGCATGACAGTCTTAATCTTCATTCCCCACAGATCAAAAAAATGAGCAATATAGGCTTGTTAGTTGCATCACCATCTTCTGCATGTATCCACATTATTCTTCTCGATGACTATAGAGTTGGCATGTGTGGCAACATGGTACACTGCCACAACTCAACGGGTTCAATGCCCCAGATAACAGATAATTTCGGAAGTCAGGGAAAGTATCTTTGGTATGTCCATCCACACGACATCGAGTGCACCAAAGGTCTTTGTGATGTTCTTTCCCCTTCTTGATATCTTTTAGTTGAATCTTTAAGTTTTCCAGCTATGCTTGAATCTGGTTCATACTAGTTGTACTTTCTCCAATAGGTGAATCCTCTAACTTCATTGCAATCTCCAGAGCTTCGCTCTGTGTCGTGATCTTCTGTTGCATTAGCGGTTGTCATATATGGGGTACCAGTGCTGCACTAAACCACTCTTTGTGCTGAACATCACTCATTTTGAAATTGACTCTTTCCATTAGTGTCTTAAATCTCTAGTCAAAGTCCCAAACAATTTCATCAGGAAATTTTTTAATCTCCTTTAACTCTATGATGTACTATGCTTCAGAATTCAGCTTCTGGAGTTCTTCAATTTGTCATTTCCTGACTTCATCAAGTGTCTTCGAGGGAGTCCCCCGGAGAGTGGTTTCCAATTGGCCCTTATTGACTTCATCATTGGTAGTTTGTCTGATAGTACATAATGCCTCACATAAAAACCACTATTGCTCGGGATCGTCGGGTCCCTTTCCCATGGAACAAAAGTAACTTCGTGTCGTCGCCCACCATCCTAGGCCTTCTTCCTACAGATGTTGATCTACTACTAGAATGTTGCTGGAACATTGGTAAAGTTGACGTGGAACTTGTGTTTCTTCCTGAATGTGGAGTAGTGCACAGAGGCATGGGTATGTTTTTGTTGGGTCTTGATCTTACTACTATCCTAGGCATATTCTGGTCATCCTTTTCATCACTATAGGTTCGCTTCATCCCATGTGGTCTTCCTTCACGATCTTGCATTTCGATTGTAGCAAGACCTTCTCCTGTCCTTCACCTCTTCTCTTGTCGAAACCTTGTGTGTCCCCTTGTAAGTCCACTTTCTTCCTTGGCTTCCCTCATAGTCTCATTGAAACTTGCACCCATATACCCCTTATCTTTTCATTCATCTCCAACCTTCTGTCGCGGTATCCACTGCCTCCGCACACCGAATTTCTACTACTTGAGGTGCATATTAAGTATACCCTTTTCATAAACAAACATCTTAATTGACAATTGTAAAGACAATAAGAACCTACCTCTGAGTTTGTTGAAAAAATCCCTTTCTACTTCAATGTAGGATTTGTTGGTGTCGACCGCGAACTTAGTGATATATCCTTCCGGGTTACTATCCAACCAGACTTCAACATCCCATGATACCTTTTTGTCAGTCTCCTACAACTCCTGGATCAATTTAAGGGTCCAAGATGTTGGCTCGCCTCCTTGGAAATTTGTCTTGCGATAGGTGAATCGCACCAACCACTCGTACAGAATGATGGGGAATTCAGAGAAAAAGTACTCATGTGGATCGTCATGTACATACCTTGCCAACCACTTATCCATCGTCAGTTCAGGGTTCTGATTTTCTATCTCAAGAAATTCTCGTAGCTTCTAATCAAACCAATCTTTAATTTTCGGTATTGTTAGATGCCACATATCCTCCTCTCAGTCGCAACAAGATCCCGGAAACGGAACCATTTGTTGGCGCAAACCCAGGAAACAAAACCCACTTGACAGTGGTTCCCACTTTGTCGACACTTAGCTCACCACAATCTCCCTGAGCACTGGCCTAGACAGGTTTTACCCTACCCAGCAACACCCACAAAGCGGATGAAGTCTCACCCAAGATGTTCAAGGGAGAGCTGTCAGAACCAAGTTTCTGTGAAATATAACAAGACTATGTGCATTGAAAATTCATCAACTTATCTAACAGATCTAACCAGTTACTTAATCACCAACATGACCATTCATCATTGCTCGTAACAAATCGCATTATTCATTCATAACCGAAACAATCATACTATTCTGCAAACAATTCTAGATAGATAACATCATTTAAAAGCAGAAAACATCACATCATAGATCCATGTCGCACATTCAATTTACATTCACCATTGGATCGCCGAAACAGTAAGACAAAAAGATAAAAGAAACAGCAATTCAAATCAACTTCTATCTTATCATATTACTTATGTGCAATAATCTATAGATTTAAAACATGCAATAATTCAACAAGAACCAGTGATTGCTTCCTTGAGTCTCCAAGTATCTATGGCATCAAAAACTCTCAGATCTGTCTCTATAGTGTGTCTCCCTCTATTTGCAATTCTACTTCTATTTATAGGCTTGCACCTTTACATTCATGTTCCACTTGGACGATTTCCTAACTAACTTCTAATTGATTCTACGAAATAATGACCAATATCCGTAAAATATGGTCCAAAGTAAAAAAATTACATAAAATATTCAAAATATTCTATCTTTGGCCTTGCATGCCATCTTTCTCTTGCGCAGTGTCTTTTGAGCTTGTGCAGCTGACTTGTCTCGAAACCCTTGCCAACAAGTTGATTGATAGACATGTCTGGATGATGTTCCCATTACCGATTGATTGGGTGGTTGATTCACAAATGATCCTCCCGAGGGTCCTCCAGCTGGTGGTCCGTCTAGGGGAGGTGGGCCTCTAACAGGTGGGCCTATAGGTGGAGGGGGTCCTCCAGATGGAGGAAGACCTCTAGGTGGAGGGGGTCCTCCAGGTGGAGGAGAACCTTCAGGTGGAGGGGGTCCTCTAGGTTGAGGGGGTCTTCCAGGTGGGGGACCTTCGGAAGGTGGAACTTCGGGTGGTGTACCTCCAGTAGGTGGACCTCCATAACCTCCAACAATATTAATAGATGATCCTATAGGTACATGGACATTCGACCAATTAGGTTTCCCCCATGGGGTGTACATATTTTCGAGGTGTTATCACTCAAAATATACCCAAGGTTGTGAAAGGTAATCTTAAGGTAACAACAAAAACCACTTTAGAAATAAACTGGCTTTTCTTTCCGAAGAGGGATCTCTCAGATATAAATTTAACAAGGCCAAATATTGGAGTCAATAATTTAAGTTATGCGGATGGTTGAAACAACACATATAACCATTGGGAAATGGAGTAAAAATCGATAAAGATAATACAAAGCTTCATACACAGAATCCCAACAAAGGCAAGATAATCATTCAATTACAACCATTCATTGATTTTTAGGTGATAGGAGAGAAACATGAATAGTCCATCAATATAGAGCATCACAAGATGAATTCCATATCAACTTTAGAGGAAATATTTGTGAATATCTGAAACAATAGCTAGAGCATAACATGTATGAATTCTGAAACTATTAAACACTACGTTCAAATATGAAAGAAAACAAAATTGAAGGTAAACACTTAGAAAATATTCACAAGGAAGGAAGGCACAGACTGTAACATAAACAACACATGAATCTTCAAAGATCAACTAGCATTCGGCTCTGTAATTTCATTCAAGAATAATAAGCTCTCAAAAATATCAGTCCAAACTTTTTGGGTCCCAACCCCCCATACATCAAATAAATTCAAATATATACAAAATTAATTTCTTCCCAAGAAGATCAATAACCAACTAATCTGTCAATCATAAGTTTTTTGTAATCATATCCCTAATAACTAGGAATAATAATTACATGCTTTGATTGAAATAATATATTACTTGATTATAGCAAACTTCGTAACTGCAAGGTATCACAAACAAATAGCTTCCCAAACTGCAACACCTATCTTCATGAATGTGGTATGTATTTGGTATTCCCAAATTTCTCCACGATCTTCCATTGTTCCACATTTGGAGTGTCATATTCTGTCATCTCTCTTATTGACACCTCCAAATCCACATAAACTTCATAAGACACGATTGGAAATCCTTTTTTAATAATTAAAAACCTATCCAGTATCTCAAAGTCTTCTGTCAACTTTTCCACAATAACCTTTCCTGTTAACCCTTTGACTAAATTTTCAAATTTGGAATGATCCATGCGATTTTGTACCAATAAGTTGTGTTATTGTTCCCGGGGAAACAACCGTCCTCCGTCATCCCAAGGAGAAGGGAGACCATCATCAAATAAATCTTTAAAAGCAGTCCTGAAATCCTTTATTTGAGAAGACATTTTATTCACCTTATCTTGCACCACTTTCATGAATTGATGTTTATTTGTAAACTTCTTCGCCCATAACACAATTGCTACCCTGTCTTTGATCCCAATGTCCTGCAAATTTTGATATGTTAAAAAATTCAAGAAATTTACAGCATTGTGAGTAGTATTCAAAGGCTTCTTTTCCATAGTTTCATTGGCCAATTTCAATCTTTGAGTAGCCAAATTTACCAGTGCGCTTTCATTATCAATAAAATTTAAATAATGCTTGAACTTGGTTATTTCCATAGACAAAGTATCCCAAATCAAATGTTTAGCTCCCTGTAAAGGAGCTCTTCCTGTATTTCTTTCTTTTAATTCATTGAACTTTTTCTATAATTGGCTTTTACATTCCATGTTTTATTCTTCTCTTCAATGCTCTTAGACAGTTCTGATTTGATCTTTTCATTCTCATCTTTCAATTCTTTAATCTCTACTTCTTTCAAGCTCACCTGAGACATACAAACTAATCAGGCATCTGCAGAAAATTCATTTAATGGTCTTTCAACATTAACAAGGGGTAAATCAGTATCAACAAGGGGTTGATTCATCAGTTCTTCCATAACTACTTTTTCATCATTTTGATCTTTTTTCAACTTTGCAATCTGAGCCATCAATTCAGCCCTTTCTACCTCCCACTTGTTTTTCTCCTCCTGCAACTTCAATGATTTTCCTTTATAATCCGTCATTTCCTGATAGGATTTTTCTTTTTCTTCTTGAAATGTAAATAATTCTGAAGTTTGAACATGTTCAGCATTAGGGACTTTAAGCTTCTTTTTCAACACTTGAATGGTATTATCCTTCTCCTCTAGAAGCTTTTTGGTCGCCTGCATATTACTTGGTTCGGTCCCTAAGCTTATAACATCTCGCTGCAACTTTTTAATTTGAATCAAATTTGCTTTATTTTCAACCTTCTCATGCTTCAATTGAACTTCCATCTTATCTACAAGAGACTGTAATTTAGTAATTTTCATAATTGCATGTAACAAATCAAAATAAATAACATCTCCAGTTTGTTTATGGAGCTGTATTTTACTAGGAATACTGATTTTGTCTAGCTTCACCTCCATTTCAGACACTTTCTTATCACTTACCACAGCAAATTTTAGTGTATTCCTCTCTGCATCTCAAGTAGAAATCAATGAAGTCTTTTGATTGATTAATTTTCTCACTCGAGGAAGCAAATTCTTAGTTTCCTCTGATGACTGCATTTCTTTATCGACATAACTCGACATTAATTTTGTCCTGAATTTGTAACAAGAACTGGACTCTGTCTTACTTTCATCTCCGAAGAAATATTGATGTATATGTACAAACGTTTTCTAGAACAGGACCATCTTCTTTAAATCTTCTGAAAATATTTCTTGTGAAATAGTTTTCTCATCTTGAGGGTGCGTTTTGATCTTTTTATGGGACATATCTTCATCTACATCCATGCCATGTGCTTCAGAAAGAGTTCTTTTATTCATAACGCTGGAATTAACAGACGCTTGAGCCGCTACAGTCAATTTGTTCCTCCTATCTTCATCAGCTTCTATATCTTCTTCAAAATTAGCCAGATTTGTTATTTTGTCTAATCCCTCAACAATTTGATGATCGAATGGCTTATTTTTGTTCAGTTGCTTCCTCTGAGAAATAATATGGTGTAGGTCATAGTTCACTTTCTGCTCTTTTTGAAAATCCATAACTTCTAACAATTTCTCTATGACTAATATGACTAACAAGGCGCTTCTATTCTTAAAAATGAAAGGACCAACATTGAGAGGAAATTTAACATTGGAAGATTTTTTAAATGCCCCAAAATGTTCCTCTTCTGCATATAACCTCTGTCTCATAAACTCTAACGTGAATATTCTTGGGGTCAAAAAAGCGGGTAACCTGTATGGTTCTCCAGTGAACCCATACACTCTAATAATGGTAAATTCTTTATGCAAAAACCAATCTCCTGTTTTGTCTTCTGAAGAAGACTGTAACATAAGTCTCATGTCTTCCAACACCCTCGGCAAGACATCATCGAAAAACAATTTTTATATCTTAGCCATGATTGTATTTACAAACTTGAACATGTTAATCTGTTTCGGAAGGTCTGGAGAGAACACGGTAGACAATAACTGCAACTCCGACACATTAGAACACAAAAGCATGTTCAGCAAATATGACTGATACCTGAAGAACTTGACTTTAGGAAATTCAACCAATTGGGTATGGATAACTTCGTCTAAATACTCATCAAGATTAAAACAACGGGCTGAATGGGATTCATGGTCAGTCGAACCTATACTTAGCAAAAAAACCTAATATGACTTCGTTAATATGTGTATCATCATCCAAACCCAAAATTTGACTGACAAGTGACATGACCAATTGTACTTCCTCCTTGAAAATATTGACATTGTATGGTAGAAATAAACCCTCTAACGATTGACCATCTTTCAGAATACTGGATAAAAATTGACATTTGACTTCGGTTTTAAAATTTTTATACAATTCAATCAAGACTTGCTCATTTAAAGATTCATAGCTATCAGGGAAACTATCAAGCAGACTCAATACCCCATGGATAGTTTTCGTGTCAACTTTACAAAGGATTTTTGACGTTGTATGACTCATAATAACTCTTTCGAAAGATGAGTAACTACTCGTGCACCATTCGAAAAATTTAGGGAAAGGTCGGGTTTGTTCAATAGCAAAGTAATATAAGAAAGAACTGCAGACATTTAGAATATCATTCCCTTGTGAATTATGCTGCCACAAATGCTCCTTTGAAACTGATACACTATATATTGACAGAATAGGGTCAAACACATTCCTCTCCCTATCAACAACAACCTCTTCTCTCTCATCTAGAACTCTGTACAATATTCCTGAACCTTGCTCCTTCTCCATAATAAAACGATAGTGACAAGTCTTCAACAAAGTCTCAGTATTTTAAGGATTACCTGGTAACTGTTGGATACGTAGAAGTTGACCTTCAAAAAAAGATGGTGCACTATCCCTTCTTCTTTTCACTAGCAGAGTGCAAATAAAATGACTTTACCTAGGTCAACTCACTTTTTATACAACGGATCATTCTGGGACCCTCAACAAGCTGTTTTTCCTTTACCACTTTCCTCAGCGGAACTAAAAGTTGCCACGTGGAAAGCGGTTTAAATTCCTCTATCACTCATCCTTTTTAATTATCTCATAGCTTTGCACTCTGGAGTAGACTATGACCATTGATAAAACTTCACCTCTAGTCTGAATCATTGGATCAAAATCTATTCTACGCAATCCGCCATCATTTCTCATTTTTTCAGTCCTGCATCTTCACATCGCGGACTACCTCATGATCGTAGATTTTATTTGCTTTATCTCTTGGTTGTTGATCTTGCTATCTTGTTAACCAATTCCGCTTCTCCATCAAAACTTATTTCTTGCGTAACTTTTCCCAGTGGATCAATTTGCAACCTTAGATTTCCATTCTCATAAATCTACACCTTTGAATTGTGCAATGACTTAACCAAAGTGCACATTTTTAATAAGAGACTCATGACTACCAACCCTTTACCATTCTTTATGTATGTCTTTATCATTTCTCAACCACATCCTTCCTCAATTGTTCAACATAGAGGGTGTTAACAACTGGCTCCAACTGGCTCCAACTGGGGATGATATCCTCCCTATGAGGTATCAAATAACTCGTAGACTAGGTGCCTGTTTCTAACTTTTGTATCCAAACCTCCAAACTTTTTACTTTTTCTCTGATATATATTTTCTAAATAAATAAAAATGGGTACCCTCCAAAATCTTAGGGCCTTCACTCCGGGCTTCAAAAATATTCAGTTCGCCATATGTACTGCTTTCAAGAAAATAAATATTTACAAACTATGGTACAAATTTTACCCTCCACCTTAGGACAGGTAATGTTTCAAAAATATTCCATTAACAGGGTTACTTTCCAGTGAAACCTCATTTGTATGTTCCATAATGAATGCATTTTCCCCTTTGTGACCTGTAATAACATAAGGACCTACCCACATGTGGTCAAATTTCCCATGCCTTTCTTCCCTAGGAGCATCCCATTTTAATACCAGGTCATCAATTTGGAACTGTTCTTCTTTCACCCTTCTATCAAAATTATTTTTCATTTTTTCTTGGTGTATCTACACTTTATCATAAGTTTTATTCCTTTGCTCCTTTAATTCGATAATTTGGTTTATTCTTCTCTGCATATGGTTCAGCTCATCTTGCTGTTGCTGAAAATATTTCATAACTAGTACACCCAACGATGCTGGAAAAATGACTTTAGTTCCATGTACCAATTGAAAAGGAGACATCCCAATTGCCCTTTTAGTGCTAATTTTATTAGCCCACAGAGCATACTTAAGCCTGGTGTGGCAAGCTCTTTTGTTATCTTATAACAACTTCTTAATAATTCTTACTAGACTCTTATTAGAAGACTCCACCAATCCGTTTCCCTATGGATAGTAAGCAGTTGAATGATTTAGACTGATATGATATTTATGACAAAAATTAATCATCTATTTAGATTTAAAATCTAATGCATTATCAATCACTATTCTTCTAGGTCACCCAAACCTAGCCAATACATTTTCTTCAAGAAAATCCATAATTATTGTCTCAGTGGCTCTCCTGGTAGGTATTGCTTCAATCGACTTCATGAAATAGTCTGTAGCTATCAGAATCCATTTATGTTTTCCTAAAGAATTTGGGTTTATTTCTCCAATGAAATCCAAGCCCCACTGTTGAAAAGGAGCTTCTACTGTTATTGTGTTAAGAGTAAGTGTAATTAACTTTCTCTTACCATAAACAATATGGCATTGGTGACATGTGCTAGTTTCTTTGTACATGTCCGAAAACAATGATGGCCAATAAAAACTTGCTCTCAAAAAATTTTTTGTTGTCACTTTCCATGAGTGATGTCCCCCACAGTCTCCTTTATGAAATGCTTTCACCGTGTGCTGGGATTCATTTTCTAAAAGGAAATTAAGTAACACACCTCCAGGATCCTTCCAATAAAGATACTGATTTAAAATACAAAATTTAGCAGCTTTCAACTTCACAGATCTTACTCTAGTTTTACTTAATCCTGCAGGAGCTTGTAAATTTTGAATAACATGAACAATATCAGAATACCATGGAGATGTAGTGAAATCAATCATCACCTCCACCCCTGTGTCCAACTGATGAGATTGACTAGATAAGAAATTAAGTTGTAAAGATTCAGGATTTGAATCTGTCAACATTTTTGGAAGTCCTTGCCCTTTAATTAACTTGGTAGGTCTAATTTCTATATCAAACTCCAATAATGTTGCTATCCATTTCGCTCTTCTTCCTTCTGGATCAGGCTATGTAAGAATCCCTTTTACTGCACTATTTGGAACATGAGCAGTTATATGTGAATGAAGAATATACACCCTGAAATATTTTAAGGCTTTAACCAAAGCGTACACCTGTTTCTCCATAATATCATATTTTAATTCCCCATCTCTCAACATCTTACTGAAAAAAGCTATAGGTTGCTCCATATTCTCATTATTCCTTTGTAACAAAACTGCTGCAATAGTATGTTCTGAAGCATATGAAAATATTAAAAAATCTTTATTGAAGTTTGGACTCACCAGCATAGGAGCTTCTGATATGGCTTGTTTTATTTCTTTAAAAGATTTCTTATCCTCTGCTATCCATTTTATTTCATGTCCCTTTTTCAGCATATTTGTGATATTCATTAATATTTCAGCAAAACTGGGAATAAACCTTCTCAAGAAATTTACCTGTCCCAGAAATGATTGTATTTATTTTTTGCTTCTTGGTTCTCCTACCTTCAAAATTGCACTGACTCTATCAGGATCAATCTTTATCCCATCCTTTGAAATTATGTGACCCAACAACTTTCCTTCTTCTAATGCGAAATTTGATTTTTTTGGATTCAATGATATGCCAAATTTCCTGCATTTTATAAAAAAAAATTCCAAATGGTGAATATGCTCTCTATCAGATCTTGAATATACCGTGATGGCATCCATATAAATTACCACAAATTTACCTATTTCCCCTGCAAAAGAAATATCCATGGCACACTGGAAGGTAGCCCCTGCATTCATCAAACCAAAATGCATCTTCACATACATAAAAGTGCCCCATGGTGTGGTAAAAGTGGTCTTTTCTTGATCTTCAGGTAACACCTTAATCTGATTGTACCCTGAAAAACCATCCATAGTTGAAATTATTTCTACTCCGACCACTTTCTGCAAAATATGATCCATCTTTGGCAAAGGATAGTTATCTTTCATTGAGACTTTATTCAAATTCCTGAAATCTATACAAAGCCTTATTTCTCCATTTTTCTTTCTGATAGGAACCAAATTAGCAACCCACCTTGAGAATCTTAAAGTCACAATAATTTTGGCATCAAACAATTTTTTGATTTCCTTCTCAATAATTGGCAACAACTTTGGATTTATTCTTCTGAGTTTCTATCTGAAAGGTTTTTTCTCTAGGTTTGATTGGAATAGTATGTTGTATTATTGAAGTATCATATTCCTTGAGATCTTCATAACTCCAGGCAAACACATCTGTATATTTTTTCATCAAGTTCACATATTCTTCTTTTTCTTTGGCAGGCAAGTTTTTAGACAGTTTCACAATCTTTGGATTCTCTTCAGTACCAATATTTCTATCTTCAATAGCATTATCAGTAGGTTTCACTTTTGGATCTTTAGCAACATCATTTTGATCAAAAATTTTCTTTAAGGGGATCAAACCTCTTGGTATAAAATTACTTTTTAATTGAATGATATCCTTTCCTCCTAGAGTTCCCTTCAATTTTTCAGTATTAATCTTTTCTTCTTCACTTTCTTCAGCATCTTGGAAATTTTTGCAATTATCATTTTCACCATCAATATGAGTGTTCACAAACTCCCTAGAAAATTCTAAAAATCTTTTTATCTGCATATCATCCTCAAATACCTGCCAATATTTAGAATTATCAGGTATGGATGGTCTATTTATAATATCCACTTGATATTCCCTTTGACCAGCACTTGGAGTTTTAAATTTACCAGCAACAACTGCCAAATAATCAACTACTGTATTCTCATATCTAGGAACCACCTTAATTGTATGTTCTGTAAAAAAGTTACCAAACATATCCCATACTTCATTTCTATAAGCCCTCATTCGGGGATGTCTGGTTTGATAACTATCATTCACCTGGTTTATACAAGCTCTGAATCTCCTAGAACTCGTATCCTTTGTGCTCCTAGATCTTTCAATGCGTGCAGCCCAAGTAATAAAGCTTCATACTCAGCCACCTTATTTGTGCATTCAAATGTTATTTTATATGATAAAGCTTTAAAATCCTTGATAGGAGAAATTATATATAGACCAGCACCACGGGGACTTCACTTGTTGACCAATATCCTATCACGTTAGTTCATATTGTGGGTTTTAAAATTATCAAAAATTGAACCAATATATTGCAGGTATTGGGGGGATGAGGGGTTTAAGGTGGGGGTGGGTAGGGTGGTTTATAAGGATTGAGGTATAAAAAGGGGTGGGGAGGAGGTTTTAAGTATTGGGAGGGGGTTTCAACAAAAAGATTTTGGGTCAATATCTTTGGAAATTAAGGGTATTCTTTAATATCCCACGATCGCACGTGCTATGTGAGAGGTTCACGAAGTGAAGTCCCCATGACCAGCACCAGCACCAACCTTTGCCACAGACCCATCAAAATACATGGTCCACAATCCATCTCTTTTATGTTTCTTTTCTAAAACATCTTGTTCTTTTACTCTCTCTTCATTCTTTTCAGATTTAGTTTGCAATGTAAATTCCAACTCACATGGGACAGTATCATTAAAGAAAATAGAAGAGCCCAAATCAGTATCGATAGCATATATATGATGAATATCAGGTCTATCTTGGCTGCTTACTGCACAAGGAGTTCTTTTCTCATTGTATAACCTCCTACTTCCATTTTGGACAGGAATAGTGGCATATGACATGTCCATTTGTAAACTACCTTTTAACTTTGAAGTCCAAGACCTTGATAACAATATTCCAAATTTTGGTGGAATGTCTGCTACTACAACATCCATCACTACTGTTTTAGCTGGAAATTTATTTAAAGTCACTACCATATCTTTAATTAGACCAAGACACTTCACCCTCTTAGAATCAAAGGAATACAAATCTTTATATGGTCTCATAACTTCCAATCCCAAACTTTCAACTACTCCTTTAGGCATTAAATTATGTGATGCACCTGAGTCTAACATGGCATTATGTACAACCATATCATGCACATTCAAACTCAAATAAAATGGAGGAACCTCTTCATCATCTATACTTTCAACCTTTGGCCCAAATGAAATAGTAGGATTATCATCTGTCATTCTAAAATGTCTGATTGAAACTCTCCTTGATCTTTAACCATTCGTGTTATCATATCCTTGTTTTCATTATTCCTCAACAACTCATTAAAAGGAACAAAAATCTTTAACTTGGAAAGTTCATTCTGTAGATTGAAGATAGAAGTAACTTTCTCTACATCCACTGGTGCCATTTGTTTCCTTTCTTTTGTTGTTTTCTATTTTATCCTCAACTTCTTTATTCACAACGGGATCTTTTTGTATTTCCTTTCCTTTTTCTATATTAAATGAACTGGTAGAAGGTTGGTTTGAATTTGGCCTCCCTTTATTTACAATGACATCTCTGTTTCTCAACCTAATCTTCCTTTGTACATCATCCATAGCATGCAAATAACCCCTCTGATACTGCTTTGATTCCTTCTCAAAATCATCATTTTCACCTTCCTGTGCAAACATATGATGTTCTTCTTCAGTGAGGTATATCTCTAAATCTGGTTCCCCAAAAAGATGAATTTCATTTTCAGCGGCCTCTTCTTCATCTGCAACATAATTCTCAGGGAAAGGTGGTCGAATCTGTTGTTCTTCTTGATTCCTTAGGTTTCTCATATCTCTTTGCCTATTTTGTGGAGGAATATGAGGATTTGGCCTTCTAAAATTTGAATTTCTGGTTTGAGGATCATCTTGCTCTCTATTAAATGATCTATTGTCCATAGTCAATCTATCCATTAACTTTTCCATTGTTTTCAACTTCATTTCAAATTTAATATCAGTAGTAGAAGAAGAAGTAGAAGGCATATTTTCTTCTCTAATTTTCCTCCTATCAATGTCTCTTTGTTTCATCTTTCCACTCACCATCATATTTGCTTCCACTTCTAAAGCATCTGTGAACATGGCAGCGAGACTTGCTGACTTTCTCTCCCTTAATGAAAATCCAAAGTCATTGTCAAAGGCCTCGGCATAATGAAGTTTAGCAGCAGCTGCAGAATATTTTATATCTTCTAGAATAGAATTATAAACTCATAAATCTGCTTGAAAATTCATGAACAGATTCAAAACCTCCTTTCTTAAGACTATTGTATTGGGACAAAAGCTACAAAGGGCTTTGTTTATCATCCCACCTTTCTAAAAATGCATTTTGGAAATCTTGAAATGTCAGGATGGATGCAGCTGACAAATCTTTAAACCATTTCTTCACTTCCCTTGATAGGCTTTGAGCAAACAACCTCATTTTAACATCTACATAATCAACTTCCTCCAAATCAATAAAATCTTCAAATTTTGCCACATGTTGCTTTGCTATTATACCTCCCTCTCCATCAAATAAAGAAATTCTCTTGGAATAATTTTGGGAAAGATCATGCAATACATCAGGCAAACGTAAAGGAGCAAATCTAGCTGCCATTGGTCTAGGTGGATTTGGAGGGACTGAGGAATTTTGAATGATTTGAACAATAGGTCTTTCTTCAACCTTCGTAGACTGTTGAAGATCTCTCCAAGGGGAATCAAGTAAATAGGATTATAATCTACGAGGGTTGAATTCAACATTTTTAAGATCAGATTCATATTTAGATTTCAACAAACCATTTTCAACATTAATTTCCCATTCTTGATCAAGGATACTATGAAAATCTTGAGAGGATGAGGCACCAAACAAAGAAATATCTATTTTTTGCTTATCTTTTTTCTTAAATAATTTTTTCTGGATCTTCCAAACTTCGTAAAAATTCAGTATCATAATTACCTTGTGTGTGTATTTTCAAAGCCAGGATGTCTTTTGATATCTTGAAATAATTTAAACTGGAATCGCCACGGCAAATGTATAACCTTCTTTACTCACAAAAATTCTTGTTTGCCCATAGAAATCTTTTTTGGTCTTTTATAAACTTTGTCGTTCCTCTCAGGGCTGATTTGCACCTTCATCCCCGGCAACGGCGCCAATTTTTTATCACTCAAAATATACCCTAGGTTGTGAAAGGTAATCTTAAGGTAACAGCAAAAACCACTTTAGAAAGAAACTGACTTTTCTTTCCGGAGAGGGATCTCTCAGATATAAATTTAACAAGGCCAGATATTGGAGTCAATAATTTAAGTTATGCGGATGGTTGAAACAACACATATAACCTTTGGGAAATGGAGTCAAAACCAATAAAGATAATACAAAGCTTCATACACAGAATCCCAACAAAGGCAAGATAATCATTCAGTTACAGTCATTGATTGGTTTTCAGGTGATAGGAGAGAAACATGAACAGTCCATCAATATAGAGCATCACAAGATGAATTCCATATCAACTTTAGAGGAAATAATTGTGAATATCTGAAACAATATCCAGAGCATAACATGTATGAATTATGAAACTATTAAACACTACGTTCAAATATGAAAGAAAACATAATGGAAGGTAAACAATTAGAAAACATTCACAAGGAAGGAAGGCACAGACTGTAACATAAACAACACATGAATCTTCGAAGATCAACTAGCATTCGGCTCTATAATTTCATTCAAAAATAATAAGTTCTCAAAAACATCAGTCCAAACTTTTGGGTCCCAACCCCCAATACATCAAATAAATTCAAATATATACAAAAATAATTTCTTCCCAAGAAGATCAATAACCAACTAATATGTTAATCATAAGTTTTTTGTAATCATATCCCTAATAACTAGGAATAATAATTACATGCTTTGATTGCTTGATTATAGCAAACTCCGTGACTGCAAGGTATCATGAAAAAATAGCTTCCCGAATTGCAACACCTGTCTTCATGAATGTAGTATGTATTTGGTCTTCCCAAATTTCTCCACGATCTTCCATTGTTCCACATTTGGAGTGTCGTATTCTATCATCTCTCTTATTGACACCTCCAAATCCACATAAGCTTCATACGACACTGCTGGCAATCCTTTTTTAATAATTAAAAACCTGTCCAATATCTCAAAGTATTCTGTCAACGTTTCCACAATAACCTTTTATGTTAACCCTTTGAATAAATCTTCAAATTTGGAATGATCCATGCGATTTTGTACCAATAAGCTATGATATTGTTCCTAGGAAAACAGTCGTCCTTCGTCATCCCAAAAAGAAGGGATACCATCATCAAATAAATCTTTAAAAGCAGTCCTAAAATCCTGTATTTGAGAAGACATTTTATTCGCCTTATCCTGCACCACTTTCATGAGTTGATGTTTATTTATAAACTTCTTCGCCCATAACACAATTGCTACCCTATCTTTGATCCCAATGTCCTGCAAATTTTGATATGTTAAAGAATTCAAGAAATTTACAGCATTGTGAGTAGTATTCAAAGGCTTCTTTTCCACAGTTTCATTAGCCAATTTCAATCTTTGAGTAGCCAAATTTACTAGTGTTATTTCATCATCAATAAAATTTAAATCATGCCTGAACATGGTGATTTCTACAGACAAAGTATCCCAAATCAAATGTTTAGCTCCCTGTAAAGGAGCTCTTCCTGTATTTCTTTCTTTTAATTCATTCAATTTTTTCTGTAATTGGCTTTTATCATTCCATGCTTTATTCTTCACTTCAATGCTCTTAGCCAATTCTGATTTGATCTTTTCATTCTCATCTTTCAATTCTTTAATCTCTACTTCTTTCAAGCTCACCTGAGACATAGGAACTAATAAGGCATCTACAGAAAATTCATTTAATGGTCTTTCGACATTAACAAGGGGTAAATCAGTATCAACAAGGGGTTGATTCATCAGTTCTTCCATAAATTCTTTTTCATCATTTTGATCTTTTTTCAACTTTGCAATCTGAGCCATCAATTCAGCCCTTTCTACCTCCCACTTGTTTTTCTCCTCCTGCAGCTTCAATGATTTTCCTTTATAATCCATCATTTCCTGATAGACTTCTTCTTTTTCTTCTTGAAATGCAAATAATTCTGAAGTTTGAACATGTTCAGCATTAGGCACTTTAAGCTTATTTCTCAACACTTGAATGGTATTATCCTTCTCCTCTAGAAGCTTTTTGGTCGCCTGCATATTACTTGGTTCGGTCCCTAAGCTTATAACATCTCCTTGCAAGTTTTTAATTTGAATCAAATTTTCTTTATTTTCAACCTTCTCATGCTTCAATTGAACTTCCATCTTATCTACAAGAGATTGTAATTTAGTAATTTTCATAATTGCATGTAACAAATCAGAATAAATAACATCTCCAGTTTGTTTATGGAGCTATATTTTATCAGGAACACTTATTTTGTCCAGCTTCACCTCCATTTTAGACACTTTCTTATCACTTACCACAACAAATTTTAGGGTATTCCTCTCTGCGTCTCAAGTAGAAACAATGAAGTATTTTGATTGATTAATTTTCTCACTCAAGGAAGTAGATTTTTAGTTTCCTCCGATGACTGCATTTCTTTATCAGCATAACTCGACATTAATTCTGTCCTGGATTTGTAACAAGAACTGGACTCTGTCTTACTTTCATCTCCGAATGAATATTGATGTATCTATACAGACTTTTTCTGGAATAGGACCATCTTCTTTAAATCTTCTGAAATAGTTTGCTCATCTTGAGGGTGCGTTTTGATCTTTTTATGGGAAATATCTTCATCTACATCCATGCCATCTGCTTTAGAAAGAGTCCTTTTATTCATAATGCTGGAATTAACAGACGCTTGAGCCACTACAGTCAATATGTTCCTCCTATCTTCATCAGCTTCTATATCTTCTTCAAAATTAGCCAGATTTGCTATTTTGTCTAATCCCTCAACAATTTGATGATCGAATGGCTTATTTTTGTTCAGTTGCTTCCTCTGAGAAATAATATGGTGTGGGTCATAGTTCACTTCTTTCTCTTTTTTAAAATCCATAACTTCTAACAATTTCTCTATGACTAACAAGGCACTTTTATTCTTAAAAATGAAAGGACCAACCTTGAGAGGAAATTTAACATTGGAATATTTTTTAAACACCCCAAAATGTTCCTCTTTTGCATATAACCTCTGTCTCATAAACTCTAACGTGAATATTCTTGGGGTCAAAAGAGCAGGTAACATGTATGGTTCTCTACTGAACCCATACACTCTAAGAACAGTAAATTCTTTATGCAAAAACCAATCTCCTATTTTGTCTTCTGAAGAAGACTGTAACATAAGTCTCATGTCTTCCAACACCCTCGGCAAGACATCATCGAAAAGCAATTTGTATATCTCAGCCATGATTGTATTTATGAACTCGAGCATGTTAATTTGTTTCGGAAGGTCTGGAGATAACATGGTAGACAAGAACTACGAATCTGACACATTAGAACACAAAATCATGTTCAACAAATATGACTGATACCTGAAGAATTTGACTTTAGGAAATTCAACCAATTGGGTATGGATAACTTCGGCTAAATATTCATCAAGATTAAAAACATGAGCTGAATGGGATTCATGGTCAGTCGAACCTATACTTAGCAAAAAACCTAAGATGACTTCGTTAATATGCGTATCATCGTCCAAACCCAAAATTCGACTGACAAGTGACATGGCCAGTTGTACTTCCTCCTTGAAAATATTGACATTGTATGGAAGAAATCAACCCTCTAATGACTGACCATCTTTCAAAATATTGGATAAAAATTGACATCTGACTTCGGTTTTACAATTTTTTCACAATTCAATCAAGACTTGCTCATTTAAAGATTCATAGCTATCAGGGAAACTATCAGGCAGACTCAATACCCCACGGATATTTTTCATGTCAACTCTACAAAGGTTTTTGACATTGTATGACTCATAATAACTCTTTCAGAAGATGAGTAACTACTCGCGCACCATTCGACAAATTCAGGGAAAGGTAGGGTTTGTTCAATAGCAAAGTAATATAAGAAAGAATTGCAGACATTTAGAATATAATTCCCTTGTGAATTATGTTGCCACAAACGCTCCTTTGAAACTGATACACTACATACTGAAAAATTAGGGTCAAATACATTCCTCTCCCTATCAACAAAAACCTCTTCTCTCTCATCTAGAACTCTACACAATATTCTTGAACCCTGCTCCTCCTCCATAATAAAACGATGGTGACAAGTATTCAACAAAGTCTCAGTGTTTTAAGGCTTACCTGGTAACTGTTGGATACGTATAAGTTGACCTTCGGAAAAGATGGTGCAGTGTCCCTTCTTCTTTTCACCAACAGCGTGAAAATAAAATGACTTTACCTAGGTCAACTCACTTTTTATACAACGAATCATTCTGGGACCCTAAACAAGCTGTTTTTTCCTTTACCACTTTCCTCAGTGGAACTCACTAAAAGTCGCCACGTGGAAAGCGGTTTAAATCCCTCTACCACTCATCCTTTTTAATTATCTGACAACTTTTCACTCGGAAGTAGACTATGACTGTTGATAAGACTTCATCTCACGTCTAAACCATTGGATCAAAATCTGTTCTATGCAATCCGCCAGCATTTCTCATTTTTTCACATTGTGGACTACCTCATGATCGTAGATTTTATTTTCTTTATCTCTTGGCCGTCAATCTTGCTATCTTGTTAACCAATTCCGCTTCTCCATCAAAACTTCTTTCTTGTGCAACTTTTCCCAACAGATCAATTTGCCACCTTAGATTTCCACGCTCATAAATCTAAACCTTTGAATTGTGCAATGACTTAACCAAAGTGCACATTTTTAATAATAGGCTCATGACTACCAACCCTTTACCAATCTTTATGTATGCCTTTATCATTTCTCGGCCACATCCTTCCTCAATTGTTCAACATAGAGCGTGTTAACACGAGGTAAGGCATTATGGGATAAACAACCCCTAATGATGTAGGTTGATAATTTAGATTGACTATAAGTGGTTGATTTCCTATATAGGTATAACTCCATGAAGGTTGACTAAAGATAGGTTGGACCCAGGAGGGGTTTCCTATACTGGAAGAGGGAATAACAACGTAGGTATTCGTGGAAGGTATACTAACTGTCAGTTGTCCTACAACAAGATTTTTACCTATACTATAAATAGTTCCCTTGGTTGATAAAGAAACTTGGGTCGAGGGCCTCTCCCTAGTGATGGAAGGTACAATAGAATTATAAATATTTGGGGGGTTCTGAGTTGGTGGGTAGGGATGGAGGGTTGACCTGGATCATAAGTGGCTATATTTTGAACTAGTGACCCTGAGTTAGGAGCCACATGAGATGGTGAAAGAGCATGGTATGAAGGGAAGGATAATTTTGAATGGTGGGTAGAGGAGAAACAATCCTTCTTGTTATGTCCTCCCCCCATCTTATGCAAACGAGCAAGAGTTTCCTGAAACGGTTCAAGGATTTGTTCGTTCATAGCGAATCTATTTTTTTAGGGGGGTAGCATAAGGCAAACTAGTGAATTCGTATTCACAAATAGCATGTCCTAAATAATTCTCCCAAAAAGGAGTCGTTGGACCAAAATTCAATGCCACGATATCGTATGATGGGTGGGTAAAGACCCAATATCATGCACCAGGTTGACCCTCTGTTTGAAAATGAAAGGTCGTATCTTCTATAGAAGTTTGTTGAACTACCATAGGAGTGGAAGAAATTTATTCTTCGGATTTAGTAACCGAAATTCCTTCTACATATGAATCAGTCGTAGTTGTTTGGTCTATGGTTTCCCTTTGCATTTCTTACACAACACCAAGAAATTTAGGTGGCAAACCTTACAACCTGCGAGATCATCTCACATGTAACTCAGCTAGAATGTTGGATGAAAAACTCCTACTTTAGAGCTTTATCAAAGGATGAGATCACACAAAAACAATCTTATGCAAGCTAAGGTCACAAGCAGACTTAAGTGATAAGAGGGGCTGATGGAAGTCAGTTCCTCACTAGGATTTTTAATTTTTCACAACTCGTGATATACCGTAGGGTTCAACAATAAAATGTGACAAGGAGGATTGGGACCGTACCCTTGCCTACATTCTCAACTACCTGGACGACACATGCGTAGTATCTCCCTGAGTGTTGTTCTCGGTGTATTTATCCAACAAGATGGCCAAAAGGATCTTCTCAATTGATTTGGGTTTCCTAAATGGATCTCCTGTTATAGGCAAAGTACGTGGGAGCTCAAATCCATGTTAGTGTTGTCTAATGCACAACCATTCGAAAGGGGCCTTCCTATATACCAGTAAGTACATAAATAACCTTTCAATATACCTTAAGGGTACGTGAAAGGTTGTTCGATATACCAGTAATATGTGGAAGAACCACATGATCCCCGAGATGCAGTGCAAGCAAAAAATGACAGCTCCTATGTTTATAGACGTCGGAACACGTATTCTAACCTATCACTCAAATTACTAAAGATTTTAACCTAAACTACCGCTCAATTTTATCTTTTATGATTAGGTGAATCCATGAGGTGAGGAAATAAATGTAAAACCATGCAATATGCTCATGCAAATATTTCACTTCGACTTTCCAGAAATGCCCTACTTAAATAAGGGATAGAGGTTCAATTCTCGTTTTTTTTTCAAAACAAGTAAATCCAAGCAAAAGAATATTGAACTATATTTTTACTCCTATTCCAAGCATGCAAAGACTTCTAATGCAAATCTTGAAAAGAAAACGAATAATATCTCTCTAAAAAGTAAAGATATCATCACTACTTGACACACAAAACTTTTCCAGTCCTTCAAATGAAAAAGATTCAAAACCAAACAATTTGTTCTTCTTGTTGAGACGAAAACATACAGGAAGCAATAAGAACATGAATACCTGAAGGTTGATGAGAATAATAAAGTAATCAATACTTCAACCCTATGCTTAGATCTATGATGAATTATCTCTCACATTTTTAAATAATAAGCCTAAAAAAATCTTTTAAGAATCTATGAAGAAAAACAAAAGTAAAACTAGTTTCCTTTCAGTTGATGAAAACAACACTCAGAGATCTGAATAGATGTTTGCTTTTCAAAGACTTCCTCTTTCAAACCAAATAAAAAATGAATCAAGAAGCCTCAAAGGCAAAAACAAAACTAATTCTTGAAAGTATGAACAAATCAAGCCTAAAGACTCTTTCCCAATCTTGACTAATGATCTCAACTATCAGTAATAAAGCCAAAAATACTCAGAAATCAAATTATAAAAATCAAACAGGGATTAAAAACCCTACCTGGAACCACGCTTGAGAGGTGAATACAGAGCATTATAGGCTGAGCACCATGCTTTATCAACAACTATAGAGCAGTGCCACAACTTTCTGTTCACTAGAAATATGCGGTGGCACCGCTGTCTTCCTTAAGAAAAGGTGCGGTGGTCGCTCCTTTTACACTACCCAGGTACGGTGGTCGAATGAGATTTTGGAAATCATATAGAGGTGAAAAATAAAGATGTTAGAGCTTAGGTATTGGATCCAAAAAACATATAACAACAATAATATGAAGCATTAGAGGTAGATGAAGCAAGATCTAACAATTTCAAACTAAATCTAACTAATTAAAACTACCACCTGGGGAACCACCAGCTAAAGGTCCGCCATCTCAGGGAACCACCACCTAGAGGTTCGTCATCTAAAGGTCCACCTAGAGGTCCCCCATATGGGGTCCCACCTGGATGTTTGTCATCCAAAGGGATACTGGGAGGTCCACCACATGGAGATCTCCCACATGGAGGCCCACCTTGAGGCTCACCATCCAAAGAATGACCCCCTACATGACCATCAGGTGGGTCATTTGGAAACCAACCACCATCGAACTAGCATGTTATAGGAGGATCGTCAACACCCATTTATTAATCTTCTTATGACTATATACTCAACCAGTGCGCACAAAGGTTGTTTCCCTAACATGAAACACTCAACACTAGAACAAAACAACTACAACATATATAAACTTTTCCTAGGATTATATAAACCTCTTGAATTAGTTTCTCTTCTTACCTTCCACAAGCTTCCAAGGTTTGATCCATGAAGTGTTTGATCTATGTAGATAACCTTTAAGAGACACAACAAAACACATACCAATATAAGAGTAACAAGATAGCTTAAAATCCTATGTAAAAGACCAAGGAATTAAACAACAAACACATCATGATAATCAAACATACAAATGTTTGTGGGAAAGAAACTTTATTTGTATTAAAAGTACAAATAGAGAGAGTTTACAACTGATGTCATGGTGTTGAGAACTCTTCTCAAAGGAGTATTACCTCAAAGCCTTAAGTTTTCCTACTAACCACTCAGTAATCTTGGTTGAATTTGGAAAGAGTTTGGATGCAATAACACATTCTTTTTCCCCTTACCCATGAGGGGTAAGTTAGTATTTAAAGGCATGAGAGGATAGGATAGGTTGAGGATTCCATGGGAGAGGTGGAGGGAGGATCCTATAATGAGGGATCTCGAGCTCCAAGTGTCCTAAACCATAGGGATGAGGCTCCATGAAGGCAAGCTTCGAGAAGCCTCTCGAAATTTCCTTTTTTTGCCTTCATAACTCTAGCACCGTGCCTTGTTGAAGGGGAAAAAGTGTTTCTAGGTGGGAACCGCACCTTATACATGGGAGACAGGTGGTGGCACCCCTTTCTGCATAGAAAAAAAAGGCATTGTTGATATAGGTACCGCAATTTGTCCACAAGTAAAGTGCGGTGGTGGCCAAAAGTATGAAATGGTTCATTATTTCCCATTTCCAACTTCAACTCTCAAGAAATTAAGGAAAATACTGATTTTTTTTCCCACAACATGATGTTGATGAGAATTAGGTATAACAATGGACCTACTGGTACTTATATGCCTTATCAATATTACCAGTACGAGAAACCCAGTCAACAATTACCATTTTTGGCTACGCTTGATCTATCATATTTTTCACAATTGATTAACGATCTTATTCACTATAATCCTTCATGACCAGCTATTTCTTTAAAGTTATCTTCGGATATACCATAATTTAATGGAAAACCTAGTGAGGATCCCCAAAACCATATATTGACTTATCATTTGTGGTGTCCGTCAAACTCTCTAATGGATGGTTCCATTTGTTTGATACTTTTTCAAAGAACGCTCACCGAGACCACTGCTAAGTGGTATACATAATTGCTTCAACATTCCTTTTGGGATTTAAACACTCTAGCAATGGAATTTTTAAAGTATTTTCAATTACTAATTAGGTATGAAACAAATAGATATATTTTGACCTCCCTCCATCAAACCACTTCCACCCATATATCTGACCACATACATGAGTGGAGACAATGATGTAGGTTGATTAAAGCTCCCATTCTCAACCAATTACTTTTCTATTCGTTCACTAAATCATTACTTATTCCCATCTCCAGGGATGTTGTTACTGAAGAGCAAACCATCATCTGTGATCAGTACCTAGACTTGGTTTATTCCTAGTTAGATACTCTATACGATTTAATCCTGAACGTTGATCTTCCTACATAGGACCCTTTAGGGCCTTTGATGGAACTACCTATCAATGGCATACTTGGTTTTGTTTAGGCACAGTCAGACCTGCTTCACCTGTTATCCAAGCTATTACAAATCCCAAGATTGCTTCTGCTCCTATTATTTCTACCGAAGTGAATGAGGTTGAATCCTCAGAATCTTCACGAACAAAGAAGAGGGTAAGAAACAAATCCAAGAAATATGAGAATCAACAGGAAGGTAATAAAATTCAAAATACATATTTCAAATCTAGAAATAGGAGAAAGGTGAAATTTCCCTGCCTTATATGTGGAGGTTACCACTTCTCCAAGGAGTGTCCTCGGCATGAAGAGGTCAGTAAATTTCTAAAAAGACACTTCCACCCCAGCAGTTTTGATTGATCTTTTCCCAACACAACAACAATTGATTGATCATTAGTCCTTGCATGGGTCTTCCTCATATTCCATCGACGAGGAAATGATGTCTAGTGAATCAGTTAATATTGTGACTAGATCCCAGAACTATAACCCTCCTCTGTAAAATAAAACTGATAACACTCCAACTGATAAAACTATAGCTTCCACCCCTCCTCCTACCAACATTCTTCACATTGAAAAACCTTTTCTTGACACAGTCCTCCGACCACCCAAGAGTACAATTCGGAAATCAATATTTAACCCTAGTGCGCATGTCGCTCAATACTACAATGTAGTGGAAGATTTGGGTCAGGCACCATGTGTTATGTCTACCCTGGAAGTACTCCAAACATGTCCTACACAAAGGAATAATATTCTTTCGGTTCTTGGAGCTATGTACCCTGAGAACATCAACGTTATCACCTTCAAACTCGATGTCTTTAAGTCCAGGGTCCACCATCAGTTAGCTTTCCAACTATATATGAAAGTCATTTGGAATAAATTCCATTGTACCATCTTGGACGAGGGAATCTCGACTTCGGTCATGTCTCTATCCTATTGGAGAGTTATACGCTCCCCGAAAATCAACAATTCACCCACGACATTGAAAACATTTGATGGTCTTGGTTTTCAACCCTATGGATTACTCTCCTCTCTACCATTGAACTAGGGGGAAAATTAGTGTCCATTCATAATTATTTTTTTGATGCTCCTATTGATTACAATCTCTTCCTAGGTAGGAATTGGTTCTACCCGATGCACGTGGCAACATCATCTGTATTTCGTGTGGTGCAATTCCCCTTCCAAGGGAAGATTGTTACTGTTGACCAATTATAATTTTGTTCTCTAGAAATGGGTTCTAATTCCGTGAATAATGTTCCACTCCTAGATTCTTCAGCACTGTAGTACCAGAATGGTGGATTATGTCTTCTTAAATATTCCTCTCTTATGCGAGTCCTTCCATTGAAAAATCCTACTCCCCTTCGCAGGTCATGTTTGTGAACATGATCTCCTCAATGGTTCATGGCACTTTGACTAAAGGGAAATCAATTGTTGATTCAACGCCTTTGAGTCATTTTGAAGAGATTTACCAGGTTATCCCCTCCACCAATTACCCCACCATTAACTATCATCTTTTGGTGGCATTCCCTTACCACCTTCCATATTAGTTATATTCCCGCCATCTCTATATTATCTTTTGCAACCTCTTCCATTGGATGAATCAATTATGGAATTCATGTCTTTAGACAAGATTCCTTCGAAAGATCATTGCCATCAGTCCTCTTTTCTTCCCAATTACCAAATGTTAGAAGATCATTTTGAAATGTTGGTTTAACCTTATATTGTAACTACTCCTCAGTCACTGGTACTCATCCACAATGTTGATTCCAAGGGTAATCTTAGTAATATTAATAAGACCGCTCCGGTTGACATATCAGTGAAACCTGGAGTTGTTGAGGACATTCACTTGGGACAAATCTGTTCTTCTTCTAAAATTGAATATTATACATCCCTTTTTAGGGAATTTAGAGATGTTCATGTTGATGAATATGTAACTTCGGAATGTATTCTTCTATGTATCTTATATATTGTAACCCGATGTTTATTTCAGGATGTCTCTATTATGTATTTGAGTCATGTGGTCATGCCCCGATGTTCCGATAGGAAGGATTAATAATGTAATCAAGTCATATCAAGTCATTAGGTAAGTCCCCACAGTTTCGGGGCACTTGAGTTATTATACACTAATTAAGGTGTAGGATCGAGTAGTAATTGTTAGGTTGAGCCTACGTGTGAAAAGGCAATTCAAGTGAACGGAAGAATATAAATAGAGAGTGAGAGACTCTCTATTTATCACTTGTGAAATACATCACTTGCTCTCTCAAGTGTGGCACACTTTTGGAGAAGGAAATTTTGGGCCTAGACAGAAGACAGAAAACTACTGCTGTTTTGGGAGATCTCTTACTGTTTTGGTGTTGATTCTATCTTAGAGGAAGTTGTGGGGTTTTCTCCTTTATGGTTTCCCTGAGGAAAACTCTTTGTGTCTCTTGTCTCTTGTGATGTGCTTGTTATTCTCTCAGTGAAAAGATCCTAAGATCATAATGCTAGCTTAATGTGATGAAAAACTAACATGGTATCAGAGCTAACCTGAGAAGAAGAAATTGTGCAGCTACAGGAACTAGGGATTCCTATTTTATGGATCTTCCTCCACATATTTTCAGCAAAATTAAGGTGGAACAACTCTCCTCCTTAGGGCGCATCTTTCTGTCGAAGCGGAATTTGATTCCGAGCATTTTCAGTATTCGATGCGAAATTAGGGCTTTCTAAAGAAGATGAATTTTTTGAGTGAGACCAGCATAGGATTTTTCTCCTCATCAAAACTGAAGTTTAGAGACCTGGCTCAAGAAATTTGGTTGGGTGAAACTCCGGGAAAGTCAAACCCTAGTTTGACCCCGAGCTAGGAGAAACCCTAAATACTAAAACTGCTAAGTTTTGGTACAATCGCTATATTCCGAGATTGGTGAAGTTTCAGAAGCTGAAAATTGTAGGGGTCAAATATAAAATCCTGCTGAATCTTTTATCCAAAAATCAGACTCCGATTCTCTGTACTCCAGGATATATGATCTCTCCAAGTTAGGGTTCCAGCCTCTTCCAAAATTCATCCCTAAACAGGACATCTGGGGAGATCTGTAATATCTTGAGCTACAGAGGTCCAAATGGAATTACTAAAGATGTTCTGGAAAGGGAACAGACTTTAATTTCGGTGATCCGAATATCAGACTCAGAAGATGAACCAGTGACACATGGCATTCCGTACAACTTCGCTGTTCTGAACAGTCCTGTAACAGGTCACCTTGGGAAAAGGATCATAAATCCCAAATGGTGAAACCAATTCTAATGAAACCTATGGTGTTGGATCAGGGACATGCGAGGTTACCTCAGTATGAAATTTCAGACATAGAGAAGTATTAACTTCGGAGATATCACAGAAACAGTAACAGGAATTTCTATAGAAGAAATCAGAAAATTAGGGCTTCCTGTTCCGGGAGCTTCCCTCCACTGTTTTCAGAAAAGGAGTACATTGGACAGCTCCATTTGAAGAGATCTATCTGTTTGTCCAATCAGATCTGAAAGATTCCAAGTTTTGAAAATTAGGGTTTCTGCGACAAACCCTAGATCAGGGAATTCCGGGACAAGGACGGACACCTCAAATCGGTAAGATCTAATCCTTTGCTATTTCCATTTGAGGTTCTCATTTCAATATGATATATCACATCAGCTTGATGATAAGCTTGGTGAAGTTGACAACTTCCAAGCATAGAAGTATTTGATCTCTCTAAAGAAAATGGAGTGGACACCTACATGAGTATAGAGGTTCCAGTTTCAGAGGGAGACGAGGCCAAAGAAGACATCATGCTCATGCTGCACAGGATGATGAACCATCTAGAAAGAGATCCAGATATGAAAGTGAAGATTCTTCAAGAGAGGATGAATATGTTCTGATATCAGCTCTCACAGGTAACATTACGCATGAAAGTGATGATTGGCTTATAGACAGTGGGGCTTCCAAACATATAACAGGATTCAAGGAATCCTTTGTAAGACTGTCAGAACACGAATCACCTCACAAGGTGAAACTAGGAGATGACTACCAATATCCAATAAAAGGTAGTGGGGAATCTTCATACAAGCTAGACTCTGGTAAGTCTCTAACAATGAAAGAAGTATTGTTTGTTCTAGGACTCAAGAAGAACCTTCTCTCCATTTCAGCATTAATGCAAAAGGAATGCGGGTTGCATTCATAGATGGTCAAGTCATCATGTGGCCAAAAGGAAAGACTATCGATGATGCAGTAGTGATTGGAGAACAAGAAGGAGGCTTGTACAAATTGAAGGACCATCCAGAACAAGCCTTGATCCATGAAACAGTAGAGCCAAATGAGTTTTTGCATAGAATGCTTGCACATGTGCATTACAGAGCACTACCTATTGCAAGCAAAGCTGTTGAAGGTCTTCTAGAATTTCAAGCTATTTGAAGGGAAGAACAAAAATCAGAATATGACCTAAAGAAACCAGTTGAAGAATGTGAAGATCTAGAATGCAGAGACCATGCAGTCATAAGAGTCTCTCAAATCAAAGAACAACTTGAAGAGGTAAAATAAAAAGTGAAAAATGCAAAAGTGATGATGGCCACCTTGAATGGCCTCCCAGGATCGTGGAATTCATTCATTCAAGGAATGTGTTCCAGAAGGAAGTGATTACTTTCAGCAGACTTCGTGAAGAAGAAGAAGCTCGAATCATAAGAAGAGAAGAGAATATGGGAGCAATTGAAGATCGAGTTCTCGTCATCCAAAGAAGATCCCTCAAGCAATGAGGAATACAAAGGACTCTACTCTTGAAGAACTTCTTATCCTTCTTATCATTTGGATAAGAAACGATGCTATCATGAATGAAGAAGTCGATGAAGCTGAAGGCTCAATAAGGAGTCTACCCTCGAAACGAATAAAGATAAGTATTCAATTGTCATTTAATTATATTATTTTGTTATGCATTTATTTATATTCAGTTATTGTATTATGCATGATAGGATGTTTGCATTAATGACAGAATACTACTAATATGCACGTGATGGGTAAGTAGCTCATGGGGCTATACAAATTCTCCATTGCTGCTTATCTAGAATGAAACCTCTTTGCTGACATATTGGATTAGTGCACAATCTCAATGTTGTCCTGGTAGAGATGGAAGGCATCTAGAAAGTTTCAGTGAGATATGGATGAATGTTGTATTGGCTAAAGTAGTTGCATGATCATATATTTATGCATAAGTATTTTCCAGTATGAATATTCTTTATGAAATGTTCTAACCATACAAATGCATTTGACTTGTAGGAAAGATCGCATACATAATCACCTACACGCAAAGAAGAATGATGTCAGGGCGAAGTATCGAGACCTGAAGAGAAGTTCATAGTTCCATCATGTAGTAGATGGAAACATCGTGGGATACAAAGCAAGATTCGTAGCATGAGGCTTCTCACGAAGAGAAGGCATAGTCTACGAAGAAACATTTACAGCTAATAGAAGTGGAGTCACATGACATGCATAATCATGTGTGCAAATGAAAGAAGGCCTTGTACGAGTTCAGAAGACACCCATGGGATAACACATACATGATGAGCTTGATGAATATCTTAACCTTTGCTACAAGGTTGATAGAGGATGACAAGCTCACAGATGGGTGCAAGATGAACTTTTGAAGAAGTTCAAGATAGAGGATCTTAGTGTCCAGTGATCCTAGATGGATACTACTTATCACTCCAGTACAGAATGTTTCAGTGCATAGAGTACGGAAGACAGAGGGAGTATGATGCTCCGCTTCAGAGGGAGTGATTGCAGAAGATCCTGAGGTTCGACATGGTACGACAGGATGGGCAGATTACTGATGATTCTAGGATTTACTGAGAGTAAAGTGGATTCCAAGATTTGCTTCAAGGTTGAAAGTGGAAGACTAGTGATGTTCCTGTTATGTGTCGATGCACTATTGTTCTAGGTATGGACGTGTGGCAGAGTGTGGATGGAATCTTCCTTGGACAAGGGAAGTATGCAGTAGAGATCCTAAAGAGGTTTGGGATGATGGACTTGTTGCGCCTGCAACATTTTCCCAAAATTCTAAAAATTTTGGGACCCTCCTTTACTTCGAGTTATCCATTTTCCTTGCCTAGTTTCATGCTCTTGAGTTTTGCTTATGGATTTATGGCTCCTTCCCGAATTTTGAATGCTAGAATTTGACTGGTTTTTCATAGTTAGGATGTTTAAAGACTTCCATTGAAATTGAGTCCCTGTCATTTTGCAAAAAGTTTTTGATTTTTCGTTGCCAAATCTTCATATCGAACGTTTTTCTCCTTGTTTTCCCGACCGTTGCGGGCGTCTTTCGGTTTCTATTTCCCTTGCCCGCCCCGCCGTTGCGGGTGGCCTTCATATCCTTCTACCCGTCTATCGCACCGCTGTAGCGGAGGCTTGTCGATTCATAGTTGGCTGTGTCGAGCCCGCCGTTGCGGGTGGCTCTCAAAGTCCGCGTGGGTTATCACCTCCGCCGTTGCGGGGAGTCTCCGACTCTCGTTTTTCTTTTCCGTAGCGGGCGATCTCTATATCCATCCCCGCCATTGTGGACCGTGTCGCATGACTAAGCAATTGATCGTCACCTCCGTTGCGGGCGGTGTCATGTTGGGAGCGGTCCACCGTTGCGGAGGTTTCCAAGCCCCAGACCTCCGATATAATTTCCGTCGACGCCCGAGGTATGTTTTGAACCATATTCGCCGTTGCGGGTGATAAAGTGGTAGGAAGGGTTCGCCGTTGCGGGTGGTATGAAGCTCGTGCCGCCCGAATTAACTTCCGGAGCCGCCCCGATTGATGTGACTTCTCGCACATGTGGATGTGTTTATATATGTTGGGCGACAAACGGGGTTTTTTGTTGTTTTTGAAGGCGTTGTCGCGGTGAGACGAACTTTCGAGTTTAGAAGCGCGTGAGAGCTAGCGGTTGGTGTACCTGTGGCCAGGTGGCAGGGGAAGAAGTCTAGCCATCATCTTCACGCCTCGTTAGGTGGATTGACAGGTAGGAGCTTGACTCTTATCGTCGTTTTTTTTAGATTTCTTTTATGCGGTGGGGGGTTTTAAGATTTGCACCCGTCGTCCCGTTGCGTCAGCGGAGAGTTTCTCCCTTGGTTGGGTTTTTCTTCAGTTGTCCACCTGGCGTTGCGCGCCGTTCGGTTAGGGTTCCCGGTTGAATTGTTTGAACAGTTATAGGGAGAGATTTTTTTTGCCGTTTATGTTTAAAAGCCCGCATTGCCTTTTCTGCCGTTTCAGTGCTTTGGGGGGAAGCGAGGTGCAGGCGGCCGTCATGCCGCCTGCACCTGGTGGTTATGATGGAGGTTTTGGGGCACCGGAGGCCGTTACGCCTTTCTGAGCTAGGTTTCGTTGTGCGGTTAAATTATTGGGAGTCTGCGTTGCTGTTTTCTGTCTAGGGGACGGGTTTGCACTAGCCAGAGTCGCCGCGGTTTTTTCGACTCTTTGTTTACAGTCCGGGGTTGTGCGTCGTCTCGGTGGGAATTGAGGATGGCACGACCTAGTTTTGCTATTGAGCGCTGAAAGCCTTGGTAGGGTGAGTAGGAGGGGTAGCGTGAGTCGGTTTTTAATCAAGATGCCTGGTCCAGAGATGGGCTCGTTTCCTGTCGAGGCGGGTGAAGAAGGTTATCAACATAATATTTGCTCCGTTGTTTTAGTCGCTTGCGTTCCATGGGCTGTAGGTTTGAAGTTTCGACTGGTTAAGCCTGGGGCTTTTATTTTTCTCTCTGTGTGATAGGCAGTGAAATGATGGTTGTATGATGCATCTGCATGGATTTTGCTCATGTCGCTTCTATATATCATTTTCCTAAGAATGACGAGCC
>LPNX010346536.1:73527-267898 GCA_001517045.1 Pseudotsuga menziesii | reverse complement strand
GATCCAGATCGAGAGATGATCCAGATCCAGTGATGATGTTCTATGTTGATCCAGATCGAGAGATGATCCAGATCCAGTGAAGATGACTTGAAGACGAAGATGATCCAGCTGATACAGAGAAGAATACCAGTGCTGAAAATTGTGTCGAAAGAATACCTTCCTAGTTAAGAGGGAGTGTTGATGAATATGTAACTTCGGAATGTATTCTTCTGTGTATCTTATATATTGTAACCCGATGTTTATTCTGGGATGTCTCTATTATGTATTTGAGTCATGTGGTCATGCCCCGATGTTCCGATCGGGAGGATTAATAATGTAATCAAGTCATATCAAGTCATTAGGTAAGTCCCCATAGTTTCGGGGCACTTGAGTTATTATACACTAATTAAGGTGTAGGCTCGAGTAGTAATTATTAGGTTGAGCCTACGTGTGAAAAGGCAATTCAAGTGAATGGAAGAATATAAATAGAGAGTGAGAGACTCTCTATTTATCACTTGTGAAATACATCACTTGCTCTCTCAAGTGTGGCGCACTTTTGGAGAAGGAAATTTTGGGCCTAGATAGAAGACAGAAGACTACTGCTGTTTTGGGAGATCTCTTACTGTTTTGGTGTTGATTCTATCTTAGAGGAAGTTGCGAGGTTTTCTCCTTTATGGTTTCCCCGAGGAAAACTCTTTGTGTCTCTTGTCTCTTGTGATGTGCTTATGTTTTATTGATGTGCTTGTTATTCTCTCAGTGAAAAGATCCTAAGATCATAATGCTAGCTTAATGTGATGAAAAACTAACAGTTCATGCTTGGACGTACAAAGAAATGCCAGGGATAGATCCTTCGATCGTGCTTCATGAGCTTAGGACATGGGCCTGACGCCAATCCGATCCGTTAGAAATTACGTCAAGTACATCCACAGTAAGCAGTGACCATCAATGAAGAATTTGAAAAACCTCTTAGGGATGGGTTCATTTACCCTGTGTCACTGACGAAATGGGTTTCCAATATTGTTCTTGTGACCAAAAGTAGGGTGCAATTAGGGTTTGTGTCGATTTTAGAGACCTTAATATGGCTTGTCCGAAGGACAATTTCCCTACTCCCTACATCGATCAAATCATCGATAACTGTGTTGGTAGTGTCATATTTTCATTAATGGATGGATTTTCCATCTAAAATCAGATAGAGATACTCCCTTCCGATCAACATAAGATGACTTTCATTTTTCCCACTAGGGACCTTTGCCTACGAAAAATTGTCTTTTGGTCTGAAAAATGTTGATGCTACCTTTCAATGTGCCATGTCTTATGCTTTCCATGACATTAAACATATCATGGAACTGTATCTAGATGACCTACCTGCCCATTTGCAGCATCGAGAACATCATGTCGACCATCTGAGAGTTATTTTTCTCAAATGTCGTCATTACAACATTCGGTAGAATCTACAAAAATGTGTTTTTTGTGTTGACACTGATAGACTGTTTGGATTCATTATTTCCAAGGATGACATCTCTATAGACCTGTTGAATATTGAATCCATCTTGGCCCTACCACCACCTACCAATATTACTGAACTTCAAATTTTGCAAGGGAAGAAAAACTTTATGTGTCGTTTTCTCTGCAACTATGCCGACAAGACACACAATTTTATGCATTTGTTGAAAAAGCACTCACCCTTTGTTTAGGATGGCCTTGCACAATGTGAATTTGAAACTCTCAAACACACCATCACACATGCACCTGTGTTGCAACCACCATATTATACCAGGGATTACTCCTTGTATGTGGTTGAATATTTAACTACTATAGGCATGGTACTAGTTCAAATAGATGAATGCGACCAGGAACATGTGATTTATTATCTGAGTAAGAGTCTTCTTGACTCGGAAACACATTGTTCGCGTGTTGAGAAGTTAGCTTTGGCCATAGTCATCGCGGTCAATAAATTTTGTCACTACATCCTGCTCCACGCAACTATTGTGTATGAAGATTCTAACCCCATGTATTACATCTTGACTCGTCAGGTGCTTGGGAGGAAACAATCACGTTGGATTGTCATTCTTTAGGAATTTGAGTTAGAATTTGCAAAATCTAGTTCAAAGAAGTCTCTTTTCTTCGTGGAACTTATGTGTGACCTTCCTTGTATTACTGAGGATGTGCGACCCTTTGATTCATTACCAGGTGAATCCCTATTCCTCATTACTACGTTTGATCCTTGGTATGTAGATTTGATTCTATATCTCCAGAATCAATGCTTTCAGTAGAACGCAACCAGAGACTAACATTTTCGTATTTGCCATCATGCCAAGTATTATATTACCGTCAATGATACATTGTACTGTCTTAGCATTGATGCAATTTTGAAGCATTGATTAACCCATGAAGAGGCTAAATTAGTATTGAATGACTGTCACTCTGGAGCTTGAGGCGATCATCTTTCTGGGATGGATATTGCCTAGAAAATCTTACGCTCTAGGTACTTTTGGCCCTCAATCATTAAATATTGTATGAAAGTCAGGAAAACATTCCCACCCTACTAGCTTTTCCAATAAAAAAAAGTCCACCCACCCTGCTCTGTTACATCCCATCATTGTTATTGGTCATTTTGTGAAATGGGGCATTGATTTCATGCATTATAAGCCTACCTCAGCCGGGGGGCATGGTTACATCATCATAGCTGTGGATTACTTCACAAAATGGGATGAGTTTATGCCTACATATGATAAATATGGCAAACCTACCACCCTTTTTTGTTTGACCACATAACCATTGGGTTATGAGTCCCGCAAGCCATCGTGACTGATCACAGTTTACACTTCCAAAACCATATGATGTCAGAACTAAGTACCAAACTGGGTTTTTTCCATGAAAACTCTACACCCTACTACCCACAGGCCAATGGCCCGGTTGCAGCTATTAATAAAGTATTGAAAACTATGCTTCAACTGATGGTGGGATGAGATAAGTTCAGTTGGAATTTATAGTTGTTTTTTGCATTATGAGATTATAGGACCATCGTTATGACATCCACTGGCTTTATTCCATTTCAATTGGTGTATGGGTTGGAGGAAACTTCACCTATTGAATGTAAAACTCCTTCTCTGAAACTTGTTGTGGAACTGCTATCCAATACCACTCTAGAGGAAGAATGGTTCATGTATCTGAACAAGCTCGAATAGACATTTTGAGATGCTACCTTAGCTAATGAGGTGCATAAATGACGAATTAAATCTCAGTACGACCATTCAATTCAACCTCGTCTCTTCAATGAAGGTGACCTGGTCTTTACATATGACCAAAAACATGATAAATTGGGAGGTGGATAATTGGAATCCATGTGGCATGGGCCTTATATTGTTAGTCAAATATTATTGAAAGGAGCTTATGAGCTACTAGACTACGAATCTATACCTTTAGCTGAGCCTGAAAATGGGCTTTACCTTAAGAGGTAATATGCCTATGCCATTTAGTGTAAATACATTGTTATATTGTTTATAGAGTGTGTTGTGTGTAGCTTGGATTCTGATTGTGTTATGAATGTAGGATTCATATTAGGTAAGCATGTTTATATAGTGTTATGCTTGAATGAACAAATGGCCACTTACTTTGGCTTTGCGGATGGTGCTAGCCGTTATACTTTGAATCTCGCATCGATGCATTCGGTACTCTATTCCCCTACCGGTGATTTAGTAAACTTAGGAGGAACTTATTTAGGTCCTGCCACGAACAATATTGAATAGTATCATGCAATGATTAGTTTGTTAACTGAAGCTTTAACAAATGGTGTGAGTTGGATCAAGGTTTATTTAGACACACAATTAGTTGTAAATCAATTAAACCGACTCTACACCATCTATAACCCCCTATTTCTTTGTATGTTTCGAAAAGTTTGTCTTCTTGAGAGGTCTTTTGAATTCATTTTCTATCATCATATCCCGAGACATTTGAATGCAGTGGTTGATTCATTAGCTAATTATGTTTTGGATTGGTACTTAGCTCATGTTTGATGTTCATTTTAGATTGATCACATGTATAAATATCATGAAAACACATAATAAGTAGCCATTCATGTAAAAAACTCATAACATGCACACATTTTTGTAAAAAAGTTGTTTTTTTATATATATACAACCGATGCCAAGGAAAAATCTGAAGCCATACGCTTTCAATGTACCCAAAAATATGAAACCATCGAGTTTTCAGTACATCAAAAGGTCAAAAATATGAAGCTTCAAAGTTTTCAACATATATACTCCAAAATAGGAGTCACTGCAGACTAATCTTTGTGCTCATAATAGCACATGATAACACGAGCTACCCTGCGAAGTAGCCTCCCAAATCAGCTTGATAATCATGTAGTGTGACACTAATAATTCCTGGGAAGGTCATCAATAGAGATGTCTAGAACACCATTGGTGAGTCTCTGGAAGTTGAAGAGGTGAGTCTCTGGAAGTTGTCTTCAATCTCTTGTAGCTACTCCTCTGCCTCCACCTTCTAGATTGCAATCTCTCTCACCATGCCATGCCTCTCAATAAGTGATGCTCCTGCAAGTCGGGCTGGACCAATGTATTCAAAATAGTATGTCATGTCTTAGTATCACTAAAAAACAAAAGAAAAAATTAAATATAATAGAAAAATACAATGAAAGTAGTATCCTTCTTACCTTGGTCATCCCACTTGTCATCCTCAGATAATGGAAGATCAGGGTCACAACTAAAATTAGTTCCCATGTATACGTAGTCCTCTCCCATTAGAATTTGGCCTTGCATCCACTGGAAGAATATTGAACCATAAGTAACGGTGGGCCCTCCACCGCCTCCATGATGAACCATGTCCTCAACCCACCTCCAAACTATTTAGTGGCACCTAAGGGCATAACAAAGGTACCCTCTCTAGAAAGAAAGATACTACCACAACCCTGTAGCCGAATAGATTTATCTCTCCTCAACGGTACTTTGTAAGTTGAGCCTTGAGGCTCACTAATAACCCCTCACTCCAGTTGAAGATAGATGGAGTCATGCACTCCAATGCATATAACATGTGAGCCCGGGTAGTCTGATGGGAAACCCTACTGTCTGCTACCTTCTTGATAGTGAAGTCTATCGTCCTTAATGGTCGATCCATAATGTGTTTGATCAGAATATTTCCCCCTTGGGACCTTGTTCTAATAATGTAGTGCTCATCGATGAGATCATCAATGGTAATATATCCCCTCTAGGACCGTAGAGCGATACTAGAATTCCTCTCTTAGATAGTCTGCTCAAGAAATAAATGTCCTCGGTATCAATCGTCAGAATGTGAGTTCCCACCTGGAAATGTTGTTGATCTGGGTCCCACATACGTATCAAATGATCTAGCATACGAACATGGGCTTTGATGCTAGAAACCCTGAAGTATTTGAGGAGACTGCACTCCCTCAATGCTCTCATCATCATTAGGTCATTTTTCGCTTAGGCATCATCTAATTTGTGCTTGCCCTCCTTCCAAATCACCATGTTTTGTGTCAAATGCTTGTGGGACATTCACATGGTAACCATTAGACACATTTCATCGAGGAATTCACTTGAAATTCATGCCTAATTTAATATTTTTGAAGGGTCGCGACCATCGAGACACTTTCCTCAAAGGAACAGAGTGAAAATGCCTCTCCCTTTAGAGGACAAAGCACCCCTAACGCTCTTTCCCCTTTCAAGGAGTGCATCGGTGCACCTTCTGAAAGGGAGAAGAGCGTTGCCAAGGGTGCACTCTTCCCCTTGCTAAAACCTTCTTAAAAACACTAAAAAGCATGTTGAAAAGTAAAAACTCAACCATGAAAAGGGATGGGAGCATGAGAGCTCTTACCTACACCTGACGGTTCATCAAATGGATGACCAAAGCTTCAGGAATCCTCGTTGCAAATTCTCCTCTTAAACACAAATTTTCACCCAACTCCTATGGTAAAAACACAAATGGTAAATATTTTTTGCCATTTCACCCTTTTTTATATTATTTTTTGTTTTCAATAGAAAATAATTGTTGAAATATTTATATATTATGGGTTTTTACCATGTTTTACTATAGTTTTTTTATGGTGAAAATGTCCTAATGTTGTTTTTTGAGAATTTCAAGGTCTTAGTGGACATTTTTGGCTATGTTAGAGCTTCTTTTTTACTTTTTCATGCTTTGGCTCAAATTAGAAAAAAAGTTTCGAGCACCTTTTATACCATAGTCGTGCTCATTAAAAATCCAGAGAAAATGTATCGAGTATACTTTTATCGCTATTTCGGACTTGTAAAAATGGATACAAAAAATGGAAACCCCCTTGGAGTTGTCTTTAAGCTCTTTTTAGGCTCTTTAAACATGAAAATATTGTCAAGTGAACTTGATTCTTTCACACTTGTAAAAGTATTTGAAAGGTCGTTTATCCAGTGATAGTTTACCCCTTTTTCGGACCGTTTAGACTCATTTACAAAAAATGTATACTCTAGTTCATTGTGACTAGAAGAGTTCTCATAGGTACCGGTTTATACTTTTTCAGACCCTGGTTACTAAATTTACGAAAAAGTCCATTTTTAATATTCTTAGTCATTTCAAAATCTCTAAACATGAAACGACGACTGATTTTACCTTCTTCGGACTCGTAAAATTAAGCGATGAAGGACCCTTTTCCAAGAATGAACCCCTCCTTTCTCAGGTTCATAAAACATAAGAGGTTGGACTCATCACTTAATTAGTTATATCGAGTGTTTTTTACCCTTTTCAAGATCGTTAAAAAGCAAAGAGGTACTTATCCATCGTGATGGGGAAATTAAGGGAATGGAGAGACATTTTTCATTTGTGTTAATGACAACTCCTAGTCACTCTTCAGCATGGCACCTGTCTACATTTTCATTCAAACAATTGGGTATTCAAATTTTCATTGAGTCAATCCACTTTCATGATTCATTTCACTCCGAGTTAATTGAAAGAATGCATCGTCATGTCTTGGCATTATGTCCAATACTCGCCTCGTTGAGTCAATGCTGCCAAGACACTTGTCATGTCGTTCAATTTTTAAGAGGAGTCTCTATCATAGTCTAGTTTTGTAGTTACCAGATTTCCTCGATTTTGTCATATCTAAGTCAGTCTCATGGTTGTCTCGTTATAAGGATCACTTCAAAATCACTTTTAATCCAAGTTTCGTTTCAATGATGGGGGAAACATCATGGCCCTCCTTCGACGAGTCTATTCTTGTCGACATCAAAACATTATCTATAAATTAGTCTTTGAAACCAGTCAAGTACCTTGAAGTCTGCATGCCTCAATGGAAGGCTTCCTCGCTTTCGACAATAGTATTTCATCATTGGCCTTTGATTGGAAGATTCCACTGATTTTTTGAATTTAGATCATCTATTCACATTCAAAGGAATGAAGTAGGGTACCTTGGGAATCATTGACATCAATGGTGATTTCCCTCGCACTTGTTAAAGGTATACATCAATGACCGATACTCAAGTGGTTTCTAGCATGTTCGACATCAAGACATCTATTCACATGGATAGAATCATATTATTTGGGATTGGAATAAAGACCCTATGTGGTTAGGTTTTCACTTGAATATGTGTCTATCCTCAGGTTGTGATGGAGTATTTTTTTTATTCATTGAATGGAAGCACATCGTATGTCTGGTGGCTATGCTTAAGATTGAGTCAAGATGACGTGGATCTATAGCATATATTCCATACATGTGTCCCAATTTGAGTATTGTTGATAGTGGACTTGCAATGTATTATTGGTCGTCATGTCTTGGTCATTGTACATGGATCTGCATTGTATTGGTCAGCCGCCATGATTTGATATAGATAGTTTGTAATTGTTTTTATGTCAAGTCTTCACTTGCCACTCTTTTTCCTCTGCTTCCATATCATATCTAGCAAGGTATTTCACCTATCACATCCCTCTAGCTTCATACTTTCTCAGGAATTTTGTTACACACAAAAGTTGTTCGTATTCCTAATCCCCTGAAGTTTCCTGGACAAACTATATTTTGGAGGAGATTTTTGCTTAGTTCTAGGATCCCTTATGCCCTTTTCCTTCTGACATAAAGCATCATCCTAGACTGACACCTATTTCATAGTGACAAGGTGTGCCGGTGACACTTGTTTCCTGAGGACAGGTAGTGTAGACACCTCCTGCTAGTGCACAAGGAGTGCTAGCACTCTTAAAATGACAAAAAGAGAAGATTTCGAGAAATTTATAGATGAAAGTCCTCATGGAGACTTATCCCAGCTACTTGGAGTAGGTGGAATTCGTACTCCTAGCCTCCATGGATGATCCATCACCTTCCTCCCAAAATACCTCAACCCCTTTAGGCCCCCTTTGTCCTATATATACAAGCTTCATCGACCATGATAGGGAAGGACCAAGAGAGCACATTTATGTTGTTGAAATCATTGTTGGTATAGGAGGTAAAGAGTGTGGTTGTGAGTAAGATTTGTAGAGTTTTAGGAGCTTGTGGTTGTGAGTCAAAAGACGTTGTGAGAACAAAGCTTCGACATCAAGGCTTTGGTTTTTGTTTTCTTCTCTTATCTTGTTAATACAAATGTGTTACCCTTCCTCATGAATGATTTGAGTTAATATTAGTTATTCATTATTTTTCTCCTTGGTCATTAGTATTTATCCTTAAATTATCTTATTGCTTTCACTTTTGTATATTGTTCCTTACATTCTTTTACAGTTATAGTTGGTCGTAAGAGGATTCACAAAGAAAATAGCACCTTCTCAATGAGGTAAGAAAGCTTGAAATTCAAGTAGTTTAACAGTCCAAGGAGATGACGCATTGTTGTGAGCCTTTTCTTCTATATATACCTGATGTAGACTAGGGAAACAATATTTGTCCACATTGATTGAGAATTTTTTATAACAGCAATATGTGTGTGCACTGAAAGGCACTGTTTGGGCCTTCTTCATAGTTTATGGAGCTAGAAGAAGGGATATAAGTATACTAAGTATGTTATTGTCTCGTGGATTTTTGTTGAGCCCAAGACGGTAAATCCTCGAAGGTGTTTTCATGTTTAGAGAGTCTGAAAAACATGAAAAAGACTACATTGGATCTCTTTTTCGTACAATAGTTTCCTAAATAAAATAAAAAAGGATAAAAGTGTACAAAGGAGAGCTCTCTCATCCGAAAGGTGCAAAGAGACTTATTTTTCGTAAGTCATCGAACCAGGACGAAAAAGGATAAACCTATATTGATTGAATAGTAATTCAAATACGTGTACAATCATAAACGAAACCAAGTTTACTCTGTGATCTTTTAGTTATGAGAGGGATGGAAAAGAGCTTAAATACAACCCAAAAGTGATCTTTTTCGTAGAGTGCGGTCCCAATATCCAAAAAAGCATAAAAGGATACAAAGGGAAACGTTTTTTGTTGGAAGGTGCTAGGGTGTTTATTTTCTGTAATTAGTCTACAAAGTTCGGAAAAGGGATAAACGATACCATATAGACGCCCTTTCAAATACTTTAACGGGCATGAAAGGAAGCAAGTTTACTCTACAATATTTTCATTCTTTAAGGAGTCAAAAAAGAGCTTAACATAAACTTTGTAATGGTTAGTGAAGCAAGGAGGAAGCGTTCAGTGTACCAAAAGAGGTGGTGTTGGGATCATGGTTGATGGGGAGAAAAAACACTAGTGGAACACTAGTGAGGCCTCCTTGTGGGATGGTGAATGGTGGTAAAATAATGCAAAATCTGTAGTATGGAAGAAGCAAAGGGATCTTGAACATGTCAATAAAGAAGGGGTTCGACTTTCCTAGTAGCACACAAATTTAGGTAAGTCCAGGAAATGGCCCCAAAAAATTAGGGACAGCATGGGACATGAGTCCCATAGGTGGATAGAGTGCGAGAAATGAAACCAGTCGGTGTGAACGACACAAAAAATAGACGTCGAATGACTTTATGGCACACAAAAGAAAAAGTTGACCAAATAGAGACTTATAAACAAGGGGGTACCGCACGGGCCTTGTATGGGGCGATGGTGTGATATGATGATACAAAAGGGAGGTGGTATAGTAGGTCATTTCTTCACCCAGGAGTTATTTTCATAGTGATGGTAGCTTTTGATCAGCGAGGATTATCCATATACAGGAATGGACTACTGAGGAGATCTAGAGATGCCTCGATCTCTTGGACAGGTATGGGGACCAGATGGTATGTATACATGACTCTTTGTGGTTTTTGGAATAGTAAAATATTGTTTTTATGGGAAAACCCAATGTAAGTAATGTAAGTGGTCCATAAATGGATCAATAGTAATGTAAAAATGTAATGTGTGATAGATAATAAATAATTACATAGGTTTGGGCTTTATATAATCCTGCCATGCACCTTTTCGTAAAAGGGCATAACTATTGACTTTAGATAGTCTTTTAATTAGTAATACATTAATATTAATATTAATTTATTTTTTTATTATTGCGTTGCCTTCCCCTTAAGGGAAGATTTATCCTCAAACCTTCATTGACAACAGATTTTGCTTGAACTATCATCTCTAGATCCTTTGCAACACTTGATGAAATAAGATACTACGAGTTACAGATTCCCTAGGAGAATTGTCACATCCTATATGTTGTGGTCCATCCCAAATATATTTTGATCAGAACTCTGAGATCGTTTTGGGGAATGGGTCATCTCAATTCTTGCTTAGTATGTCGAACTGTTTTCTTGTCAACATAAGTCTTTTGTGAATGCTCATTTTGTCCCTGTCGTTGGTCAAAATGACGATTATAACTAGGGTGTCTATAAGGCATATGTGTTGTTTGTTGTTCTTCCTTTCGAACTGCGGTGAGGACTACCTTCACTTCCTATACTTGATTTCTTTGTGGGATAGGTCTTCTTGTTTGTTGTTTTGTATTTTGATTTGTTGTTTTTGCTCGTTTAGCATCATGTCTCCTTTGTGTGTGTTCATTTTGACCCTGTCGTTGGTCAAAATTACGTTTATGATTGGGGTGTCGATAAGGAGTTCTTGTTGTTTGTTCTTCAGTTGTATTGACTTCTTTTTATCTATGATGATGACTGAATTTTCTTCCTTAACTTGACTTTGTTTTTCGGAGAGTCTGGATGCTTCTTTCTGGATTTGCGCTATTTTGTTATCTAGTATATTGTTTTTATTCTGAATCTTCTTGAACCTTTCGTCTTGCGACTTTTTTTCCTCTTTTAATTTCTCGATTTGTTTCTCTAGTTCTTGATTAAGATTCTTTAGGAGCTAGTTTTCTTCTTGATTTTCTAGAACTCTTCCTTCGAGGTCTTCATTGGACTATTCCTTCTTGCCACTATGTTTCAGTTTTTTAATCTTCGTAATTAATATTTTGTTATGATTTTGTAGTCGAAAAATTTCTTTGGTATTGTTTGATAACACCTTGTTGATTTTTGTAATTTCCAACTTATGTGTCTTCTTAATGTCGTCATGTTGTTGCTGGAGTTTTTCCTTCTGTTGCTGATGTTGACATAACTCGAATTCTTGATTTTCTCACTTTCTCTAGACGTGCTCCAACTCATTATCTTTGTCCATGATGAGTTTGTTTAAAATCTTTATTTGTTCTTCCAACTCTTCATATTGTCCATCAATTGATTCTTCGTCTATAGTTTGCGATAAGGGGACTATCACTCAGAAATCCTGTAGAGTTATTTTCTTCTTCTCATGGAGGAAGGTGATGCACTTCTTTTTTGCATTGATGGAGAATGTTCCTAGTGTTTCTAACCAGTTATAACCCAACATTATGTTGATGAGATGGCCTTCTATAGATGTGACGGTGAACTCAGAGGCAAAATGATAATCATCGATTTGTAATGGTAATTCTATTTGATCTTCATTTGACTCATTCTTCATTGATTCTTGAACTTGTACTTGAATTATGACATCAATGTTTATACAAATTTCCTTGTTGGATGGACAAATAGCGATCACAATTAGACTTTCATCAAATATCCCATAAACTTTCACCATCGCCATCGTTAGTTTTGTCAGAACGTTGAGAAATATTTTCTCTGCTTTATTAAAATCTATTTCTTCCATTTTTGCTTGCATTCTTTCTTGATTTTGATTTGTTCTCTTTTCCTTTATATAATAATTGCAATTATTAAAATTATTTAATAAATTTTTTTGTGAAAATTTTAATAATAACAATAATATTATTATTATTATATTTTGAAAGCTATATATGTTGTAACATATAATATAATAAATATTATTATTTAATAACAATATATTTTCTAAAATAGTGGCCTCTTTTTTTGAAATAGATTAAATCTTTTTAAATTACTTCCTTTATATTCGTAGTAAATCCTTTGACTTTGACTTTTTCTATTTGTCTTGTTCCCGTTTGATTTTTTGGAAAACAAAACCATGTGTTGGTTTGGCTTTTTCTTTTCTTTTTATTTTGTTTTTTTTACTTTCTTTTCTTTTTTACTTTTTCTTTATTTTCTTTTTTACTTTTTCTTTATTTTCTTTTGTTTTTTTTAACTTTTTCCTTTCTTTTTCTTTTTTACTTTTTTTCTTTCTTTTGTTTTTCCTCCTTTTCTCTTTTTATTTTTTATTTTTTATTTTTATTTTATTTAAGCAAGGATAAGGTGGTCAAAGACCTAAATTTAGGGAAACCCAAGAAATTTGTAAAAATTTAGCCAAAAGTCAAAGTAGAGATGATACCACTAGAACAGTAAAATATTGTTTTTACCAGAAAACTCAATGTAAGTAACGTAAGTGGTCCATAAATGGATCAATAGTAATGTAAAATGTAATATATGATAGATAATAAATAGTTACATAGTTTTTGGCTTTATATAAGCCTGCCATGCACCTTTGCGTAAAAGGGAATGAATATTGACTTTAAATAGTCTTTTAATTAATAATAAATTAATATTAATATTATTTTATTATTTTATTGTTACAGTTTCAGTCATATATTGGTTTGCTAACATAGTTGATAGCTATATTATACATGTGATTGATGTTGACAGCATACTGTGTGCATGTGCAGATGTGGGACAACATCCTTCAGCGGGGAACCAGCGACATAGGGGAGGAGTGGAGAGAATTGATCCACCTGATCATGGGTAGAGGAAGTGATAGAGTGCTACTTTATATGCACTAGAACTGGATGTGGAGATGCTACTGGAGGGAGTCATCAACGATGGGTGGTAGTATCTGGACGATGACTTAATCCCTGTGTGTTACCGAGCTCCACTTGAGTGGATCGCTCTGATGAGGAGGATCACAATGATTGTTGGGTACGTAAGAGCAATGACATAGGGAGATGTGTTGATGGAGGAGAAGAGATCAGATGATGAGGATGATATTGAGGAGGAGACAGAGTTAGAGGACTTTGACTCGGATTAGCTGCATGTGGTGCCCCCCAATGCATTTGAGCATGGGGAATTTTTGTATTATATGTATTATCATATGGGAAATCTTGTGGGGCTTCTCTTTTTGTACTTATTTGGAGAGACCAAACTGATTATGATATAGATGCATGTCGATGCACATTTTTTGTATTTTTATGTGTTTTATGAGTCTCTTGTTATGATGATGAATATGCCTATCTGATGTATATGACATATGTATGCATGACTATATGATGATGCATGATGCAGTTTATTTCCTATATGCGATGATTGATTTGCCACTCTAGAACAACATTAGCCATTTGATCAGTTACACTATTTGAGACTTCTTGGAACATGCGTGAATGAAATGGATTCAAAATGTCTAACAAATTATCTAGTGCACAGGAACTTTCTAAAAATGAAGGGATCACGTACCCGGTAGTAGCTATTCAATTAGGCGACAAGCAGTTGGGAGTCCAGGAAGATATCAAGGTGATGAATACCCAAGTGAAGGGTGGTGGTCGAGAGACCAACAATAGCGTCGTACTCATCATGGTTGTTTGTAGAAGTACCAACACACATTTTGTCGATATCGATCAACTCATGTGACGAGGAATAAATGACCCACACATCCGAGGTGAGACTAGGAGACCATTTACTAGCACCATCAGCGAAACCAACATGGGAGGGTGAGGTAGGATCCATATGGAACAACCAAGGAAACAAACTCTGAGACTCGTGGTAAAAACAATGCAAAACAAGTAAGAAAAACTATGATACAAGGGTATTCAGGTTGGTCAGCTTAGGCATAGAATCTCTTGAGGTAGATCCCATTACAGGAATTCTTCAAGAGGCGACCTTCGAAATCAGTGAGGAGGTATGCCCCCTTGCTGAGGCAATGATGGATGCCATAAGGGTCCTGCCACATGGATTCAAACTTCCCTTTTCTAGTCTTATCATTATCTTAATCGTAGATGGGGACAAGGTCTCCCTCGTTAAAGGTGTGTGGGTGGACGTGGGAGTCATAATGGGATTTCGACCAGGTCTTAGTTGCTTTTATCATCTAGAGAGCAACGTGATGGTCCTCATTGGTTTGTTCAAGTGTAAGTAGGAATTTTTCCAATGGTGAAGTATCAGGTAGAATCTCAATGGAAAGGCGGAGTGATGGAATATGGCATTCAATGGGAAGAACCGACTCCACACCATGGGCTGGGATTGGGTCTTTGAACCAATTAACACTTCAATTAATAAAATATTTTGATTTGACACAGAACTGATCCAACAATGAGGAAGATTCATCAGGGATGAAAAATGAGTGATGGTGTAGATCATCCCAAGGATACTAAGGAGTTGTGAGGGATTCAAGGATATCTTTGTCGTTACAAAAGTGATGCCTAGATATATTAGAGGTATCTTCTGAGGTCGATGAGGGGAAAAGAGGACTAGAAGTTGAGATCACAAAGATGGTGTTGGTGGTATCCGAGGAAGAATTCAGAGGGTGTAATTCTTCAAGGATAGTGATTTTAGACTCAAGGGAGTGCTTACGAAAATTAGTGAGGAGGGACTGATACTTGCGTAGGTTTGGGAAATGATGGGAATAATGACAATAGAGGCCATAAACTACACATGAGTGGTTCGTATGTAATGATTTGTTCTTAATCACAGGGATGTTTGGTACATTAAAAACCAAAGTGTCATCGAACTCTATTATTGTGCATATGTGGGTGCGAAGAAACGACATATCAGGACAAGTTTGAGTAGCATGGCTGAGGACATCGCATAATGCACAAGTAGGAGGTGGACATGGTTCTACAAGGGATTTTGGTCCCTTGTACCTAGTCTTCATAGGAGTATGGAGTGTAGGAGTGGAAGAAGGAGTAGTTGGTTTTGTACCACAAGGTGGATGCAACACTATCCCAATAGGTTGGACTGGTGTCAGTATTATTTTTGGTGTGGGGGTGGGGTTGGGTGGATCAAGGTACCACATTGGAACACCCAAAGTTAATCTCAGAAGGTTAAGAGCAACCAGGACTGGTTTAATCATGATTTCGGAGGGTGCAAACAAAAACGGGATGGTATGGCTGGGAAATGAGCCCCAATAATCCCCCAAAGAAAGACTCGGGGTGGGATGGGTCTGTGGTTGGGGCTGAGGCTGAGGATTCTATGATGTTGGAAGGTTACCGCGGGATGTGATGGTGCACAAATTTGGTATTTCAACCGTAGAGGAAGGAGGTGGTAGGGACAAAAAGGTGTCAGTTAGAGGGCCGTTGGTAAATAGGCCTAAACCAATGGTAGGCACGGAGGGGATGTATATGCCATCGATGGTTGTGTCGATGGTAGGAAGGACATGCTCTAAAATGGATAGTCCTTTGGGATCATAGTACGTTAACTTGTCAATGGTCACAATCTTCCCATCATGGTGGAACATCATGAATCAAAAGATCGTGGAAGCAACGGCTTGCATCGCGTACATGTAACTACATCCAAGGAGAAGGTTATAATATAGTTGGGCGTTCACAACCTCGATGTCAATCAACATAGTTCTACCTTCCAAATCAATGGGGACATTCGTGAGAACACCTTGTGGTTGAGTAGGGAGGTGGTTGAGGGTTGAAGGGTTGTGGATCTTGGCTTCTTCCAAATGAAGGTTGACATAATGCAAGTGGATGCACCCTCATCGATGAATGACCAAATTCCGAACGATGACAAGAACCTGGAAGCTACGGATGAAGGCATATGAGCTTCTCCTTGATCCAAGTCGAAAGTGATCAACCTAGAGTCAAATGGGTAGATGACACCTGAAGTAGATAATAAGGCTTTGCGTTGCAGAGGACAATTTCTCAGGACTTCCAGAGCGGACATGGAAGAGGGAGACTGGGCCAAGTCATCGACAACACTATAATTGAGAGCGGCTCTAGTAGTGGAGTTGTTTGCAATGTGATGCAAAGGGAATATAAGTAATTTGGAAGTCCCGTCCATGAGGGGTCTAGGAAAATGTAAGGACATATCGATAGTAGTGGAGGTATTAATGGTTTCCATGGTGGAGCCATATTGGTTGTGTCGAGTTTGTAAGTTGACATCATATGACAATGCCATAAGATGATGGACACTAGGATCAATGGGTTGACTCAAATAAGTGGTTGTGGTATTTTGTTGTAGCAAAGATTGGGTTGCAACCAATCCTTGATTTGCCAATGGGTTCTACAACAACATAGGCGGAGGACCTTGTGCTAATGGGTTTTGCTTTTCCATGGTGGCAACATTTTGGTCTCACATTGATTTCTTGCTTGTAATAGGTGGTGAACACGATGTAATTGGGGGCATTGGTGTGTATAGTAGCCATAAACAACACAAATGTTACACAGTTGGTCAGTCTATAATGGAGGGTTCTTCCCATGTTGAGGTGGAAGTTGGGGGTTCTATGCAGGGGCTGTCATGTCCCAAATTTTGCATTGGATCAGAATGGCATAATCACATTTTCCATATTCATTGGAGCTTGTCAAATTGATACTAAGGGTTAAATAATTGCTAAGGAGGAAAATTACTAGTTTCCTACGTTGGGGGTGGAAGCTTTTGGATTTGGAATAAGGGGGATAATAAATGATGTTTGAAATTTATAACGGTGTAAATATTTCATAAATGAGATAAATAAATAAATACAAGAGAAAATCAAAGTGGCAATTAATCATGAAGAAACATGGAGGATGTGGGACCCACACAAGCTAGATTTTCTATGCCACATGGCATCCTCCTCTTGCAATTTAGAATCCATGGGAAGCCAAATGTTCTTGGATTATTTATAAGGATAATACACTTGTCCATATGCATCATAGGTCTAATTTGGAAGGAAATGTAACTTACGTGGGAGAGGAAGAGTCAATTTGGAGCTAATGAGACACTTGGACTAGATTCACTAGCTCTATGACAACAATGATGAAGATGCTATGACACCTATGACACAAATCAGATCTGAAGGTTGAAATATGACATATCTATTGTGTAATTTTGAAATAAATCATCCAATATGGTTCTCGTGTGAGTTGGGGAAGCTCAATGGGTTCCTACTCAAATTGGGGGAAGATGGAAGGCTAGGAAAGGGAGGATACATGGAAAATATTGAGCCCACACCCAAATTCGAATTGGATTGAGTTTGTGGATTGATTGGTAATATTAAAAGGATAAGGATGTTTATAAAATATATGAATTAACCAATATAATATATTTTTNCATTTGTGAATTGTGAGAGCTAGTGGATGACTAGTTTTCTTGCCTTAGCCAATTTCGAGGGTGAAAGATTCCCATCCAAGTTGGTGTTTGGAGATTCCAATTAGGTATTTAATCAAGTTTTATTTTCAGGTGTAAGATACAAGGAAACTTGTGGTTTCTTTTATTGCAACACTTTCTCTCAACCATTTCCAGCTTTTATTGCATATTCTTGCTCATGGAGGGATTGCGCTTTGGGTGAGCTATTGATCTCTTTGGGGAAGCTTATAATGCCAAATTATTTTATGTTCTAGTGTAAATTATCTGTATTTCAAGTTCAAAATAATCTCAGGTAGAAATACTGAAATTTTTCATGTAAAAATGTCAATCAATGAAGAAATAGTGTCATTTCCCCACTATCGTGTTGTGAACCAATGTAATGTTGATGGATTCGAATGGATAAGTAAAATACTGATGGTGTATGGATGAATGGAATGTTATTTTATCTATTTAAAATTTCATAATACTCTCAGGTCGAAATACCCAAAATATTTCATGTGTAAATGTTAAACAATGAAGAAACAGTGCCATTTCCCCACTACCTTGTTGTGAACCAATATAATGTTGATATATTCAAATGGATGAGTAAAATAATGATGGTTTATGGATGAATGGAATTTTATTGATGGATTATATGATTTTAATGTTCATTATATAAGCATTTGGAGTTATTTTGTTCATTTCATAGCATTTGGAGAAGTTTGCCTATCATTTCACCTAAGGTTGAAACTAGTATTTTTGCATCTGATTTAAGGGAGTTATTGCAGACATTAAAAGCTGAATGGTTATGCATATGAGTTAATATTTATGTCCTTTACATTTCCCATGATTCCATTCAGAAATTTGAGTTGGCTTGAGTGCATTTGGGAAGCCATTTTCAGTATTCATTGTGGGGGAATTAGAACCCCAAATTACTAGTCAAAACTCCTACCTCAACCAGAATATTAAACAAGTTTGTAGAAGTACTTGGAGGGTCATAAATAATCCCTCAAAATAATATTAAAGTATTAATATCATTCATACATCGTTCCTGAATATTTGGGAGCATTTGGGCCAAATTGGAGACCTAGACATCAAAACTAGTCAAAGTTCGAAATTGGGAAAAAAGTGAAAAATGGTCATTTAATAAAATTTATTAAAAAGGGACATTACAAGGGCACTGGATTCATTTTTTTAAGGAGGGTTGGGTTGTTGGAAACCCCCTTTAGGTTGGTTGTTTCCCTGGTTCCTACCTTTCTGTCTTCTTCCCTTCCCTTGTTGGTTATTGGGGTGGGTTGATTGGGGAGGTCCTGATGAGCATAGACCTATCCTTGAGGAACATGATGAGTCAAACTTGGACAAGGTTTAGGTGGAAAAGGTGGTGGGTAGTAGGAAAGAGCTGCTAGAGGGAATGAAAATCCTATTCTTTGGTCATTATAAGCAGGTGCCAGGAAATTCAGTCCATGAACGTGAGGAACATATGTGAGAGACGCATACGAAGGTGTGGCTCTGGACTGAGTCGTTGCACATGAAAATTTAGGGGCGTATCTGGGTTGGGAAACACTAGGGGTGTTACCAGAGTGGGGAAGAATTAAAGGAGAGCTCATGTTCAGGTGGGGGTGCTAGGTAACAGAGCCAATGAATCCATCGGTAGCATGGGATTCCCCCGACGTATCTCACCATGAGCAACTAACACAAGGAGCATCAAGTCTTATGGTGTAAAGGTAACCCTATTGGGCATAGATAAGGTCGAATTCATGTGCTTTGAGTATTGTTTCTTCATCAGTTTGTGGGTGCTTGGATGCAACATCCTTGGCAATAGGGGGAGTAAGGTTTTAAGAAACCAATTAAGGAAGATCCTGTCATCTAACTGGATTTTGCACAAACTACGACGACGATGCCACTCATGAATGTGATCCATGATATGGGTAGTAGTGTTATGTCTACAGGAAAACATGATTTCCACACCCTCATAATAATGGACAAGTAGCTAGAAGTATTGGAGGAACATTGAGGCTAAAGAGGAAAAATCAGGATAAGTTGCATGGGGTAGCTCAATGTACCATTTGGCTGCAACACCGATGAGTGTGAGCTGGAATAGCCAAAATTGTATAGAATCATCCACTATGTTTTTGGAGGAACACCATAAGTGGAATGATGTGATACGGTTCTTAGGGTTTTCTTCCACCTTTTCCTCGAACTTAGAAATGTCTGAAGGGAGTTTGGTGGGCATGGGAGGTCACAACAGGTCGTGATAGATGGGGTTATTGATTAAGATCACCAAATCTGGCAAGTTGAGACTAGCCATGAATGGAAAACTAGGACCTAAACTAGAACTGGGAGGGCCAATAATGGTGTTGGGGCCGGTGGGCATGTAGTTACCATGGGAAAATGGGGGTTAGTAGGAATGACTCCCAACAGTAGAAGTAGTCACTGGAACTATGTGAATAGCCAGAATAGTGGTATAAGGTACAATTCCCCCATGCATGAGTATAGGAATAGTGTCAACCATGGTGGCTAGAGTGGGGCCACCACTAGTGGCCAGTGAACCAACAAAAGTGTGTGCAATGATGAGGGAGCCAATAGGAGCAGGGCTTGTAGGTCTAGTAGAAGGGATATTCGATATGACGGGTGGACCATTCACAAGTCCACTACCAAAAACCCCCCTTGGAATGGGTTAGCATGTGCACCAACCATGGGGCTAGATGGGGAAGTGATCAAGGTAGGTTCAAATTGATAGGAATCTGAATCTGACTCAAATGCAGTGTATGGCTATGAAGGTGGTGAATGATGTTGAATATGGACTCGACGATGTCGGTTCAAGGAATCAAACTCAGGGGTATGCCCCCTAAGTCTCTGGAAGTATCATGGTAGAGAAATGGTGACGTGATGGTTTGCTATATGATAAATGGAGGCTGAAGGGTGGAAAACACAAGCTCAAAAATCTAATGGAAACTGAGTGTGCAGAAGGAGAGTTGATAAATGGTGGCATAAAGGCCAAAGCAAGCTCTAAAACTGAACTACAACAGTGTGTCATAGTAGGCGAGTCTACAACAAAAGCGGTCATAAAGAGAACAAGCAACACTACCTATAATAAAATGATGCACTAACCTATGGGCTATAAGTGCAAGAAATATCCTAGCTACAGGATGGAATCCCCTCACAAATCATATCCTCTACTGGGTGATGAAATCCAAAGTAAAACAATACAAAATGGAAGAACATAACGTTAAGAGAATCCCACTACCAAGAGGGACCTCAGGTAAAAGAGCCCTAAGAGACTCGAAACTAAGATACCTCATCCATGACACGTTTGGGATGGTTTCCAGGCACTTCAGCCCTTTGGTCCTTGTCACCCGGTATGGGGGGCAGTGTAATACTCCAAAAATTCGTAAAAATTTAAAAATTTTCATGACATTAGAACTAATTCTTGTTAATTTCTAGTTTTTCATACTTAATTGTTTGTTTCAAAAATCGTTATTAAGGATTTGATTTAGCAGGTTATGATTTGGAATAACAAGAATTGAAACATCTGTTTAATTACTAGTGCTAAGTTTGTGTTATCTCCTAAATAAATTAGTCCTCAATAAATTAGACTTAGAAAAATTATTTTTGAAGATTTTAAGGCTCATTGTGAGGTGTTTGATAAAGTTTGAAACACTTTGGACTCTACTTTCCTGATAAAACATAGAAGCTCATCTTTCAATGGATGAGGCGAACATCTCAACTATTCATTAGCCACCGAAAAGCCTAGCTTTCAGCACCTTAAAAATAAAATTCGGGGCTATTTTAGCCACCAAAATCGCAAGGAAGTTAAAATAGTTGGCACAGCAATCACACTCAGCAATCGTCAGCATGAAAAGCGCTATCATCAAGCCATTAACCACCAAAAAGACAGGATCTACAGTCAATCATGAGTTGGTAAGAGGTGTCTTTATAAAATTGAGGTGACCTAGCTAATCTGAAAACCTCTCTTCCCTACACCTCCCCATGTCTGTGATTTAACTACCATGAGCATTATGTTTCCAGTTCGAACGATTACGTTCCCTGCACTTGCTAGTTTGTGGGTCACATCAAACTAAACTATCACCTTGTTCAAATCACAATTTCCAATTAAATCCCTCAAAATCAGGACCCCCTCTCCTTAATTCATATCTCGTTCCTTGTGTGTGTCCTCACTAAGCCAAGATTCCCTAAATCCTGCGCTATAATTGTCTTCTCCAAGGTTCAAATTTTTAAATTTGCAGGTGCAAAAGAACAATCCAGGAAATGAAGAGAGGAGGACGTGCCCTAAGAAAAGAACTGGGTGATATTGGCTACCTAGAATCACACCCAGAGGTATGTCAGTTGTTCAAGGATGCAGGCTGCTATAGGTTTTGTGAAAAAATCCAGGGATCTCATCAGCAAATGGTAAAATCCTTTGCTCTCACATTTGATGGCTCAAAAGTAGTAATTGGCATAGAAGAATTCCAGGTGGATGAAGCTCTGATAGCTAAAGTGACAGAGCTTCCAAGGACTGGAGAAAGATGGTTTAAGACCATTGTCACAAAGAATGTAGAATTCAGGTCTTACCTGAAACCTGAGCACAAAAACATTGTATGGAAGAAGAGCATCCCTACATCCTAGCTTGAGGGAAAATGGTAGCACCTGTTGAAGTCAATTCTGGTCTACATAACCTGTGAGGGAAGATACAATAGGGTAATGATCTACCATTTCAAATTAATTAATAATTTCACTAGCAGGAGCCCCTTGAACCTTCCTTTTTACCTCTATAAAAGCTTGACTAAAATGGACCATCAAGTTAGGGCCAAGCCCACCAAGATTGCAAGCAGGTTATGTCATCATGGCCTAATGAAACTTATTGTTTTTGAACTACTGCAAAGGAGGAACGTTTCCTGGACATACTTCATGTTCTGGAATGAATTTGAAACAGGGTTACAGCCAGAGGACAAAGGGAGGTCTTCTTCAAAGAAGTCTTCCAACAGTGGGGTCTTGATTTCATAGGTGAGATTAATCCTTCATCAAGCGGTCAACACAAGTGGATCCTAGTAGCCACTGATTATTTCACCAAATGGATAGTGGCAGTCCCCACAATGAATGCCACTCACCAAGTCATCATGAAGTTTCTATATGAAAACATCTTTATCAGATTTGGCTGCCCAGAAAGGCTAGTGACTGATAATGCACCAACTTTTAAAGCTGGTGCATTGGTTAACATGTGTGACTCAATGGGCATTAAATTGGTGCATTCTACTTCCTACTACCCTCAAGGCAATGACCTTGTTGAGTCATCCAATAAGAGCCTAGTTAGAATCATCAGAAAAATATTGGAGAAGAATCAGAAGAGTTGGGATTCTAAACTAAAGTTTGCTCTTTGGGTTGACAGAGTGACCAACAATTAATCCATAGGGACTTCTTCTTTTAAGTTGGTTTATGATACTGATGCTATTTTCCCCACTCAGCTGGTTCTACCAGTACCAAAGTTCTTTTAGGAGAAACGTGATGAACCAAATGACGTGGTAAGAAGAATGCTTGATTTGGTTGAGCTGAAGCAAGTCAGAGAACAGTTGGCGAAGAAGTCAGAAGCTCACCAAAATAAGATAAAATGTAATTTTGACAAGCAGGAAAAGGTGGACAATTTTCAGGTTGGAGACTGGGTTCTGAAATGGGATGCTATCAGGCAAGACAAGGGTAAGCACGGTAAATTTGATTCTATATGGATAAGACATTTTGTGATAACTCAAGTGCAAGAGAACAACACTTTCAAACTGCAAAGTCTGGAAGGTGAGGAGATGTTTGATGGCCCAGTCAATGGGTGATTTCTGAAACTCTATTTCATCTAAGGCTTCAAATCCTTGTCATTGTAAATATCATTTTTGTTTTTGTTTTTGTAGAATAACTCCATGCCCAATGGAACACTAGAGGATAGGTTTAATCTTTGTTTTTTAGGAAAGGCATTTGGTGTGTGGTTCTTGGAACCTCACAGGGAGGTTTCCATCCCCAAGTAGGAGCTAGATGTTATCTCCTAAATAAATTAGTCCTCAATAAATTAGACTTAGAAAATTTATTTTTGAAGATTTTAAGGCTCATTGTGAGAGATTTGGGTGTTTGATAAATTCTGAAACACTTTGGACTCTATTTTCCTAATAAAAAATCGAAGCTCAGCTTTCGGTGGCTTAGGTGAACATCTCAACTGTTCATTAGCCATCGAAAATCCCAACTTTCAGCAGCTTAAAAATAAATTTCGATCCTATTTTAGCCACCGAAATCATAAGGAAGTTAAAACAGTTGGCACAACGATCACTCTCAGCAACCGTCAGCATGAAAAGCGCTATCATCAAGCCACTAACTACTGAAAAGACAGGATCTGCAATCAATCATGAGTTGGTAAGAGGTGTCATTATGAAATTGGCGTGACCTATCTAATCCCAAACCCTCTCTTCCCTATACATGTCCCATATCTGTGATTTAAATACCACGAACATTGTGTTTCCAGTTCGAATGATTACGTTCCCTGCACGTGCTAGTTTGTGGGTCTCATCAAACTACACCCTCACCTTTGCCAATTAAATACCTCAAAATCAGGACCCCCCCATCCTTAATTCATTTCTCATTCCTTGCATGTGTCCTCACTGAACCAAGCTTCCCTAAATCCCGCGTTGTAATTGTCTTCTCCAAGGTTCGAATTTTTAAATTTGCAGGTGCAGAAGAACAGTCTAGGAAATGAAGAGAGGAGGACCTACCCTAAGAAAATAACTGGGAGATATTCGCTACCTAGAATCACACCCAGAGGTATGTTAGTTGTTCAAGGACGCAGGCTGCTATAGGTTTTGTGAAAAAATCCAGGGATCTCATCAGCAAGTGGCAAAATCCTTTGCTCTCACATTTGATGGCTCAAAAGCAATAATTGGCAGAGAAGAATTCCAGGTGGATGAAGCTCTGATAGCTGAAGTGACAGAGATTCCAAGGACTGGAGAAAGCCGGTTTAAGAATTCAGGTCTTACCTGAAACCTGAGCACAAAAACATTGTATGAAAGAAGAGCATCCCTACATCCTGGCTTGAGGAAAAATGGCAGCACCTATTGAAGTCAATTCTGGTCTACATAACCTGTGAGGGCAGATACGCAAGGGGAATGATCTATCATTTCAAATTAATGAATGATTTCACTAGCAGGAGCCCTTTGAACCTGTCTTTATACCTCTATAAAAGCTTGACTAAAATGGCCCATTAAGTTAGGGCCAATCCCACCAAGATTGCAGGCAGGTTATGTCATCATGGCCTAATCAAACTTATTGTTTTTGAACTGCTACAAACGAGGAACATTGCCTGGACATACTTCATGTTCTGGAATGAATTTGAAATAGGGTTACAGCCAGAGGACAAAGGGAGGTCTTCTTCAAAGAAGTCTTCCACTCCCAGAAGTGGAAAGAGGAAGAGGAGAGCCAGCTCTCCAATTGCAGTTGATCAGACCTATCCAACTTCTAATACCAAGAAGGCCAAAAGGATTCTAGATTTGAGTGAGAAGACGAAAAATGAGGAGGCTTCAGCACAAGACAAAAATGTCCTCAACCTGCCATACACTAATTCTGAAGATGAAGAAGAGAAGGGAGCTGACCTAGAAAATCAGGTTGCAGCAGGGCATGAGGATATTCCCTCACCTACACAAAAGGAGGATCAAGGCAAACAAGTGGCAGAGGCTTCATCCAGCAAGCCAAAGGAACCCAGATCCCAAAAGATCAACCAGCTGCTAAGGTAGGTGTATGAACTAGAAGTTCTAGAGAGAGAAATTAAAAGAACCAATGAGATATTAACCAAAATAAATGTTGAATTAAATGACTCTCTTCAAGAGCTAAAAATGAAGTATACCAAGCTGGAAGAAAGGAATCTCAGGTTAATGAAGGACAACACTAGGATCTACAGGAAAATCAGGCTGTCAAAGTTGCAGACAAAGAGTTCAAGCCCTCAGTCTCAAGCACACCATAAGCTGGAAACCCTAGAAGAGGTAGAATGAGTCTTTTTTATCCAGAGGCAACCTGTGATGCTGCTTCTATCCCAAACCCTATAGAAGTTACAGAGACACCAGAGGGTCAGTACTGAAGTTATAAAGCATTAGGGTAAAGTGTGATTGCAAATTTTGAATAAATTTTAAAAAACAAGCTTTTCGGTGGCTTAGGCGAACACTGCAGCTATTCATTAGCCACCGAAAACAGAGCTTTCAGTAGTTGACAGGCTCAGAGGTTTACTTCCCTAGCCACTGAAAGTGCAGAACAGTGCAAAGAAGCATATTTTTGCACAGAACCAACTTTTGCTGATCCAAACACCTCGAGGATGATTTATAATGTTGGAAAATAATTAAGGGCATCAGTATTTAGGCTCTGTTTCAGTTTTGAAGGTTCCAACGAGGTGAAGTAGGTCACATATCCTACCTACTTTGATAAAGGGTGACTTGTCTTCCAAATGGAAAGTTTGAATTCTACTTCAGTTTCTACTACAACTATTAAAGAGTTCGAAGATCGGGAAGATTTTTGGAGTTAGGGAGATTGACAATCAAGATGGGATCTTTTCCTATTTTTTAGAAAATATTTATGAATGTCTATTTTTAGTAAATTTGATCCATTTTTTCAGGATCTAGAATAAATTTTGTAAAGTCTACAAATCCTGTGACTACTGTAGAAGAAAGGGTTCGACTTTAGATATTTTTTCATACTTGTGCTCTCAGAGTTCTCATTTCATGCCAGTAATATAAGCTTATTTTTCCATTTATGTTCAAATTTCATTTTCTACCTTTCTGTACTTGCACTAGAATGTCCATTTCATGTTTGTTCTATTTGTCTAATGCCAGATAGTTGTCATCTTATCTTTGTATTGATGAATTGAATAGCAAGTATCATTTACTTATTGTGATCAGCCATTCATATATGCTTTGTGTATGAGTCTGCTAGCATAATAAGAATTCTACATACATCCACCTTTTATCAACTCTCTGAACAATAGTGGTTTAAAGAATTATCTATTTGAGTGTGTTTATGCATGTTTTGAATGAGTGAGTTTTGATTAAGTCATCCAACTTGATCCATATTACCCATCATTAACAAAATACTAAAGTTACCAAGCATCTTCGAGCTACAACCTAGAAGAGTTTCCTGGAGAGCTAACAAATTGGTGCCATTGTCAGGGTGAAGATATTGAAGCTCAGCTTCCCTAGGGGACGACATAGATCCAACTTTGATGATAGACAAAATCTGGACATTGTTTTGGTTATAATCATCTATCTGGCAACTCCACTCCATTGGAATAAGGTGGCTTTGAGAAGACCAAGTACCAGAGCAAATCCTCAAAGGCCACCAGTGACACCTGTTTCAGATCCTGAAAAGATTATAAGGAGAGGAAGAGCTTCACAAAGACAGATTTCCAGATCTAAAAGGGGAGCTGCATCAGGTACTTCCAGAGGTATTTATTATATTGTATCAAATAGGCCTCCTTTTAAATCTTCTTCTACTGAAGCATCTAGTTCTCAGAAATTTATAAGTGAGTCAGAAAATTTGAAGGTTGGGGAATCTTCAAGCACTTTTGCTTTTATAGATCCAATTCCTAGCAACTCCACTAGGGTAGATCTACCACCTATACTTCCTCAGCTACCACCCACACCAACAGTATCTTCTTCTGCCCCTTCCATACCCACATCCAATATGGCTGCCCATCTGACCAAGATGGAAAAGATCCTCGTTGCTAGATATGCCCCTCTAAATTTTCCTAACCCCCTTTCTGCTATGCCAACTGGAGATTATCAAAAATATATGCCTAAGTTTACTAGGGAGGGAGATTTTACAGGTGAAGAACACTTAGAGGCATTCTACAGTTATGCTGAGAATATCAATATTGAACAAGAGGATGTATGGACTAGGGTTTTTGTACAAAGCTTAGATGGTCAGGATAGGAAATGGTTCAAAGAGTTGCATGTTGGATCAGTAGCTGACATTGAATCCTTTGATGATATATTCTTGAAGCATTGGGGAGAAAGAAGAGACCACCTTTACTATAACACAGAGTTCAGCAATTTGAGGAGAGAAAATGGCGAGTCTGTTTCAAATTTCACAAAGAAATTCAACAAAATGTTCAACAGAATCCCTGTTGAGATCAAACCTATAGATACTTCATCCAAAATCACTTATGCAAATGCTTTTGATTCAGATTTCTGCCTTCTTATCAGAGAAAGAAGATCTACTTCTTTATCACTCATGCAAGATGTTGCTCTTGAAGTTGAGTCTAATATTGTTGCATCTCAAAAAAATTAAGGGAAAAATGGACAGGAAGAAGCAATCTTAAAATCATTTAGGTCCTTCATCATTAGAGACAAAAATGGAAAAAATGGCCAAGATGTTGGACAGCTTAACAGTTGAAATGTCTAAGCTTAAAGATCAAGGTCAACAACCTGAAAGAGGCAAAGGGCCAAATGAATTTTCTCTCAGAAACCCTAATTTTTTTCATTACAGAAGGAATAACCCACAAGCTCAGATCCTTCAAAGGGATAGGAATCCAGCTGAGGATCAAAAAATCAGAGCTCCTTTCCAAAATGTTGTGCTAGAAGAAGAACAAGAGATTACTCAGGAAGAAGAAGATGTAGAAGACAACATCAATTGCATGGAAGATGAAGTTGATCACTCCTTGACATAATCAGACTATGAGGAATCCCTCATGAATGAGCAGATCACTGAAGAATCCTTGTATCATGCAAATGATCAAGGAGGTTACAATTTAAGGTCCGGGATTGTTGCTCCCGGAAAGAAGAGTCCTGTCCCTACAAAGCAGTCTGCTCCTCCTGCTAAAAATATTGTTGCTCCTACAAAGAATATGGTTTCTCCTCCAAAACACTAGCAAAGGCCATTGCAGCCATCGGCCCATGATCCTATCCAGCTCAAAGCTCCATCACAAGAGGTAAGAATTTCTAACAATTTGTATTGTTCTTTCAATCTTGAGTCATAAATTCAAAAATTGAAGATCCCTTTTCCCTTGGTAGAACTTATGAAGAATGATTCCTTTAATTCATCTATATTAAAATATCTTCAACCAAAGAGACCCATAGATGCTGACTTTTTCAATTTGTAAGATGATAAGCCCACAGTAACCCTAGTTCCTATGGTTGAATAGCTAGATGAGTCTTGTCCACCCTTCTATATATCCTTGAACATCCATGACAAGATCCTTCACAATTGTTTGCTTGACTCAGGAGCATCCCACAACCTTATGCCAAAAGCAGTGATGGATGAGCTTGGCCTCAAAATTACAAAACCCTACCATGATATTTTCTCTTTTGACTCTAGGAAGGTCAAAAGCCCAGGCCTCATAAAATACCTTGTCATAAACCTCTCCCAGCTACCTTCAAAAAACATATTGATGGACATAGTAGTTTCTGATATCCCACCTAAGTTTGGCCTCCTCTTGTCTCGTTCATGGAGTAAAAGGCTAGGTGGTACCCTACAAATGGATCTTACTTATGCTACAATCCCGATGTTTGGAGGAGAGACCAAGAGACTCTACAGAGAAAATCAACTTGCCTACATCATCAATAATGAAAAGAACTCTGTAAATCATCCCATATATGCAGTAGACACAGAATTTGGGGCATGTATTCTGCAAATAGATGATTCTGAACCAATACCTATGCAACTTACAAAGCGTACCTATCAGCAACCTGAAGAAGTAACCACCTCTTTTCTAGATCAACTGAGATCCCTTCTTTAGTTACTACATAACCGAAGTACTATATTTTATCCTTAAAGAAATCACACTTACTAAATTTTGCATAAAGCTGATGTTCTCACAATTCTTGTAAAACAATTTTTAAGTGCTCTTCATGTTCTTCTTTAGATTTAGAATAAATTAGAATGTTGTCAATGAATACCACCATGAACTTGTCAAGGTACTTATGCATTACATTATTCATTAGACACATGAAGATAGTCGGGGCATTAGTAATCCCAAATGGCTTAACAACAAACTCATAGTGACCATATCTGGTCCTAAAAGTTGTTTTAAAGATGTGTTCATCTTTGATTCGGACCTGGTGATAACCAGATCGTAGATCATTCTTTGAGAACATAGTTTCTCCATGTAGCTGATCAAACAGATCATCTATGCGGGCCAACAAATATCTGTTTTTAATGGTCATTTTATTAAGTTGACGGTAATCTATACATAAACGTAGAGTACCTTCCTTCTTTGTAACGAAAATAACATGTGCTCCCCAAGGAGACACACTGGGTCTAATATAATTATTATCAATAAGTTCTTTTAACTATGATTTGAATTCATTTAATTCCAATATATTCATCCGATAATGGGCTTTTGAGCTGGGCACTGCACCAGGTACCAACTCCATAGTGAAGTCTAACTCCCTCTTCGGAGGTAGTCTCGGAATTTCTTCCGGAAATACATCTAAATACCCCCTCGGGATTGGAATATCTTCCAATATTAGCTTATCTTCGTTATTAGTATGTTCTTCATTAATTACAGTTACAGCAAAGGCTTTACAACCCTTCCGAACAACTCTCTTTAATTGCAAAGCAGAGATCTGTCTGATAGTTGTTTTCCTAGGGTTTCCTCTTACGTTTACTGTTTCTCCTTCATTATTTACGCAAGTAAAGGTTTTATCGAAATAGATCAGAACTACCCTATGTCATTCTAACCAGTCCATACCAATTAACATATCATAAGAACCTAAAGGTAGTACACTAAGCTTCACAGAGGTTTCAAACTGATCCATGTTTACAATACAATCCTTTACAAAACTAATCACTTTTCTTTTTGCGCCAGTAGCTAGCTGAACTAACCATGACTTTGCAAATTTTTCTACTTATAACTTGCATTTTTCTACTAAATCAGGAGAAATATAACTTAAGCTAGCCTCTGGGTCAATTAAAATAGATATAGGTGTTTGATTCAGCTTACCTTCCACTTCCACCATGGAAGTTTGATAATCCGCCTTCCTGTTCTCCAGTGTTGCGTTGATCCTGGACATTGTCCTTGCTAGATCACCAATAGTCATCTCCTCCTGCACCGTATTTATGTTGCTGACAAACTTATTCCGATTGGGGAAAACTGATGCATAATGAGGACCATTACATTCCCAACATTTTACTAGTTCCTTTCGTTCATTATTCTTGGTGTAATTAATGTGATTATTAACAGGTTCTTTATTTCTAGGGCCATATTCTGCTCATAGCAAAAATTCACCTTTCGCATAGCCTCCTCTAAGGTTTTTGGATTATCATATTCAATTCTATCTTTTATATGAAAAGGTAAACATCTTACAAACCATTGTACCTTAGGATTCTCGTCCACAATGTAAGGCACGTATCGTAGCGGACTTAAAAATTTACTGTTTAATTCTTTCATGTTCAATGTTCCCAACTTTAGTTCATAAAATTCCTTAGCTCGCTCCTCATAGTACTGTTCTAACAAGAACTTCTTTTTAAATTATTTCTTAAAGGTACTCCAGTTAATGTTCTTTTCCCTAATCCCTTTTACTTGTTTTAGGTCCTGCCACCAAATATCTGCCTTCCCAGTTAGGTTGTAAATGGTCATTCTTGCTTTTAGCTGATTTGAGTAATTATAAATTTGAAAATACGTTTTCATCCCAGACAGCCATGATTCATCCTCTTCTCCTTTCTCGGTTTCACCATTAAAAGTTGGTAGTTTTATTTTCTTAAATTCCCCTGAAATTTCTTCATAAGGCTTAAATTTTATTTTTCTTGAATGATGATTATCTTCACTAGTATACTGATAATTCTTCCTATATAGATCACCATAAATCTCAGAGGATGAACTACTTTCGATTTTAGATTGTTTAGACTTTTTGCTTTTGTGTTGGTAGGACATATCTTCAGATCCTGTCCGTTTATCTTTTTCTTCATTCTGAAATTTTTCCACCAAGATCTGATTCAGCTCCTCCTGAGCTCTTAGAACTCTTTCATTTTCCTTTTTGACTGTTTCCATCTCAGTTCTTAATTCTTTAACCATTTGTAATAATTCTGAAGAGTTATTAGTTATTTCTTCCTGAATTGGTTCTCTTCTAGAATCACTTCGTTAATTAAATGGGGATTCTTCATCTGCATATTCCTCGAGTCTTTCCATACCTGCAACTTAGCTCAGAAAATTTTTCTGGAAATAACATTCAAAAGAAAGAATAATAATCAGTATGCATGCATTAAATCTATTGTTTATCTATGCAAGTTAGGCATCATTAGGGCCTAGTGTCTGAACGTGTGCTCTGATACCACATGTGATACTCCAAAAATTCGTAAAAATTTAAAAATTTTCATATGACATTAAGAGTTTGTAGTCGTCACTACTAAGGGACATTTAACTGTTAACGGTTAACCTAAACAGGTTTAAACTAGAACTGATTCTTGTTAATTTCTAGTTTTGCATACTTAATTGTTTGTTTCAAAAATCATTATTAAGGATTTGATTTAGCAGGTTATGATTTGGAATAACAGGAATTGAAACATCAGTTTAATTACTAGTGGTAAGTTTGTTTTGTTGTTTTATGAAAGTAGGAAGGAACTTCAGTTGAGATCGAGGCTTACTTAGCTTTTTAGCTAATGCAATGAAGGGATGCTTCTTTTACAGGTCCTTTACAGGTAAGACGTTTTGTCACTAGTTTCCATATTGAGATTATTATATCAACTAGCATAAAATAGAATGCTAGTAAATTTATTTATTTTACAGTTTTGAGCAATAAATGAGGTATCGTTGATCTGTATATTTATTTTCTAAATAGTTTATGGTAATATAAGTATTTTTAGTAAACTGAACCTAGTCCAGTTGCTCTTCCATTTCTTTATAACTATAACTTGTTCATTTAAATTTCATCAATCTATTTTCAGTTTAGTTCCTGTATGTAACTCTAGTGAAAGGTAAATTGTATAGCAGATTCCTTTGTTTATTTACTTGATGTTGTGTTAAACTCAAGAGTATTTGTTTTCCACAAATAACGAGTTAAATAAACTTAGGAAAAACTATGATCTAGGTGTAGTCATAAAGTACATTGACTATTATTCACACATGGAAATAAAACCTAGTGCATAAAATAGTTCTTCTAAACTGTTCTAGTACTTACCAAATGGAGATGTAATAATACAAATTTTATATTTAAAAACAATAGCATTACTGCTATTTGAGTAAAGAATTAAAATATTACTTTCTACAAAACAAATATAACCAATTTAACATATATATGATCTTCATCTCACAAGGTGATATATAGATCTAAGTTTAATACCTAGACTAACCAAAACCAAACTATACATCTCCTATACTTGCCACCTCATATACATAAAAGATTAAGTCTTTTACGAGGTCTTTTACAATGCTATGGTTTCTCATAATTTGTTGTTCATTATGCAAATAAAGTTAAATAAATTCTTATATGGCTATTTACCATTTCCCGAGATTGCAAAATATGGATATAAACCTTAGTATAAATTCTACCTCCCTACTATACTCGTTAGGGTTATAATATATTGGAAGTCATAAAAAAAATATTGTAACCATAATCCCTTTATAAATTGTTAATGTGTGCAGGATCCTCCGAAAGGTCTCGAACTATAATATAGAACCCACTCTTTGCAAAAATTTCTTAAGCCACGTGGTCGAAGATCGGTGGTTAGGTTTTTGTTGACTTTGGGGGCAATATAAACTATTCTAAAACCCTAAAAATTCGCATTAACCTAGCTTCTAACCTTGCTCTGGAATGGGAGGGCCGCAGGCTCATGGCCGCATGGCCTTACTGTCACTCCCTTGACTCTGTATATGTCTCCTTGCCCTTTCATTCTTATTTTAAGTAAGAGATTTATTTGGCCACTGCCTTTCGTTCAGTGTGAGAGTCCTTTATTGTCGTTACCTATTTTTCTATATGAAGGTGGTCTTCGTTGTCGTTATTTGGCCTCTGCATGAGCTATCCTTCGAGACAGGTGCAGTGAAAGTGTGCACGGCTCTTGAGCTGTCATAGTGTGGTTTTGACTATCTATTGAGTGTTTTGGTTGAGTGTAGGGTTTAACTGTCTTCACCACCCGATTTCTACTGTGTGGGATTTACCTCTGTTTCGTCGTGGTTTTCGATTTCGAGCTTGAAGACTGGGCGTTGTGTTTTCTTCTGACAGTGCTTCCTTGAAGCTCATTGTACCCTTATTTATGGCTAGGGTTTGTGCATGAACATTACCACTACGAGGCCGAGACTCCATTTTCAGGTAAGTTATTCAATTTTTAAACAGAGTTATAAATTCTTTTTGCACCATTCATAGCTTTATCTTCTTAGTTATGTATATGAGTTTTAAAATATTCAATGATTTCAATGTGTAGGTACTTGAATTCGTAGAAGGGTGCTGGAAACCACTGAAGAAAACCCTCCATGGACTCCATGTTGCATGTCTACCCTGGTAAGCGTCGGTCTCACCTGAGGTTTCTCCTACACTGGTGTATGGTGTTTTTAGTAGGTACTATCCACTTGGGTATTTTTTGGACTACTGCTCAGCCGTGGATACATTGTGGTTTATTTGTTTGGATGGCCATGTGGCCAAGGCTATGATGTGTTGTGATGGAAACTTTGAAGCCCTAGTGGCTGTATCGTGATGGAATTCTTTTGGGGATTTCACAGTCATGACTTGGAAAAATTATGGGCCTTCTCAGTCGTAGTTTTGATTTCAGTAAAGTTATTTTTATACAGGCTTTTAAGTCGTGACTTAAGTTGTCAAAAGGCCATTAGGCTGTAACCTCTAAGGTGACAGTAGTGGTTTTGAGAATGATGATAGGGTTTTAGATGATGTCTATAAATTGATTAAGCTTTTAAGCTTATTGTTTCGTGGCTTCCATATTCGATAATAAATATATACTACGGTTTTAAGAGAAAGATGGCATGCTGTGAGATTCTTATGGGTTCTGGTTTTTTCTTCACATCTGTTTAAATTAACCCTAAACAGAGTTATTGATATTGAATTTGATATTTGTTTTGATTATGTTTAAAAAGTGAAATGAAATGTTTCGATAGTTGGTTTTTAGAATATAATTTGATTCTTACTGTTAATAACAATTTCTTCAGTAAATGGATAGAAGAAAGGTTGATTATACATGTTGATGTAATTGTAACTTCGGAATTTATTCACTTGTATTTCTTATCTATTGTAACCCGATGTTTATTCCGGGATGTACTTGTGTCATGCCATGCCCCGATGTTCCTATCGAGAAGATATATAATGTAAATAAGTCTTGTAAGGTCATTGTGGGTAACCCTCCTATTGTCTAAGGGTTAAATTCCCCGCAGTTCCGGGGCACTAGGGTCATTAGACTCTCCTAGAGAGGTCGGCCCTAGTAGGGTTTTAGTCATGTTGGGAATTAGTATAAATAGAGAGGTGACCTCTCTATTTATCAAACAACTCATCCACACTCAGTTGTAGCGCATAGCTAAGAAAGAGAAAGACACTGGGGCAAGGAAGAAAGAGGTTACTGCTGTCGAGAGATCATCTTACTGTTTTGGGTTTCACTTTAGTGTTGATTCTATCTCTGAGGAAGTTTCATGGTTTTCTCCATTTATGGTTTCCCCAAGGAAAAACACTATGTTCATTGTCTCTTGTGTTTGATTGATGTGCTTGTTGTTCTCTCAGTTAAAGATCCTAATGAAATGCTAGCTTAATGTCTTAAATCTAACATGGTATCAGAGCTAACCTGAGAAGAAGACACTGTGCATCTGCAGGAACTAGGGCTTCCTATTGTGTGGATCTCTCTCCATAGATTTTTAGCAAAATTAGGGTGGAATAACTCTCCTCCCTAGGGTGCATCTTTCTGTCGAAGCAGAAACCAATTCTGAGGTTTTTCAGTTTTGGACTCGACACTACTGTTGAAAATTAGGGCTTTTCACAGAAGAGGAATTTTTCATTGAGCCCAGGCCTGGATTGATCTCCTCCCCAAAATTGAAGTTAGGGATCAAATTCAAAGCATTTGGGTGGACAAAACTCCAAAAAAAGAAAAAACCTAATTTGCTCCTGAACCAACACTACAGGATTTCAGCTCCAAATCTAGATCCGACATCTTGACCTAGTAAGATCGAAATCTTTTGTATTTCCATTTGAGGTTCTCAATTAAGATGTCTCATCATACCAAGCTTGATGAAATCTAGAGGGAGCTGATAACTTTCGAGCCTAGAAATATAGGATCTCCCTGGTCCTGGAAGAAAATGAGTTGGACTCCTATATCAGTGAGGAGGTTCCAATTCCAGAGGGAGATGAGGCCAAGGCCCTACATAAGAAGAAGTTGGTTATGGAAAAGAGGATCATTGCAGATTCTATCAAGGATCACCTCATTCCACAGGTGTCCTCCCTCAAGACACCTAAATCCATGTTTGATGCCCTAAACAAACTATTTGAAGGGAAGAACATCAATCGGAAGATGACTCTAAGGAACCAGTTGAAGAATGTCAAGATTCAGAATGAGGAGACCATCCAGTCATATTTCACAAGGGTCTCCCAGATCAAAGAATAACTAGAAGTTGTAGATGAAGAAGTGGAGAATGCAGAAATTATGATGACAACATTGAATGGCCTCCCTAGGTCATGGGATTCTTTCATCCAAGGAATCTGTGCTAGAAAGAAGTTGGTCAAGTTCAGTAAACTGTGGGAAGAATGTTCTCAAGAAGAAGCTCGGATAGCAGATCAAGAAGAAAAGATGGGAAGTGAATATCAAGCTCTCACAGTACACTCTAAGAAAGGAAGAAGGAAAATCATCATCACCAAGGTAAGCATTCTCATCAGAAAAATAATGTTGTAAGAAGGGATTCATCCAGACTCAGATGTTATACATGCGATGAAATAGGACACTTTGCTAAGAATTGTCCCAAGAATAAGAATGGATCCAAGAAGAAGAGGAACTCCAAAAGAAAACATCATGCTCACACTACTGAGGATGATGATCCTCCAAGGAAGAGGGTAAAACAAGAAAGTGAAGACTCTTCAAGTGAAGATGAATATGTTCTGATCTCCGCTCTCACGGGAACTATCACTCATGGAAGCAAAGATTGGCTTATTCACAGTGGGGCTTCCAAGCACATGACAAGTTTCAAGGAATCCTTTGAGAACCTATCCGAACATAATTCACCCCATAAGGTGAAGCTTGGGGATGATTACCAATATCCCATAAAAGGTAGTGTTGAATCCTCCTACAAGCTAGACTAAAGAAAGTCTATAAAAATGAAGAATGTCTTGTTTGTACCTGGACTAAAGAAGAATCTTCTATCCATATCAGCATTGGATGCAAAAGGCATGAGGATTGCATTTGTAGATGGCCAAGTCCTCATGTGGCCAAGAGGAAAGACTATTGATGATGCAATAGTGATTGGAGAACAAGAAGGAGACTTATACAAGCTGAAGGACCATCCAGAACAAGCTATGGTCCATAACATAGTAGAGCCAAATGAACTTTGGCACAAAATACTTGCACATGTGCATTACAAAACACTACCACTTGCAAGAAAAGTTGTTGAAGGTCTTCTAGAAATCCAAGGCAAACATGAAGGGGTCTGCAAAGGATGTGCAAAAGGAAAGAACACAAAGAAGACATTTCCAAGTAGCGAAAGCAAAGCAAAAGGAATCTTGGAAATCATCCACTCCGATGTATGCGAGCCAATGTCATCAAGTTCACTAAGCAGGTATGTATACTATGTTTCCTTCATTGATGACTTTTCTAGGAAGACATGGATTTACTTCATGACGAACAAAGATGAAGTTTTCAGCAAGTTCAGGGAATTCAAAGCCTTGATCGAGAACCACACAGAAAAGAAGATCAAGACCTTTCAATCAGATAATGGTGGAGAATTCACATCAAATGAATTCAAAGACTTATGTAGAGAATCAGGGATTAAGAGGGAGTTGTCCACTCCTTACAATCCACAATAGAATGGGGTTGCAGAAAGGAAGAATAGAACCATCATGGAAGCTGCAAGAGCAATGCTTCATGATCAAGATCTTCCTATGCATCTATGGGCAGAAGCAGCTAGAACAGCTGTGTATTTACAGAACCGTACTCCACACAGAGTACTCGAGAGCAAGACTTCTAAAGAAGTCTTCTCCGACAAGAAACCAGAAGTCAGCCATCTTAGAATATTCGATTGTCCAGTGTACATACACATTCCAAAAGAGAAGAGAACAAAACTAGATCCTTTAGGAAAGAAGGGTATATTTGTGGGATACTCTGAAAAGTCGAAGGCTTACAGAATATACTTCCCAGGATTCAAGAAGATCGACATCAGCAGGGATGTAACATTTGATGAAGCCACAGCTTACAAGAAATCCAGAAAGAGACCTGCTAAAGATACTAAAGAAGCAAAAGCACCCAAAATTCATGATACAACCATGAATGAAGAAATTCAAGAAGAAGATCGAGAATTTGAAGAACCGCAAAGACCTGTAGATCCACCTCAGGAGAAGAATCCTCACAAGAGGAAACCTGCTTGGGTACGAGAAATTATCCAAGGTACGGAAAGATATGGGGCTCCAGAAGAGAATCACAAAGAAAGAAATAGAACCAGATCTTATTCCGGATATGTAGCTTTACTATGTGATGTTATCAATAAAGAACCTTCCAACTATGAAGAAGCGGTAGAATGGAAAGAATGGAAGCATGCTATGATCGAAGAGTATCAATCGATCATGAAGAATGATGTTTGGGATGTTGTCCCAAGACCAGAAGGGAAGTCGATTGTAACTTCCAAATGGATCTACAAGATCAAGCATGCTGCAGATGGTAGCATAGGGAAATATAAGGCAAGATTTGTGGCTCATGGTTTCTCACAGAAAGAAGGAATAGATTATGAAGAAACCTTTACACCTGTAGCCAGATACACTTCCATCAGATCGGTACTTGCTTTGGCTATAGTAATGAAATGGAAGATACACCAAATGGATGTCAAGACTGATTTCTTGAATGGTGTAGTGGAAGAGGAAGTGTACGTAGAACAGCCACTCGGTTTTGAGACACATGATAGGGAGTCTCATGTGTGCAGATTGAAGAAAGCTCTGTACAGTTTGAAATAGGCACCTAGGACATGGTACGGCAAAATTGACAGCTTTCTATCCAGTTTGGGCTTTACCAAGAGTAAATCAGATTCCAACCTTTACTACAAGGTTGAAGATGGCAACCCAGTGATGCTTCTACTATATGTAGATGATATGTTTGTAACATGAATGGATGGGTTGATTGCTGATATGAAGAGAAAGCTTGCTATCGAATTTGAAATGAAGGACTTGGGTATGATGCATTATTTTCTAGGTATGGAGGTGTGGCAGAGTGTAGATGGAATTTCCCTCAGACAAGGGAAGTATGCAGTGGAGATCCTGAAGAGGTTTGGGATGATGGACTGCAAGGCCATGACCACACCTATGGCATTGAACCTGAAGCTATTGAGTGATGCTTCATCAAAGACGGTTGATGCTATGATGTATCGTCAGATGATTGGGTCCTTGATGTACCTGATGAACATGAGACCAAACATTTTCTTTGCTGTGAACACCTTGAGCCAGTTCTTAACAGATCTGAGACATGTTCACTTGATTGTTGCAAAGCATATTCTGAGGTACCTGAGGTGTACAATTGATTATGGGCTCCAGTACGAGGTGAATCAGAAGATTAACCTAGAGGGTTATGTTGATTCAAATTGGGCAGGCAATGCCATCGATAGGAAGAGCACTTCAGGGCGTTACTTTAGTATGGGATCAGGTGTGATCTCTTGGTTTAGTAGGAACCAATCCTGTGTGGCACTGAGTACAGCTGAAGCAGAGTATGTCACAGTTTGTTCAACTAGTTGTGAGGTAGTATGGCTACAGAATCTATTGTCTGATTTATTTGATCTCCATATGGATGTTACTTGTATACACTGTGACAACCAGAGTTGCATGAAGTTGTCAGAGAATCCAATGTTTCATGACAAATCAAAGCATATCGAGATCAAGTATCACTATGTCAGGGATATGGTGTAGAAGGGAGCAGTGAAGCTCCAGTATGTTGCGACGAAGGAACAGATAGCTGATGTGTTGACGAAGCCATTAGCTAGGGTGAAGTTCGAGTACTTCAAGGAGAAGCTTGGTGTTCTCCAGATCGAGGTTTCCTCCAAGGGAAAATGATGAAATCCATAGCCATTTTGACATGGTGAGAGGATTGGTTCCTTCCATGGTTAGATGTAAGGGCTGAGCCATTCTGTCATGGTGAGAGGATTGGTTCCTTCCATGTCAGATATGAGTGTCGAATCCATAGCCATTCTGACGAGTAGGTCAGATGTAAGGGCTGAGCCATTCTGTCATGGTGAGAGGATTGGTTCCTTCCATGTCAAATGTGAGTGCTGAGCCATTCTGATGTGACTGTAGGATTGGTTCCTACATGATCAAAAGTAAGCACTGAATGCCATTCTTTGGGAGAATGGAGGCACCTGGTTAGTTACCAAGTAGCTCAGTCTAGGATTGGGGGCCATTCTGATATGACTGTAGGATTGGTTCCTACAAGATCAGATGTGAGTGCATGCCTTTTCAAACATGCATGTTGGATTGGTTCCTCGCATGTGTTGAATGTAAGTGTAGAGCCTTTCCTGATCATTGGTTGAACGGATGTAAGTGCAAAGCCTTTATGATCATTGGTTGAACAGATGTAAGTGCAAAGCCTTTCTAATCATTGGTTGAATAGATGTAAGTGCAGAACCTTTTGGCATGGAGGATTGGTTCCTCACATGGCCAAGTTTAAGTGTTGAGCCATTCCGATCATTGGTTGAATGGATGTGAGTGCTGGGCCTTTCTGATAGGTTTGTGGGCTATGTTACCACATGGTCAGATGGGAGTGTTGGGCATTCCCTTTCTGATATGATTATAGGATTAGTTCCTACATGATCAGATGTAAGTGTTGGGCAGGCCATTTTGACTCAAGTGTCAGATATAAGCACTGAAGAAGACCTACATGGTGGCTAGGCCTACATCCAGCATGAAATAGGGCTGGCTCTGTAGAACTTCCTGTGACAAGAAGAATCATGAGATACAACCTGTGAAGATTCAGTGTTGATGATCCAGCAGAGATGATCCAGATCGAGGGATGATCCAGATCTAGAGATGATGCTCTAGAAATTATCCAGATCAAGTGATGATGATCCAAATCGAGTGATGGTCCAGATCCGAAGACGAAGATGACTTAAAGACGAAGATGACGAGATGATCCAGAGAAGAAGACCAGTGATGAAAATTGTGTCGAGAGAATACCTTCCTAGTTAAGAGGGAGTGTTGATGTAATTGTAACTTTGGAATTTATTCACTTGTATTTCTTATCTATTATAACCCGATGTTTATTCCGGGATGTACTTGTTTCATGTCATGCCCCAATGTTCCTATCGAAAAGATCTATAATGTAAACAAGTCATGTCAATTCATTATGGGTAACCCTCCTATTGTCTAAAGATTGAAGTCCCCTCAGTTCTGGGGCACTAGGGTTATTAGACTCTCCTAGAGAGGTCGTCCCTAGTAGGGTTTTAGTCATGTCAGGAATTAGTATAAATAGAGAGGTGACCTCTCTATTTATTAGACAACTCATCCACACTCAGTTGTAGCACATAGATGAGGAAGAAAAAGACACTGGGGTAAGGAAGAAATAGGTTACTGCTTTCGGTAGATCATCTTACTGTTTTGGGTTTCACTTTAGTGTTGATTCTATCTCTGAGGAATTTACAGGGTTTTCTCCATTTATGGTTTCCTCGAGGAAAAACACGGTGTTCATTGTCTCTTGTGTTTGATTGTTGTGCTTGTTGTTCTCTTAGTTAAAGATCCTAATGAAATGCTAGCTTAATGTCTTAAATCTAACAATACAACCTAAGTCTCTACTGTATTTTTCTGGGTTAATATATTTTGAAAAGTCTTTTACTTATTTTCTTTTAGTTTATATTTATCATAAAATGTTAATACTGTTTCTTGTGGATAATGTATATAATTTTATATATTCATTTATTAGATACTTGTAGCTATAAAAATGATGTATGCTTTAAATTAGTTTATGTGTGAAACTGGATAATTTCGCTGCTAGTAAATAAGAAGGTAAAAATAGTCATATTTGACAGTTTTTCTTCAAAATCGGTTTTATTTATAAAACCCTAATTACTCTTAGATTAATACATAGTTAGTATTGATTATAATATTATTCTAGTTTCATTTTACTTAGTTTAATGATGAAAATATCTCAGTAAACTTCTAGCCTTATTTACTGTTTCTTTAAGTTAGCCCTACTTATTTATTTTCCTGTTTTTATAATGCCTTTTGGGTTACTATGATAATAGGCTTATAGTATATATCCTATCTACTATGTAAGTAAATATACAGACTATATATATATATATATATATATATGTATGTATGTATGTATGTATGTATGTATGTATGTATGTATGTATGTATGTATGTATGTATGTATGTATGTATTTTTATCTTTCTTAGAGACAGATTTGTTTATGTTATTATAAAGTACTCTGTCTAAGTAAAAACATCTAAAATAGAAAGGAAAAACATACATATGAATAACTCTTATGAAACCTGTAGAAGGTAATAAAACACATTCATGCATACTTCATTCGATTCTTTATCTAAATTTAATCTAACTTATTGTACTAGAGTACTACCTTTAAAAAGGTGTGGAAAAATACAGTTAGGTATTCTTTTAACCTATCAGTAAAACAGGAAATTCTTTAATCATTACCCTAATCTATCTAATCCAGCATTTATCTATCTTTTCACAGTAAAAGTATTTCATTAACTAACCCTAACAACAACATAACAGAATATTATTGGTTAAACTCAATCCTTCCAGATAACAATAAACAATTAGAAAGCTAGATAAATCATGTAGTACCTAGAAATGAAGAAGAGGTGACAACAGCTTAAGGAACCTGTTCCTCCCAACCAAATCCTGGGGATAGTTGTACTACAAATCTCAGGACCCCCGAGCTTGTCTCCAGGTCCACCTGGTAGAAGTACTGGGTGAGAGATGTAGTTTAGTAATCCTCTATGACTCTACTGAGTTTTCAGCAGTAAATCTGTTCTGCATGCAGCAGTATGAACTCAGCTTAGAATAGCTACACTAGTTCAGGTCTTCAGCACTTTTCACTCAAAAACATACAGCTAGGGACACTTCAGCTAGTCCCCTACATTGAATTTTCTTGTGCACTTCATTCACTCAGAATGTTCACAAGTCCAGAAAAATGAGCAGCCTCAGTTGTCTTCAATGGGAAGTTTTATTAGCATGCCTAGGTCTTTTGGGTCAGTTTTCACTTAATGAGCCACCTGCTCTTCTTCCACTTTCTTGGGGAACATGACCACAAAAATAGGGAAGTTGCCTCCTGCAACAGCTAGAAGTAGTTTGATGATGCTGCCAAGTGTCAATCTGCTCTCAACCCATCCTACTCCACCAAGTGACCAGTAAAACACTCAGTTAATAGCTTCCTTAATCTGTTGTCTCATCTTTCATTTATTAATTAATAAAATATTCAGTAATTACATTCAATTATCCTTGACCCCACTTGCTCATTAATTACAAACTTTATAATAAAATATAACATAATGTTTCTTAAAACATAAAATGTTTTGCAAATTGGGGCATGTGACAGCCAGGATGCACAAGGAGGACTATGAAAAGGTAGCCTTTCATACATAGTGGAGTGTGGTATTCCACCCAGACTTACGAAACCTCTTCGTTGTGGCTTACCCCCGTAGAGCGGAAGGCTCCTGATATACTAGTTGTGACTGTGTCAACAAATACTAGAGTATTTTGGTTCCCTAGAGGACAACAACTATGTCTCATATGTAAGTGACAAAGGGAGGTTATTTGGATGCCTATCCCCGGTTTCCTAACCTAACTACAATATTGTGTTGGTCCCCAAGTGATACTACAATGTTGGTTGGGTTAAGGTTAATTTTAGGCTCAGCTTGGGGTCATGGACCAAGCGTTCAGATCAAGGTGTGATATGTGTGCACAAATGGAGTGTAATCTCTAAAACCAAGGTCTCTCTACCAAATACTAATATGCTAAAAAGTAACTAAAAACACTAAAACTAAATGTTTTTCAACAATTAAAAACTAATCTTTCCAGATGACATAAAATATGCTAGTAAATAAGCACACTAGGAACTCTATGGAGTGTAGGAAACACACAAGGAGTCTAAACTACCAAGCTCAACCAGGATAGGCTCAAATACAAGCAAATCAGGACTGCAAAACACCAAGGAGTTGTAAGAAATCATTTATGGAAAAATATAGTCAGGAAAGGGGCAAAATACAGACAGGGGATATGGAATAGATATGAAACACCTTAAACGGTTGGAAAACTGCAGTTCACACCTGTCAGCGGAATAGGTGCAGTCGAGATCGCACAAGACTAAAAAACAGTCGCAACTGAGATTAAAAAAAACAGTCTAAGAAACATAGGTCACACTTAACGGGGGTTTTTAGGTGACAAATCGCACAAAATAGGGTCACTTAAGCTACTTGGGTGTCTCTGGAAGGAAGAAAAGGAGTGATTTGGACTTTGGGTCTAGGTCGCACTTAAATGGGAAAAAACTGCGACCTAGGTCACGCTTATCAAGAAAAAGGTGTGACCTGGGTCGCGCCTACCGACCCAAAAGGTGCAACTCGACCGAAACTATAATATTATTGTAGAAAAAATGTCAATTAGGGTCAAGGGGCAGGAACTATAAATGGACTGGTTTGGATCTGTTTAAATGGGGTTAAATCTATGACGAATAAGGGTACCCAAGTGAAACCAAATAGGATTGAGCTAGTGGAGTCGCCAAAACTGTAGTGGAGATTTCTCTCTGGNAAATTAATTAAACAATTGTAAGTACTCCTACCTTTGTAAACGGGCCACTGCAGTTGTTTGAGGAGTTGGTTCAATGGCTTCCATGATCTGATTCTCCTATTTTCTCCAACAAGGGTTATCAATGGGAATGGAATCAAGAGTTGTATGGAGTAAACTCAACATACAACGTGACGTGGAAAATAAGTGGCTAAAAGGTGAGCAGAGTGACTAAAAAAGTGTGACTAAAAGTGTTTTGGGGGAGACCTTCATAATGTATTTATAGGATGATCCAAGATTTTGTTGCCCATGGTATTGATCCATGGTTTTATGTAGTGCATGGTTTTTTGACCCATTCTCATTTTAGGGTTTTTTGGACCTTTTTTGGGAGAATGGTGTTTTGTAGCAATAAATGCGCATCTTCTCTGTATTTATGAGGGAAGGAATAATGAATATTTTGACCAAATTAAAGGTAATTTAATTATGAAGGTCAAAATGGAGGGAATAATGATGGGATTATGATGTGTAATTTTGGTGTTGACCATAGAGAGCTATGTGGACAATTTTTTGTGTTAATAGGGACCCATATCAATAAATTAAAACTGCAAAGACAGGGGAAGTCACACAGGCCATGATCTAATTCATGAGATCGAGGTTGAGGACAATATGTAGCAGCACCAATCTTAAAAAACCAGGAAGCTTTATCATAGGATTTAGATAATTCCAATTTAATAATTGTTATTTGGAGGTTGATATTTTTAATAGAATAAATACCTTCTTGTGCTGCTCCGAGAGCCTCATGAATGAGTCGACCCTTTAGAAAACCCAACTTCTCCATTTACATATAGTTGGAAAGGAAGGGTTTAAGACAAAGAGCCAAAATTTTAGCCATAATTTTATACACCCCATTGCAAAGAGAAATAGGTATGAATTCAACAAACATGGAGGGATTATCTTTCTTGGGAATGAGAGCAATAAAAGTAGAATTAAAATATTCAGGAACATACCCAGAACAATGAGATTCTTCCACAACACCCAGTAAGTCATTAGCCACCACCTCAAATAAATCCATAAAAAATTATGGATGCCACCCATTTGGCCCTGGACTCTTGTCCCTACAGAAACACTTCAAAGCTTCAAAGATCTCATCCAGAGTGACCTCCCAAAACAGATCAACACTTTCCTCCACATAAAGCATACATTAAAAATTATAAATAACTTGAAGCATCCCAAGCATATCATGTTGTGCTACTTCAAAATATAATAATTGAAAATGAGAGATAGCCTCAGACGCTAGGTCCAAAAATCCCCGAACCTAACTCCTAGAATGGATTTGTATATCCAAAATTGTATTTACATTCATACAATGAGTGACCCTCTTCTGAATGTATTTAATATTCTGGTCTCTCGCCTCCAACTAGATAGCTTTACTCTTGATCCTCCATTCCATCTCAATTCCTTCTAAAATATCTACTCTTTCCTTTTCTAAGAGAAATTTCCTCCTTGAGATTATTGAGAAGAAATACCATAGGATTACAGCAATAAAGCCTTTCCAATTCTTGTTCTACTTCCAACAAACGACCCTGACGAGCCTTCCGTCAGGCACAGTTCCATTCCTTTGTTTCCTTTCTTGAGATTCTGAAGATTCATAGTGAATTCACTAAAAGACCTCCCAATATCAATTTGAAAGTGAACCCAAGAACTTTCCACTAGACAACGAAAGCATTTAAGCTCATACCAAGAATAATTCTACTTAAAAGGAGCTCTTGGCTTCTCCATGGAGTCACCAATTTCCAAAAATATATGAAAATGATTTGAAAACATACATGACCCAACCCAAGATCTGAAAAACATGTCTATCCTCAAATAAAGAAACATTCAAAAAAAAATGGTTCAAGTGTTTATAAATACCTTAAGTACTAGCACGCTTATTGGACCAAGTCAGCTTGATCTCCGCAGGCCTAACGTCAATCCACTCATGCAAGGAAAACAAATCTAGAAGAGAACTGGCATATGTATCAACCCTGGTATAACTACCCAAAATCTCATTCATATAAAGAGTAAAATGCAAATCCTCACCAACAATTAAAGAGGCAGCCTTATAACAATCCGCCCCCAAAACAAAGTTCTAAAACATAATTCTGTCAAAATATGGCCCATATATATTTAAATCCAAAAACAACTTATCTAACTCTAGACTATGAGCTTCAACCCCCAAATTTGAAATTCCAACAAAAACATTGAGCACGTGAAGATTAAAGGAAAAACCTGAAATCAATCCTCTCGAACGGCCATGGGAATCAATAGAGAAGAAGCAAAATTATGGGCATAACTTCTCTAAATAGCTCACCATTTCCACACCAACAACCATAGTTTATTGCAACAACAAAATATCAGGATTTTCTACATCAACCAAACATTTGAGAGCTAACAATTTATCCCTCCCTCCAAGGCCACGAACATTAAGAGATATAATATTTATTAAGAACCACCCTCTTTGGGTTTGCTTGCTATAAGAACCCTTGATAATTGTAATTGACGACCTTGAGAAATTTCACACTTAGCTTTCTCCTTAGCATGGTGCATCTTGGACTTTCTCCCGACTTTCCTCATAGCTGGAGGGTATGAAATATCAAGCCCCTCGATACCACCACCACTTTTGACACAAGAGTGTAAAACGTAAGGCACCCTACTACCACTACTTGAATAACTATCATCTTGACCAAAAGGTAACACAAGTCGAACCACCAAAGCCTCAAAACTTGCCACCTCATCCAGCCACACTCCTCCCAAGGAAGTCACAACAAATGCCACATAAGAGTCTACCTTCAACTCACCAACTAGCCACGAGCAATATACCATCTTGCACGCAGCTTCCATGATGTTTTAAACAACACCCGGAGCCCCAAACTTCGTCTCCAAATTTCCACTTTCCTCCTAGAGATTCACTATGTTCGTCATTTGAGTCTAAGAGAGCTCAAAGCCTTCCATGACTTCCATGAGGTTCAAAAATTCAAGAAGTTTCTCCTCCATCGCTTCCATGGTAGAAGGAATTAGGATAACATCCCTAATAATCTTGTCCAAGACCTCATGTTTCTTCAACAACAAAACCAAAGAATCAACACCGCCAACCGAGTTCAAATACTGTGAGTTACTCTCATCCCCTTCCAAAATTTCTTTTCGCTTCCAAATTTTCTTCTCGAATTTTAAATTATAGTTAGCCACCACATGTCCATATAAATGACAGAGTGAACATATGAAAGAAATGTCTAGATAATCCGAAGGTTGAGAAAAAAATATGCTCATTGGAGACCATATCAATAGATTCAAACAAACCTTGACTAGCATCCACCTCGACCAAAATATGAGCCACCGAACTTCTCTAGGATTTAAAATGATCTGCATCAACATCCAAAAAATTTCCAATCACATCCCCAATAGCTTTAAACCCTTCATGAGACCAACATTCAAGAGGGAAAAAGTGAAGTTTCACCTAGACTAGGAAGGATGATAAAGACTCCTTCCTATGGTCAAACAAGGGATACTAGGGTTTAAGTGCTAACACACATTTCTCAAATAACCAGGAACAATGAAGAATGGCCGCGACATCTTCCATTGACTTTAATTCAAAACCCACCCACCCACATGGAATCCCTAATATATCAGGAATATAACTAATGAGGCTAAACCAAGACTCAACAACCCAACGCTCCATAGTATCCTTCGACATTCTCCGCCCACAAAACCTTATAATAAGTACTTTGGACATAAATTTAGGAATCTCTATGACAAAAATATCCCTACCAACAACTAACTCCTTTCCATAACCTTTTGACTTAACAACCTTCTTATGCTTCTTCGTGCTAGTTGCTCACCCAGAAGGATATTTCCTATGAGAACAAATAGGGGAATGAACCGTCGGATTTCGAAAATGCAGACCCCCATCCAAGTGATCAACATTAGAAACATCCATATATCCCACCAACTTCTCCAAATCCCCAACCAACACATCATTAGAAAAATTGGAGCAAGAGAACGAAGGATCCAGACCATCATTTGCATGCATGGATCTAGTACTAACCCGAGTCATGGATCTGAGGACTCAATCCATATACTGCATAAGTGAATTTAATGGAAGAAATTGTGCCAGCCAAATCATTCCCACCCATCATCACCTTTTCATCCCCAATCTGCTACACTATCCCACTAGACCAAATATTCACCAAAAATCCTTTTCCCGATCCCATCAAGGCAACGACGTCGGACATACATCAAAGGACCTTCCCCTATGTGGAAACACTTCACCGGGAATGAGCCGAAATACATAAAGGATGATGGATATGACAATCCCAATGACCTTATGACATCCTCATTAATCTCCAAACCAAACTGACTCACAACACTGGGCCCGAAAGACCCCACATTATCTTCACCACTGGAACCAAACCAAGAGAAGATCCCTGTATCAATAGAAAAAATATTATTGCCATATCTAGAATCAACTAAATAGTCGACCAAAGTACCATAAATGATCTCCATCAAACCAGATCAGGGTCAAAACCCTAGAACCAAGAAACCCTCATTTCCCTAATAAACGCATTCATAAACCAAAGAATATAATTTATAACAAGGTTGCTACAAATTTTGCATATACTAGTATAACCACAAGTAAAGTAGTTGGTGAACCATAAAATATTAAAAATGTTACTGATATGTTCTTACAATTTTCCATAGTAAAATTTTAAAATAATCATTTTCCTTAGATATATGGATGATTCAATTGTTCTCATTATAAGTGTTAATTGTCCTATATTTAATATAGAGAAAAAGATTAATATTTTAACAATAATGTTTCTACACTTTTTTTACTAAAATAAACTTCTCCCATGTTTTACGATTCATCTCTAAAATTAAATAATTTTGATTATCAAACTCACTTCATTTATATAAATTCCATTTCTATATTTTCAGCAATTAAGCATGTGCATAATTCATGTCATGTAAAATTTAAGATAAATATATAAATTAATATAATTGTATGGAAAATGATCTTATTAATAAATTATAAGTTGTATATGTATTAATAAAATTGTAATGTCCCAAATTTTAGGGTTACATGCTTTGTAATTGGGATAACTTATATAGTTGATGAAGAAAGAGAGTTATTATTGTTGTCGCTTAACCTAGAAAATGTGTTTATCTCTGGAAAAGTGACTAATAGAATGATGGATGGTATTGGATGTTCCATGGTATTGTTTATATCTAGAAAAGTGACTAATAGCATGGTCGATGGTATCGAGTGTTCCATGGTATTGGAGTCGCAAGAAAGTTTAAAACAGGAGCAATGCCTCATTGGGAGACCTATTGATTTTATATTATTTTCTTGTGACCATTTAGGGGTTTATCCAAAGTTTTGATTTGGGGTTGGAAAACTCCTTCCATCCATTGTGGTTTATTTTTGGTGGTGAGATATCCACCCTATCTAGATAAGGAGAAAAATGCATCCAGGTTTCTTACTTAAGCTTCATCTTTCGGTTTGGCATCACTTTGGGAGAGTGACGAATTAGTAGTATACGAGTCGTGGAATATTCTCGGTGTTTGGTTGGCTTATTGTGTGTTTTTAGCTGCCATAGTAGTCATGGATCTTGTAATCTCAGTCCATTAATAATAATAAAATGCTCATATTGCCCTCCATTTATGGTATGTTTGCAAAATAATTCATGAAATGTCTTTGTTAGAATGAATCTATGAACTGTTTGCAGAGTGATGAAGATCCATTTAGAGAATCCCTAATCGATCAGCTGGGGCGGGCTAAATGGCATAAGATCGAGCCTATGGAAACCACATTTATCTTCAACAACATATTGGCCATAACCATATTTACTTGGTTTCACCACTCATTGTTTGTGTTTATTGTAGTATTTAATAACTATTGTATTGTCGTAAAAAAGTTATCTATTTTCATGATTTATGTGAAATGTTTGATGTGGTTTGCATATTGCTCTTGAAAGCTATGAATCAATGTAAGGTAAACTATTTGGCTAATAGCATGGTGGATGGTATTAAGTGTTCCACGATCTTTCCCATGGTATTGGAGTCCAGATAGAGTTTAAAAGAAGGGTAATGCCTCTTCGGGGTAGTATCTTGATTTGTTGTTGATTTCTTGTGACCGTCTGGGGGTTAGTCTAGAGTTTTCATTAGGGTTTGGAAAAACCCTTCCATCTTTGGTTTAGTTTCAGTGGTGCAACATATCCACCCTAGCTAGACAAAGAGGAGGATTTATTCAAGTTCTTCACTTGAGATTCATATTTTGGTTCGACATGACCTTGGATAGGGTTTGGAGGCCAAGAGTTAACACTTCGACAATATTGGGGGAGGAAGCTCCATCTATTGATGAGACTTTGATAGCATTTCCATGCCTTGAGTGGTCTATTGTAGTGATGTAGCTGCAATAGTAGCCATTAGATGTTAATCCCTAAATGTTGGGCACATTCCCCCTATAATGTGGCACTTTACCCCCTGTATGATGATGTATTACATATTATTGATGTAGGATTGGGTCTATCAGGGGGTATATTAGTTGTTATTGTACACCTATGTCTCCTATATATAGGAAGGAGATATTTTCATGTTAGTCATCATTGTATCTTGTCTTGTCTTATGTATTTAGTACATATCGTAAGGAGGTTCCTCCCTCGAAGAGGATTGATATTAATCTATGTTCTTCATTATTAAGGGGTGGATTACTATCTTTTGGTCTATTTTTGCTATTTCTAGGACTTGGTTGCATAACATTAGATGTTTGTACTGTTTCCATCTACTATTCATAATAAAATGCCAACTTTCTCTCTCTTATTTCATGTGTACTTGGTATGAATGCAATATGTTTGATGAAATTTCATTGATGATATCTACGACTGTTTGTGAAAATGTACATGAAAATTGTTTGACGAAATTATAGAACTAAAATTACTATTGTGCCTAGAATTTCATTGGGGAAACTACAAAAATCAAAATTTAATGTTAATGTTTAATGACATGTGTTAGGTATCAAGTCATTCTAATGGCCTTTAGAATGGATTTAATTTGTCTTAGTACATTTTTTCAATTTGAATTTATTAATTATATTTTATATATGATTTCTTTTTTGGAAGATTGTAAAACCTATTATAACCTAGATTTTATTTTTATTTGAGAGTGAGGACAATTATTAATATGAGTTAGAGTTGGTTCCATGAAAAACAAGATGGACAACTACAATTGGTAATGAATTTGGGTGGTGATTGAAGCCTTAGGTTTTTGCTTTAACATCTTTTTTTAATCTATCAATTTGATTGATTATTATATTTTAAAGTATCATATTTTGTATGGCATACCTTGTACGATCCACACACTACAACATTTGGACCCAAAATCCCACAATGGTTCATCGGCTATTCGACAAAATCTCGTCAACTCTCTGATGAACTCAAAATTATCCATTCGTCAATCTATATAACGAGCATGTAGTAGTTGGTTATCCTACGGAGAAAACTCAGTTAAACGATGACAGTAAAAACACTAAAAGCTTTGTGAAAACTGACACATATCCATCGTATATTCTTGATGGTACATCGTTGGAGTTAAATCTAGAGTTTCATCGGATTGAACTCCATGTTTTCATTTGTTTTCTTTAGAATATTCGATAATAATGTTATTTATTTGACAGGGTTTATTGCCGCAGCTAGAGCTGGATAAACAATGAGGGTGATTTGAATTCGTCGAAGGTATCTATTGAATATTCGACAACAACCTTTACTATTAAAAAAATATAATTGTTAGCGTGGTTGTATTGAACGATCATGGCGATGATCTTGTCTCGTCGTCCTTTCAATGAAAATTTATTAAGAATTGGATTGAAATTCATCGTAATGAAAAGTAATATATGATTACGATTCATCGATCAATATTAATAAAACTATCAATGCGATGGTTGCACTGATTGTTTTATTATATTGATCAATGAATCAGAATCATATGTTACTTTTCATTGTGATGGATTTCAATCCAATTCTCAATAAATTTTCATTGAAAGGATTACAAGACAATCTCATCGACATGATCGTTCAATAAAGCTTGGAACTTTTTGTGCTTTCTAATTAATGTCAAAAATAGAGGAGACAATGTAAAGATCACAACATATTTGGTTTTCCAAAAGTAAAATCCATTTTCACATAATGTCCTCATCATAGTGAAATGACCAAAACATATAAAATGTACCAAAACCTGGTAAAAATGAGTTGGAAATAAAGCTCACAAAACCTCCAAAAATGACACATAACAGATATAGAAATGGGCCAAAATATAATTCCAATATGACATCTCAAAAGATATTGAGTGTCCTCTTTCTCAGTAAAGATCTGTCTTGAAATTCTTCAAACTTGAGGACACCAAAATCCTCATCAACCGCCTTCTTAGATAAGTTATTTGCTACCTAGTTGAATTCCCGATACACATGATGGCAAGAGAAATATCTGAAAGAGTCCCTTGGTCTCTTAAAATTTTGCATCCAATAAGAAAGGTCTACCACCTGTAAGGGTGAGTGATCCAAAATCCAGTCCACAACAAATTTGGAATCTCCACAAATGTCAATTTTTGTGCAACCCTCAACAAAAGAAAAATATAACAAACCCCAACATGTCAACAACTCTGCTCTTATATCTTTCCCACTACCCAAACCAAACCAACATCTAAAGAAATGTGTAGAAGATAAGTTTCGGTAAAAAACCACAACCATAGGAGTTGTCCACAACTGCACCATCAAAATAACCAATAGGAAAGGAAGCATTAAATACTAGAAACTGTACATTCCTCTTTCTATAACCGTGACTCATAGGCCCATTTTACTTATAAAAAGAAACAACTCTAACAACAAGATAATCTACTTAAAATATTTTGTCTTCAAAAATACTTTTGTCTCTTCCCTTCCAAATCTGCAAGCTATAAAAATGGGAAAAGTATTAGAAGTTGTAGAAGCTCAACTATGCCAAACCGTCTCAAAAGTGATTCTCGTATACTGAAAATCACATTGATTTAATTGCAAAGAATAATTCCAAATAGCTTGAGAAAAAGGGCAATGCCAAAATAGGTTGGTTTTAAAATGCTATCCTATGCAAGACATAAATGAAGAAAACTATAGACAACATTCCACATACCTGGTATCATTCATTCAACATCTGTAGATTATACCGCTTATCAGAACAATGCTCTTGAACAATCGATAGATTATGTAGAAAGCTAATCAATGGTGCATCCATTTCATCTAGATACTTCAACCTTGCAACCACTTTGACATGCATGTCTGTCATGTCTGCAAAAGAGAAGAAAAATGAAGCATTGAACATGAGTGGTAATCATGGTTGCAATATTCAGATATGATTATGAAACCCGAATTAGAAAAAGGCATGTCTACTTTCATAATTCAAAGGTTGCCTAATCATCAAGCAAGTGTGAGAAAACATCAAACAATAGGGTTCTAATTTTTAGGATAATTTTAGTGCTTTTCACAAAAAAATAAAACCAACATAAGCCCCTTGTCTTAGATGAAAATGTTAACATGTTCTAGATCAAGCTTGGCATTATTGATGGCAACATGAATTACAAACTTGCCATTCTTATTGATTGGAGGAAGTTGCAGACTAGTCAAACATTTAGCATGCGTGAAGAAGATAACAAGGTGATAGTGTTGGTCAAAGGGTAACCATAAAAATAGCATGATTGAAGCCAATGTCAGATTGAATATATGATGCTTAATGACATGGATGGAAGCATAAAAGATTAGATTTCTAGACCTTAAAGCCACCCGAGAAAACTACAGATGAGAAAAACTTGAGTACAGGGGTGTGTATCATGGTCCAAGGAATCCGTGTGTCAAATTTGAGAACAAACCAATCAAATATGTGCTCTTGGCATACATTATATTGAACTAGGCATTCATCTTATGAAGATGAGTATCAAAGGTAGAATTTGGTCAATTGAAAGTTTTGGAAAGAATTTTTCTTGAACAAGGCAGGCATCTGGAATTGGAAAGACAATACTTGAGTAGGGACAAGCCTGATGAAGTTGATATGAGCCATTTTCATGCATTCTTGATCCCTTGGTGTGCATTTTCGTAACCTAGGATTGCATTTCCTGAAAATATACAGAAACATCAGCTTGGCAGATTCATATATGAATATAATTTTGTATTGAAATATTATGTAATAAAAAAACAGTTGTTGGTGGCATAAATAAGAACTTAATTAATGGCCACCTTGAATAGTGATCGCATGTCCATAACCTTTTCCATTATGTCCATCTCAGTGTAAACAATCTACATTTTCTCATTATGCAAGGATGCATTACTAAATTTCTCAACATGAAGCCTCCAGATATTTTGTCAATGCTTGAGGAGGCAGCAAGGACAAGAATGTATGAAATGAAAAAAGGAATATTCTCTAAAAACACTTGAAAATAAGCAAACCAAAGTGAAGGAGATAGATAATGTGTTGGATCAAGAGACTATACCTACTCTAGAGAAGTCAAGGAAAGAGTGGGCTCAATATATGCAATGGGCCAATGGTAATGGTGTACTTGATACGACTTCAGAGGTTTTACATTGGTTATGAGTTTGTACAAGTAGAGAAAGTGAAGGAAGTTGCTATGACTAGGGTTGAGCAAATGAAATCAAATATTCTACAACTCAAAAGCATTATGGAACAATTAAAAATAGAAATAGAAGAGAAGGAAAAATCAATTTCAAATGTAAGTGCAAATAAAGAGAGGCAAATGAGTAGAGAATTAAAATTTCTATCTAAAAAGGTAGGCAAACTCTCTAATGTGCTTGTTAAACAAACTTATGCACTAACTATTCAAAAAGAAACGATAAATGTAGCATGATTGAATCCAATGTCAGATTGAATCTATGATGCTTGAGGACATGGTTGGAAACATAAAAAGAGTACAGATGTTTTGGGTCGTGGATGAGTTGAATGTGACAAAAGGGGGACAAGTGTTTGAAGCTGATTAACAACTCCTCCACAAAAAAGTTTTTGTGAAACCGCCTTCAATCAAGTAGTTGTGGTTTTGGGAAAACCACCAGTTTTCCCTAAAACACCAACTACAAAGGACCCCACCACAATGAAGTGATGTAATCTAAATCAAAACATATTTCAACACTTTTCAAGGGGTCCCAACCATGGACACCGTCAACAAAAAGGACGCCAAACAAGTGCGCAAATTTATGAATGCTTTCAAATTTCAATTATACAAAAGCACTAGAGGAAAGTCACAAATTTAACATTCCTTTGAAGAAACTAGATGTTGTCCCAGTGAACCTACCCAACCAACACCATAATTCAAACCTCTGTGTCAATTTCAGCCAGCACGCAGTTAATTCCATAATCGTATACTTTTACCAACTCATCTCTATTCCCACCTATTTGAATTTCACCAACTGACTTTCACCTATTTTAATTTTAATTTAATCCCGAAATGAACAAGAAATTAAAATCCACCCTGCCCATAGACCTTTTCACCGGGGATCAACATGTAAATGATAAATTGGCCAACATATTTGATACCCTAATCAATTTTTATGACCTAGTCGGAACCCTCCAAGAAGCCAAAGACCTATATATTGCAGGCCAAGACACCTTCATCCTATGGGACTCTACCCTTATCAAGAATGTATGCCCAAGGTCAATATTTTCCTGGAATTTTTCATGTGATGCACTAACCTATACTTCTTAGAGCCAAAATGTCATACTATGGACAAATAAGAGAAAAGTTGTTTGTACCATAGATACTCCTAGCCTCAAAACAACATTATGTATCCCTGATTTCAAATAATTTAAAAGCCTAGATGAAAGAGCCCTAGTCTCTACATACCAAACATGATACCTTTAGATAGAAACCTTTGTGTTATAGTATTTATCCCAAGGATAACAATTCCTAATACTCTCCCATCATATGGAAGCATAGTTTTCTCCTAAGCATCTACGATGGCAATTTCCATCATCTACATAGTCATAGGATACAACATCGATGAGTCAATAGATGTAGTGACTCTAGGTTTTCTATTGATTCTAATATGAATACATGGAATCCATCGTCCCAAATATGGTTTATGAAACTACATTATCCAAAGAATGATAGAACATCTTGAAGAATGTCCCATCATCACCCAGTTCAAATACCCTTCTTACCTTTTATATATGTTTCTTCATCAAAACCATGAAGCCTTTCAGTGCTTGAACTTAAAGATGGTATATTACGAGGGAAATCCACTCCCAGTATACAAATGGATTGACCTCATCCTAAGGAGTCGTGATAATTCTAATTTCCTATAATTTACAAACCAAGTGATAAGTATCACATATAAAATTATCCATGATACTCCACCTCCTAGAATGTTCCCATAAAATAAAAAAGTGATTACAATTCACTCAAGATGCCATGACTAGAATTGGTTTCTATTTAAATAGTATATAGTAATCAAGGTGTATGCCATGAAGACAAACACTATCTGGTACACGCCTTCCTCACGCCAAGGTTTTTTGCATTAGACTATGAAAGGCATAGGTTTAAGGTAGATTAAAGACACTTCAGACATTACAGACATGGCATAACTTTCTTGTTACCTTAAGAGGTAAGCCCTTTCCAGTTCACAAGGCTAAAGGATTATGATCACATTAAAAGTATGTTAAGGCAACTAAATTTAAGAAAAGTAGAGGCTATTGACTATGACCCTCATAGAGTAATCACAAGATGAGGCTGGACAAAAAGAACTCTACATATGATTATCAACCAAGGTTGGAATGGGAAAGCATAACTAACAAAAGAACTTGGGAGGAAATCCAAGAGGACATGAGGAAACAAAGGGAGGAAAGAGAAATAATAGTAAGTAAAAAAGGGGGAACGAGGAGATCATTGGTTTTATGGAGATAGATGAAGGTGAACAAGATCATCCAACTAAAAGGACAAGAGTGAGAGAAGTATAAGAAGAAGAAGAAAAGTCACCTACATATTTGATGCAAATTATACCTTTCCGATATACAAAGGAAAGGGATCAAGGATAAAATTCACCCACTATCCTTCCCTACGATTCACAGATCCTAGGATGTTCATCACTGGACCTTTGCAGTAACCTTCAACAAGGTTAATCCAAGTACAAACAAATATTCAGAGTAAATACAAGGGTATTAGAGATAGAAATATCTCATAAAAGAATGAAGCCATAAAAGAGATAACACCAACATGAAAAAGGATTCTCTTTATAGAAGACCATAAAGAAAACAATCTAAGATTGTCCATAGTGAAGCCCACAGTACCAAATTCTACCAGTTTAGCAAAATGGAGGGATGACAAATATGAAATGCATTTTAACGAGTTTGGAACATTGGAAAAGGTGTATTTTATAAGCAAACAAGTGACATGATGTGTAAAGATATATTTAAATCCACCAAGACAGAAAAAGACTTAGAACAACTCTAAAGAGGTTTGAAGAACTTTGTAAAGAGGAAATGTAACAATAAGGACCAAACAAGTTGTGATAAGGTGCCTAGAGAGAAAAACCATATCCTTAAGCACAAATCCCAGTGATGGTGTACTTGTTGCAGACATCCTTAAGGAAAAAGACAATGAGATTGTGCATCTTAGGAAACAATTAAAGTTCCCAACTAGTCATCTTGTACAAACTGTAGAGTTGAGAGAGGCCCAAAAAGAAAGTGAACAACTATAGGCTAGTTTAATGCACTTCAAGAAGATGGCTGAAGAAAAATATCAATAAATAGAAAATATCAGACTTGAAATTGCTTCCATAAAGATGCAACAATCATCAATATCAGTTGAGCATGTTGTTCAAAACTTACCTTCAAGTACACAACATGCAGAGTAGAATACAATAGAAGCATGGATGACCTCAAGCAAGCCTAGGCAACAACAGAAAAGGACATAAGTGGTGTACTTGGATCCCATGGATGAAGATACCACTACTCAACCTACAACTCAACCAATAATAGAAGATCAAATTGATAAAAGCCATAAAATAAAGGAGTTGGAAGATGACATTGCAAAGAATAATCAAAGAATAGTTGAGCTTGAAGGAGAGAAAACGGAAAAAGAAGATGCCATCCATGACCTAGAGCTAAAAGTTGATAATATGAAAGGTGAGATTACTAAGTTAGAGATGGATATAGAGACTAATAATTTAGTAAGAAGAAAAAATCAAATGGCATGGGATAAAATAACTAAGTTGATGATGAAAGGATGGGATAGATCTGTACTAATATAAGAAGAGATAGAAATGTATAGGGCCATGACAACAGAAGTCAGGTCAGTGGAATCACAGTTGGGTAACAAGCCTAAAGAAGCATAGAAAATAATTGAATATGTAAATAGTAAGAGATAAAGACAACTGGAGGAGATTCAGATTACAAACAGAGCTTAGCTCATTAAAATAGCCAAACAAATTATTACTAAACAAGATCCACTGATGATGAACAATATCCACATGAAGGCCTTGTCTGATGATGTCAATGGTTTCAAAGATAGATTTGTAACGCTAATAAAGTTGGGGTTACTTCACCCTTGGGATGGAAATAAAGATATATGGCCAAAGGAACAATTCAAGGAGAAGCTAATGGAGAAAAGGAACATGGATCCTAAAGATGATCCATTCGAAAGTGTGCCCACTGGGGAGAAAGTAATTGAGACAACAGGGAATCAATTTCAGATATGGATACCATATCATATGAAAGGCACAATGATGCAGAAATAAGCTAGAGGCATTAAAATATTACTCCATACCAGTGTGAAGGGATTGACAAACAATTTCATGATATTATAAAATAGTCGTTCCTCAATAGAGTTATGCTCCAAGACAAGTGTAGTGGGGATTTATCCCCTACTAGGTGCAAAAGCACCTAACCTAGATCAGTCGTATCATAGGTTAGAGTTCATGGTGCGAGGGATTTCTCAACCTCGACTTGCAATAATAAGAAATATAAACAACAATAATATTTAATCTAACTAATGCAATAAAACAAAAGATACCTTTAAATGGGCCACTGTAGCTATTTGAGGAAGTGGTCCGTAGGATTCCCACGATCCTAGTCTCTGTGTGTTCTCCAACAAAGGGTTGTCACCGGGAAAGGGTTGTTATCGAGAAAGGGATTAAGGGTTGCATGGAGAGAACCCGACATGCAACGTGGGATAGTGTGGTTGAAGGTATGGAATGTCCAAAAGTAGGGAATGTGATGAAAAGTTTTAGGAATGAAGGAATGACAAAAATTGTTTGTGGGGAGACCTCACAATGTATTTATAGGATGATCCAAGGTTTTTTGACCCATGGTAATGACACATGGTATTTTATTGTGCATGGTATTTATCCATGGTTTTTTTCCCATTCTCATTTTAGGGTTTTTTTGTCCTTTTTGGAAAGAGTGGGGTTATGTCACAATAAATGCCCAACTTCCTTGCATTTATGAGGGGATCAATAAAAATGTTTTGGACCATTTTTGGTGGAATTTCAATTGTGAAGATCAAAATGAAGGGAATAATGGTGAGATTATGATGTATAATTATGGTTTGGACCATAAAGAGCTAGGTGAACAATTTTCGGTGTTAACGAATTTACCCCTTATGTTTGAGGGAAGGAGCTCATCATATGGCCGATATATATCATAGGATCAAGGGAGAAATGGCGACAACGATGGAGAAACCGGAGGGAACCGTGGAGGAGTTAGAGTTTCCTCGTTCGAACTGCAATGGATTTTGGTTTGTATTGCTTCTCAAAATGGATGAGGTAGCCATAACCATGCTCATATCAATGTCTCGATATACAAATGGGAATCAAGGCTCAAATGATGGGAGTTGATCAATACATATACACAACTGGTAGTACATAATGGTGGCCTAAATGGGAGGCTAAATACAAATACTGATCTCAAGAACTAGTACTTAGGAACAATGGCATTCTCATAGAATTCAATATCATAACAACTAATGCTCTATTTAATATGGAGGTGTACACAACTGAATGAACTCAATGACCGAGTTAGAATATCTGAGGTACAATAAACAACATCAAATACTGTAGATACACGAAAGCATGACACTGAGGGGCTTCTGAACATTGTCGCCAATGCAGTTCGAAAATCACAAGGGACATGAAACTGTATGGGTCCCCAAAATAGACTCACCAATGTTATAGAGTTAGGTGACAACCAGGGTCTTCGACCAAATAACGAAGGAACCAATACCCTGTACGAATCTCAACAGTGTGATGACAGAGTTGAAGTCAAGCACGTGAGACACTACCAACCCAAAAGGAACTAAGGACTCCTTTTAAGTGGTCCAAGGAACTCATCAATGAGGTGGATGAAACCAAGATATAGGGACCTCTGGGTCTATCCTTTGGAATACATGTGTTGACGTCGACAAAGGGAGACCTACAACTACTAAGGAAATGAGGTTTCCTTGATAGAAGCACGAGGGGGACAACCAAAGATATGGAAAACTAAGGAGACTAAAACATTGAATGGGGAACGGGGGCAAGGGAGCATGGGGGACTCAAAATTACTTTGTTCAGAGTATAATGGAAGGGTTGGCCTGGCAGCAAATGATACTGACTCATGAGGAGGGAATCATACCCGGGGAGCCAAGGAAAGAACTGCAATGGGGAAATACTTGGGGATGTAACTGTATAAGTGATATCCAGGGGATCCAAATGATATTCATCGCAGAGTACTCTAAACAAAGGTGACCCAATGGGGGAATCTTGCCAAAATGTGAGACCTTATGTAATATGTGGGGGCACTTGAAGGCACCATTTGGGCCTTCTTCATAGTTTAAGGAGCACAAAGAAGGGATAGAAGTATGCTCAGTATGATACAATCTTGTGGATTTTTGTCGAACCCGAGACGGTAAATGCTCGATGGTGTTTTCATGTTTAGAGAGTCTCAAAACAAGAAGAAGACTCCAATGGGTCTCTTTTTCATACATTAGTCTCCCAAGTCCAAAAAAGGATAAAAGTGTACAAAGGAGAGATCTCTCAACCAAAAGGGGCAAAGAGACCTATTTTTCGTAAGTTGTTCGACCAAGACAAAAAAGGTTAAACCTATACTAGTTGGACGATTACTCAAATACTTTTACGAACATGAACAAAACCAAGTTTGCTCGATGATCTTTTCTTTATGAGAGGGTTGTAAAAGAGCTTAAATACAACCCATAAGTAAACTTTTTCATAAGTTATGGTCCCAATGTCCAAAAAACATAAAAGGATATAAGGGGAATCGTTCCTAACTGGAAGGTGCTAGGGTGGTCTTTTTCTTTAATTAGTCTACGTAGTCTAAAAAGGGGGATAAACGAGGCCACATGGACACCCTTTCAAATACTTTAACGAGCATTAAAGGAAGCAAGTGTGCTCGGCAATCTTAGAGCTTAACAAAAACTTCGTAATGGTTAGTCAAGCAAGGAGGAAGTGTTCGATATACTAAAAGGGATGATGTTATGAACATGGCTAATAGGGATAAAAAATAATAGTGAAACACTGGTGGGGCCTACTTGCGGGACGGTGAATGGTGGTAAAATAAGGCTAAGTTTGCAGTATAGATGGAGCGGATGGCTCATGAACATGCCAATACATACAAGGTGTGAGTTGCGTGGTGGCATGCAAATCAAGGTAACTACGAGAAATGGCCTAGAAAATCATAGGGAGAGCACGAAACGTGGGTCTCATTAGTAGACAAAGAACGAAAAATCAAACCCAACGGTGTGAATAACGAACGTCAGATGATTCTATGGTGTACGAAAGAAAAAGTTGACAAAATAGAGGCCTATAAACAAGGGGGACCATGTGACACATGTCATTTGCACTGTGTAGTGTTGAGTTGGAGTGTAGGGCCCCAAAGCAAAGCTACTAATTTCTTCCGACTAGACCGACGATTTTTCAATCTATGAGTTGTAGGTAAGAGCTCTCACCTAACCCATTAATTTCATTCTTTTGGTTTATGTTTTTTCTCATTCTTGGGGCCTCGGTTGAGCCCAGAGGGTTCATGGGGTCGGGTCGCACTTTTCAAGGGAAAAGGCATGACCCAGGTCACACCTATTAGGAAAACAGGTGTGACTCGATCACACCTATCAGGTAGACAGGCACAACCTAGGTCACACTTGTTCAGGAGACAGGCGCGACCCAGGTCACACCTTTCAAGTGTTTTTGCACAACTTGGGTCGCACAAAAGACCCGACAGGCGCGACCAAGCACATAATGAAATTTTTTGTGTAACTAAGTCTGATAGGGAATTTTTGGATGTGCGAGATACCTTGAGTCAGATGGTGAGAGCAAGACATCAGGGACCTATAGATGAGGTAGAGGAGGATGGAGCAATGTAGGATACACTCGCCCGATGTGGGCAGTTGAAGTTCTTCCAGATCCCCTTGATGTATTCAGCAAAGCGGCTACTGAACAAGCTGGTGAGATTTTGAGATAGAGACTCAAAGTGCTTCATCATATAGGGTGAGCAACTGGATATCACCCTCCGAGACGTGTACTTTCTGACTGGCCTCCCACTAATGGGTGTGATCAATGATATCTCACCAAAGCTCTCGAGGGGGGTGTTGATGGATGACCTATGTGCCAGGCATTATTATACATGAGCTTATGTGCATGTGTCATACATATTGGTGTGTTACATCAAGAGTTTAGAGACTCAAGCAGGGGCAGCAGTTGTGTTGCAAATATTGATGGTCGAGAGTGTACTTAGGGGAACCAACTATGGGTGGGACAAGATGTGCTTGATAGAGGTTCCCCTCCTTTTTGTGCCCATTCTTCTTTGAGCGGCTACCGACACTACAACCGCATCTAGTCGTATACGATGGGGGACCTCGCGAGCCTAGCATGAGGCATTGGTGCAAGATGATGATCAGGGAGGGAGGCATATTGGTGGGTAATTTCTTCACCCAGAAGCTTTTTGCACAGTGGCAACAACTTCCTTTCCTCACAAAGGATTATCCATACATGGGTATGGACTACCGCATAAATCCGGAGATGCCTCGACCTCCAAGACAGATCTGGGGACTTGATGGTATGTATACATGACTCTTTGTGGTTTTAGTCATATATATTTTACTAACATAGTGGTAGTTAGATCATATGTGTGATAGATACTATTGACATACAGTGTGCATGTGCAGACGTGGGACCATACCCTCCAGTGGGGTACCAGCGACACAAGGGCAGGGTGGAGGGGTTAGATCCACGCGCTAACGGGTATAGGAGGCAGCGGAGTGTTACATTGGACTCACTATGATTGGACATGAAGCATCTATTGGAGGGGGTCACTGACAATGGGTGGTAGTACCTAGATGACTATATGATTGTTGCATGCTATAGATCTCCTCCAGAGTTGATCTCTCTGATGAGGAGGATTGCGGTTGTTGATGAGTATGTCAGAGCAGTGACACAGGGTGACATGCTGATGGAGGAGAAGAGATCCGATGAGGAGGAGGACACTAAGTCAAAGGAGAATGACTCAAACTAATAACTTGTGATGCTTCCCCCAATGCATTTAAGCATGGGGATTTTTGTATGATATATATGATGAGAAAGTCTGTGGTGCTTCTCTTTTTATAGTGAACATGATATTTATGATATGAATGCACGTGGATGCATATTTTTGTATTTTTATGTGTGTTTATGAGTCTCTTTTTATGATTATTCCTATATGATGTATATGACCTATGTATGCATGACTATATGATGATGCATGATGCAATGTATTTCCTATATGCGATGATTGATGTGCCATTCTAGAAGGCCATTAGCCATTTGGTATGATACACTATTGAGACTTTTGGGAACATGCATGAATGAAATGGATTCAAAATGTATAACCAAGTGTCTAGTGCACAGGAACTTTCAAAAGAGACACAGATCACATACTCGGTAGAAGTTATTCAACTGAGAGACAAGCAGCTGGGAGTCTAGGAAGACATCAAGGTAATGAATACCCAAGTGAAGAGCGGCAGTCAGGAGACCAATGACACTGTCCTAATCATCTTGGTTGTTCGTAGCAATACCAACACACATTCTGTCAATATGGATCAACTCATGGGACGAAGAATAAATGACCCACGCAGCCGAGGTGAGACTAGGAGACCATCTACTTGCACCATGAGCAAAACCAACATAGAAACGCAAGGTAGGATCCATTTGAAGCAACCAAGGAAACAAAATATGAGAGTCGTGGTAAAAATGATGTAAAACAAAAAGTTAAAACTATGATACAAGGGTATGCAGGGTGGTCGAATTTTGGTGTAGAATCGCTTAAGGTAGAGCCCATTACAGGGATTCTTCAATAAGCAATCGTTGAAGTCGGTGAGGAAGTATGCCCCCTTGTCGCGACATCAATGGATGACATAAGGTCCATACCACATCAATTTGAGCTTCCCTTTTCCAGTCTTATCATGGGCTTGGTCAAAGACACGTTGGATGAGATCCCCCTTGATAAAGGTGCATGGGTGAACGTGGGAGTCATAATGAGACTTCGACTGAGTTTTAGCTACTTTGATCATTTGGAGAGCAGCATGACGATCCTCATCGGTTTGTTCAAGCATAAGTAGGCATTTTTCCAATGGTGAAGTATCAGGTAGAAGTTCGATGACAAGGCAGAGTGATGGAATATGGAATTCAATGGGAAGAACCGACTGCACGCTGTGGCCTAAATGAAATGGGGTAAAACTAATGGTTGTTTTAAGGATCCCTCTTTCGTCACAAAAGTGCCACTGGGATAGATAAGGGGGATCTTCTGCGGTCGATGAGTGGGAAGGAAAACTGGAAGTAGAGATAATATAAATGGTGTAAATTATGTCCGAGGAAGAGGCCAGGGGGTGGATCTCCTAAAGGACGGTGATTTTGGACTCACGAAAATGCTTGTGAAGGTCACTAAGGAGTGACCGGTACTCGGGCAAGTTTGGGAAATGGTGGGAATAATGACCATACAGGCCACACACTGCACATGGGTGGTTGGTTCTTATCGATTTCTTTTTAACTGCATGTATGGTTGGTACGTTGACAACTGGAGTGTCACCGGTCTCGACTAGTTTGCGCATATGAGTACGAAGGATTAGAAAATTTGGACAATTTTGTGTCACATAGACTTGGACATTGCATAAAGAAAAAGTAGGAGGAGGACTTGATTCTGCCATAAATTTTGGTGCCTTTCCCCCAATCTTCGTGGGAGGAGGGGGGGCAGAAGTAGTGGGAGAAGCAGTTGGTTACATACCAGGAGGTGGGTGTGACACTGTCTTTATAGGTTGTACTGGTGTCAACACGATCTGTGGTGTCAGGGGAAGGGTGTGTGGATCCAGGTACCACACGAGAATACCCAAAGTGAATCCTAGGAGGTTTCGATTAGCCATGAATGGCTTACTCACAATTCTAGAAGGGGATCATGTGTACAGGGAATGAACCCTAATAATTCCCTCAGCTCTGTGGTTGGGGTTGTGACTGAGGTTGTGAGGAGGTCGTAATGTTACCGGATGTGATAGTGCACAAATACGATATGTCAGTCGAAAAAGGAGGGGTGGGAGGGACAAAAAATGTGTTCCTCAAAGGGGCATTGACAAATAGGCCTAGGCCAACGACAGACATAGAAGGGATGGATGCGTTATCGATGGTGGTGTTGATAGTAGGGAGGGAATGTTCTAGTGTGGTCAGTCCTTTAGGGTTGTAATACCTCAATTGATCGATGGTCATGATATTCCCATCATGGGGAACATCAAGAGTCAAAAGACAGTAGAAGCAATGAATCGCGTTACATACATATAACTACGTCCAAGGAGGAGGTTGTAATTGAGTTGGGTGTTGACAACCTCAATGTCAATAAACACAGTTTTTTTGGCCAACCCAATGAGGACATTCATGAGAATGGATTGTGGTTGAGCAGCACGACCATCGTAAGCATGAAGGGCGGTGGTGGAAGGTTGAAGGGTTGGGGATCCAAGTTTCTACTAAAAAAAGGTTTCCATAATGCAAGTGGATGCTCCCTCATCAATTATGCATCGATGAATAACCAAATTTTGAATAGTGACTAAAAATTGGAAGGCTACGGATGATGGCATTTGGGGTTATCCTTAATCCAAGTCTAAAGTGATCAACCTGGAATCAGAGGGGTCACAACACCTAAATAAGATAAGAAATATTTGCGTTGCAAGGGACAAGTTCAAAGGACTTCCAGAGAAGACATGGCAGAGGGATATTGTACCAAGTCATCAACAATACTATAATTAAGAGTAGCTCTAGCAGTGGAATTGTTTGCGACACGATGCAAAGGGAACCATGGGACTTTGGAAGTCCCGTCCATGGGGGGTCTCAGCAAATGTAAGGACATATTGAGAGCGGTAGAGGTAGATGTCATGGAGGTATTAATGGCTTCCATGGTGGAGCTATATTTGTTTCATCGAGTCTGTAGGTTGACATCAAACGACAATGTCATAAGGTGATGGACACCAAGCTCAATGGGTTGACCTGCAGAGGTGGTTGTGGTATTTTGTGGTACCAAGGGTTGGTTAGCAACCATCCCTTAATGCAGTAATAGGTTCCGTGGCACCATATGCAAAGGAATTTGTGGTGTTGGGTTTGGTTGTGCTGGAGCAGCTACGTTGGGGTCATGTTGATTATCGGTTTGTAGTAAATGGCAGACTCAATTCATATTGGGGCACTGATGTGTATAATGGTCGTAAGTGTCACAAATGGTGCATGGATGGTTAGTCCACAACTGATGGTTCTTACCAGGTCTAGGTAGATGTTCGAGGTTCTATGGAGGGGATTAGCTCTGTTGTTATTCGAAGGGTTGGGTTGTTAGCAACCTCCTTGAGGTTGGTTATTTCCCCAGTCCCTAGCTCGTTGTCGTCTTCCCTACCCTTGTTGGTTATTAGGGGTGGGTTGATTAGGGAGGTTCTGTTGAGTGTAGACCTGTCCTTGAGGAACAGGAGGAGTCAGCATTGAAGAAGGTGTAGGTTACACAGGTGGTGGGTAATAAGTAAGAGCATTTAGAGGGGCTACAAAGCCTAGAGTCTGGCCATTACATGCAGGTGCCAAGCAATTCGGTCCGTGAACATGAGGAACTAGTGCAGGAGATGCATATGAAGGTGTGGCTTCGGACTAAGCCGCTATGCATGAAAAATCATGGGTGTAGCTAGGTTGAGAAACACTACAGGTGTTACCGAAGTGAGGTGGCATTGAAGGAGAGGTCATGTATAGGTGGGGATGCTGGGTAATAGAGTCAATGACTCCATCGATAGCATGGGATTCCCCCGACGTATCTCGACGTGAGGAGCCAACTTGGGGAGCATCAGGTATGATGGCATAAAGATAACATTATTGGGCATAGATAAGATCAAACTATTGTGCTTTGAGGATGGCCTCTTCCTCAGTTTGTGGGCGCTTGGACGCAACATACTTGGAGATAGGGGCAGTAAGGTTTTGAGAATTCAATCTAGGAAAATCATATCATCTAACTAGATTTTACATAAGCTACAGGGATGACTCCATTCATGGATATGATCCATTATATGGGTAGCAGTGTTTTGTTGATGGGATAATAGGATTTCCATGCCCTCATTGTAACGGACGGGTAGTTGGAAGTATTGGAGAAGCATCAAGGTTAACAAGGAAAAGTCTAGATAAGTGGCATGAGGCAGTTTGATATACCATTTGGTTTCAATGCTCATGAGTGTGCACTGGAATAGCCGCAATCAGATATAATCATTCACTATATTATTAGATGAACACCATAAGTGAAATGACATATTATGGTTTTGAGGGTCTTCTTCCGCCTTCCTACAAACTTAGGGATGTTGTAAGGGAGTTTGGTAAGCATGGGAGGCCATAATGGGTCATGACAGATGGGGTCATTCATCAACCATTCCAAGTCAAGCAGGTTGAGACTAGCTATGAATGGTAGACTAGGACTGGGACTAGATCAAGGAGGGCCAACAATGGTGCTAGGAATTATGGTCATGTAGTTGTCACGTACAAACAGAGGTTGGTATGGCTGATTTTCGACAGTAGGAGTAGTCACAGGAATGGGGTGAATAACCGAAATGGTGGCAGAAGGGACAATGCCCCATGTATAAATGAAGGTACGGTATGAACCATGGTGGTTGGAGTGGGGCCGACACTGGTGGGTAGCGGACAAGCAATAGTGTGTGCGGTGGTGAGGGGCCCACTCGGACCAGGACCTATGGGTCTGACAGAAGGGATGCAGGTGGAGCAGTCATGAGTCCACTATCAACTATCCATCCTAAAAGGGGTTAGGAGGTGCACCATCCATGGGGATAGATGGGGTAATGAACAAGGATAGGTGGAGCAGTTACGAGTCCACTATCAACTATCCACCCTAAAAGGGGTTAGGAGGTGCACCATCCATGGGGATAGATGGGGTAATGAACAAGGTAGGTTCAGAGTGATTGGAATCTTAATCGGACTCAAATTCAGTGAATAGATTTAAAGGTGGTGAATGATGTCGAATATGGAATTGACAGTGATAGTTTAAGGAACCGAACTAAGGGGTATACCCCCTAAGTCTCTACAAGTGGCATAGTGGAGAAATGGTAGTGTGATGGTGTGATGTGTGATGAATGGAGGCTCAAGAGTGTCAAACACAGTCTCAAAAATACAACTACAACCGAGGGTGCAGAATTAGAGTTGAAAAATGCTGTCTCATAGGCCAAAAAGTAAGCTCTAAAACCGAACTACAACAACGTGTCACAACAGGCAAGTCTACAACAAAGAGGCTGGAAAAACAACAAACAACATTAGCTATAAAGAAAATGACGCAGTAACCTATGTATTACAAGTGCAAGCAAACTCATAGCTACAAGATGGAAGCCCCTCACAAATTGTATCCTCTATTGGGTGATGAAATCCACAGTCAAACAATATGAAATGGAAGAACAATAGGCTAAGAGAATGCCACTACCAAGAGGTGCCTCGAATAAAAGATCCTAAGAGACCGACAACTAGGCTACCTTGTTCATGACACATCCAAAGTGGTTTCTTGGCACTTCATCCCTTTGGTCCTCGACACCTTATATGGTTCTCAATATGCACGAGGAGGACTATGAAGGGTTAGCCTTCGATACAGAATGGAGTGCGGTATTTCAACCTGAATTCTGGAACCCCTTCGTTGTGGCTTACTCCCGCAGAGCGAGAGGGCCCTTCGATAAACTGGTCATAACCATGTCAACAAGTACTTGAGGATTTTGGTACCCTAATGGACAACAACTATGTCTCATATGTAAGTGACAACCGAGAGTTATTTGGATGCTTATCCCCACTATCCTAACTTAATTACATTATTGTTTTGGTCCTCAAATGAGGTTACAATGTTGGTTGAGTTAAAAACAAATTAGGCTCAGCTTGGGGTCATGAACCAAGCGTTTTACTTTAGAGTGTGATATGTGTGCACAACTGATCTATGATGTCTAACCCCAGTGATATTACTGCCAAGATGCAAATGGAGAAAAAAAATAATAGTAAATGATAGTAAATATTTTTCAAAACAACTACTTCTTCCATAAAATAAAATGTACATAAGTAAATGAGCTCATAAGGAACTTAACAGGTTGTAGGAAACACACAGGGGGTCTCAACTACTAAGCTCGACTAAGGGTGCTCACACACAAGGACAATAGGACCACAATGCAAATCAAGGGGTTGTAAATGATTAGATATGGAAGGAAACACTCGAGGAAGGGGTAGAACACAGATAGGGGTCTGGAAAAGGGTCTCAAACACAGAAAAGGACTAAAAAAGGTGCAAGTAGCACCTATCGACGGAATAGGTGCGATCGGGGTCACACAGAACTATAAAACAATCATGATCAGGATAGAAAATCAGCAGAAAGACTCAAGTCACACAAAACAGGGGTTTATGTGTGACAGGTCACACAAAACTGGGTCACAGTGGCGACTAGGATCGCTCCTGAAGCCTGGACAAGTGTGATCTGGAGTTTTGGTCCAAGTTACACTTATCGGGGTAGAATGCGCAAACTAGGTCACGCTTATCGAGAAAAAAGGTGTGACCTAGGTTGCAACTTTCTGTCGGATAGGTGCGATCCAGCTATAACTAAGGGTTTTTTGAGAAAAAACTGTCAACTTAGGCCGAGGGGAAAGCACTGTGAAAGGACTGGTTCAGATCTGTCTCAAGGGGGTCAAATCTGTGATAGCTGAAGGTACCCAAGTAGAACAAACAAGTAAAGACACCTGCAAAAACAAAGATCCAAGGGACTGAGACAGTGGAGTCACCAAAACTGTAGTGTGTATTTCTCCCCTACTACGTGCAAAAGCACCTTCCCTAGATCAATAGGATCATAGGGTAGAGTTCATGGTGCGAAGAATTTCTCAACCTCGACTTGCAATAATAAGCAATAACAAAGACAATAATATTTAATCTAACTCATGCAATAAAACAAAAGATACCTTTAAAATGGGCCACTGCATCCATTTGAAGAAGTGGTCCGTAGGCTTCCCACGATCCTGGTCTTTGTGTGTTTTCCAACAAAGGGTTGTCACCGGGAAAGGGATTAAGGTTTGTACGAAAAGAACTTGACGTGCAACATGGAACAGTGTGGCTAAAGGTGTGGAATGTCCAAAAGTTGGGAATGTGATGAAAAGTTTCAGGAATGAAGGAATGACAAAAAAGTGTTTGTGGGGAGACCTTCACAATGTATTTATAGGATGATCCAAGGTTTTTTGACCCATGGTATCTTATTATGCATGATATTTATCCATGGTTTTTTTTTTTTTTAACAAAAACTTAGAAATTTTGGATTGATTAAAAATGGTTGTAGCCCATCCCGGCGTACAAAGAGGAATCAAGAGAAAGAAGGCTAATGCCCTCTAATAGAACAGCCAACCTGCTTATAACTGCTTTGAGAAGAGAGTCCCAAAATCTTATGAGGCTATTTCAAGAAAAGGAGTGCTTGCAATAATAGACTCTCATGAATTGTGAGCAGAGAAGAATACAGAAACAAAACATTAAATACGCTGAGAGGAAAACCCCTTAATGAAAGGATCCAATTTCTTCTGAGAGCCCGAGCTGATATTTGAGGCTACTTCCTTTTCTCTACGTTCTTTATTTGTATTTCGCTCTCTGGTGAGGGGAGGAGAAGGAGCTGAAAAGTCTTCGGATTCAGAGGTTCCCTCTGACGAAGGGGCAAAGGAAGCTAGCCCTGCCTGGACTGGGGTCTCGTGATCCAAAACATTGAGGTCTTTCCTAGAACCTGGAGAAGCAGGTTTTGGGTCAGCTACCCCCGTGGAGCCAGAGGGGCCAATGCCCTACTCTGGGACAACTGCAACTTCAGGTTCTTGTGCTTCATCTTCCTGGAGAACTTCAAAAATATTTTTGTTTTCCGGCCGCAGAGTATCTGCAAGAGGAGAAGGGTCTTGAGGAGAAACCTTGTGCTGAGGCACTTGTGGCTCCTTTCGCCAAGGAGGACAGCGTTGATTAGAGACCGTCTGGAACTCTGCATCTTTGGAAGCTAGGAGATTTGTTGGTTTATGTGGTTTTCCAAGCTTAGGGAAGCTTTTGGCAAAGTGACCATAAACATGGCAGAAGTTGCTTTTGAAAAGGATCTACTCATAATCCAGTTCTTGAATGTGGCTCCATTCGCCTAATATGAGCTTTACGGCCTCTAGGAGTCCTTTCTTTAGATTCACCTCTACGTAGATACGGGCACATCTGTACTGTTCCCCTTTTGGTTATGCAGTATCTAGATAGCGACCTAACTTATTGCCAATTTTAATCAAAGTGCTTTCTCCCCAAAGATGAAGAGGGAGGTTAAGGAGTCTTACCCAGACTGGGGCGGCAGTGATCTCTACTTCTGGGTTAAACCCAAGAGACCATGGGGCTAAGAACAGACCTCTAGAGCCCATGAAAAAAGGGTTTGAATGGAAGACAAGGTCTCTTTCTTCTTTATTTGAGAACAGGAATACAAAAAACCCCCGTCCAGCTGCAAAGAGAGAGACCTGTCCTTGCAGAAGAGGGTTCCATTGTTCTGAGATCCAAATCTCCACTGCCTTAGGGCTGGGCCATAACCCTGTGAACTTACCAATGAGGGCTTGCTCAGAGAGGATGAGAGATTTATGGCATGGATCTGAAGGAGAGAGCTCCAAAGAGGGGATCTCGTCCATCTTTTTCATGAACTTGGATGAAGAATGAGAAGCTGCCTGAGGAGCGACAGCTTGAACAAGGGCCTTGAAGGTAGCGAGCTGGGCATGGGAGCCCATTTCCTGAGAGGAATCCATGATGAAACCATGAAAAACCACGCTGAGGGGAGCAGCATCCAGCGATCCAGCAAGCACGGCTCTGCAAAGAGCAGCAGCCAGCGATCCATGGCTCTAAGAACCAAGGCGGTGGCTAGGGAAACCCTAGCCACAGAAGAGGAGTCGTTCTACTCTGCGCTCCATCATGTTTCCCATTTTTATTTTATCCATGGTTTTTTACCCTTTCTCATTTTAGGGTTTTTTTTGTCCTTTTTGGAGAGAGTGGGGTTATGTCACAATAAATGCTCAACTTCCCTACATTTATGGGGGGAGGAATAATAATGTTTTGGAGCATTTTTGGTGGAATTTTAGTTGTGAAGATCAAAATGGAGGGAATAATGGTGGGATTATGATGTATAACTATGGTTTGGACCATAGAGATCTAGGTGAACAATTTTTGGTGTTAACAACAAGGTTTAATTCCTTCAAAGGGATAATCTACAGGACAAACAACAGAGCTGCCCAACGTATATATGTGAGGAAAGGAAACAAACAAAGGAATAAAAAGGGTTTGAACAACAATTTTGTTTAATAAATGTAATATTTCAATGTAAAAAAAGGAAATATAAGAAAAATATTACTTTATGTTACAAACCAAATCAGACACAAACTGATTTCAAGTGCTCTTGAGGCCTATATAATGTAAAGCAAGCCAAGAGCTCAGGCCTAGGAATTTTGGAACTAGAATTTTTTCCTGCGTTTATGCGATTCTTTATCTTAGTTTCCATGTGAATGTGTACTCTTTAATGTTTGATCTAAAAATATTATGATTAGAATTCATCCATTATTGATGCTTGTTTCATAGCAATTAAATATTCCATCAGTTTCTTCTAAAATTGCATTTAGATATCATCCACAAATAGATTCTCTAATTGTAATGGCTTGTTAATTCTTCTTCTATCTACATACTGCAACGATCTTATTAATTGAAAAAACATCATCTACCTTTCCTCTGCTTCTTGGATCACTGTAAACCAGTCATTGATAGCCTATATAAACACTCAAGTTTGACTCCAAGCCTAATGGTCTCATTCTCATATTTAAAAACCACCATTTAAAGCCTACTCTTGCCTATATATGTGGCCATTGAGATTTAAACTCATTGAGGGAGCCCCCTCTAGATTGAAAGGGAAAACGTTTAGTCCTATAGAAGGTATGAAAAGGTTACCTTGGGGAATTTTTATGATATAGCCCATAAAATCACCAAGTGATAACATAATCTATGGTGCTTGATGACATGGATGGAATCATAAAAGGTTAGCTTTGTAGACCTTAAATCCCCCTAATAAAATTGCAAAGGAAAAATTTAATACATGGGTATGTATCATGGCTCAAGGAATTCGTGTGTGAAATTGGAGCACAAACCAATCAAATATGTGCTCTTGGCATGCATTTTATTGACCTAGGCATGCATTTTCTGAATATGACTAACTAAAGGCATAATTTGGTCAGTTGAAGCCTTTACAGTGCATATTTTTTTAACAAAGTTGGCATCATAAATTGGAAAGACATTTCTTAAGTAGAGACTTACATGTATGAAGTTCATCTGATCCATTGGCATGCATTCTTGAGTCCTTGGTGTGCATTTTGGTGACCCGGGGGTGCATTTCCTAAAAATATACCAAAAAGATCAATTTGGTAGATTAAAATATGAATATACTTTGGTACTAAAATATTATGTAACAAAAAAATAGTATAGATGGAGTAGATAAGTATACATAAGCCCCTTTCCTTGGATGACGTATTAAACATGTTCTAGATCTAGATTGACATTACTAATTATATGTTGTCATTGATGGCAACGTGAATGATGAACATGCCGTCATTGATTGGAGGAAGCTGGACACTAGTCACACCTTGAGCAGGCATGAAGAAACTGAGAAGGTGACAATGTTGGTCGAAGGGTAACCATAAACATAACATGTTTGAATCCAATGTCATATTGAATCTATGATGCTTGATGACATGGATGGAAGCATAAATATGTTATCTTTGCATACCTTAAATCCCCCTAAGAAAGTTGTAGAGGAGGAGTACTTTAGTACAAGGGTGTGTATCATTGCCCAAGGAATCCATGTGTGAAATTGGATCACAAACCAATCAAACATGTGCTCTTGGCTTTCATTTTAGTAACCTAGGCATGCATTTTCTGAAGATTACTGTCAAAAGGCAGAATTTGGTTAGTTGAAGCCTTTGGGGTGCAATTTTCTTACACAAAGAGGGAATATGGAATTGGATATACATTGCTTGAGTAGAGACTTACATGTATGAAGTTCATTCGATCCCTTGGCATGCATTCTTGATTCCTTTGTGTACATTTTGGTGAGCTAGGAGTGCATTTCTTGAAAATATACAAAAAAGATAAATTTGGCATATTCAAATATGAATATAATTTGGTACGCGCATTTTATGTAATAAAAAAACAATACAGATGGAGTAGAGAAGTATACATCAACCCCTTCCCTTGAATGACAAATTTAACATGTTCTAGATCAAGATTGGCATTACTAATTGTGTGTTTCCATTCATGCCAACATAAATGATGAACATGGAATTATTCATTGGAGGAAGTTGCACACTAGTCAAACTTACATCCTCCTCCATAATAGTTCTAGGTGCATTCCCCGCAAATTTTTTGACGAAGTTCCCACCACCAACAAAAGCTACAAAGGATATCCATTCTGACAGGTGCAGATCGATCTCGATCTCTAGTGAAGGTTGAGTTCATGCAACTTTTGCATGCATCCCTCCCTCGTTGACTATCATGAGCTAAGTGCATGCTCATTGAAGCTTTGAGTGCTGAGTGCATGTAAAGTGTGCATGCAAGATGTGATCTGTTCCTTTCGGATCGGCTCTTTGGGTTGTCTGGGATCTATATCTGGGATAGAATGGAGGATGTAGGCCAATTTGGAATGAGGAGGGTGGGCCACCCTCTACCTCTCTTTTGGACGTATTCAAGAAGCATGTAGCTGAGAAAAACAAGAAGACCTCCAAAGGATCCCCCTCGAAGTTCGTCAAACGGATCGAGGACGTTCTGGTTGTTGCTCTGTTGCCGGAGGACACAATCTGTGTGGCTCTCTCGCTGGCAGAATGGGTTTTATTTGGGAAATTCACTAGACTTTGGCCATATCCAAAAACCACTGAGATTTGGGTCCAGAGGAATTGGAGACCCTTTATCTCGAAAAATGTAGCATCTTACTTAGTTGGGAGAGGTTATTTTCTATTTGACTTTGAATATAAGGAGGACAAAGATCTAATATTTTGAAATGGACCCTATTTCATGGGACCACAAGGCCTTTACCTGAACAACTGGACACCAGATTTTGATCCCAAGGCAGATATTCCCAAGGATGTCCCAGTTTGGGTCAAGCTCCCAAACCTACCAATGCATTGTTGGAATCCAAAATCGCTCAATGCTATTGGAAATACACTGGCAATGTATATTGATATGGCAAGCCCAAAAGATCAATATGCAAGTGTAAAAATCTACGTGGAGGTGGATCTCGAAGCCGGATTACCAGAGGCAATCAAGCTCACGGTAGGAAACTGGTACCATTTTCAAAAGCTGGACCACAAACAACTCCCATTCAAATGTAGAGGGTGCCATGAATACAGGAATTTCTATCGTAACTGCCCACAAAAGAAAGAGGATCAACAAGGAAAAGAGGAAGGATGGCAAACAACAAAGAGAAGCAAGACAAAAGAAAAAAATAGAGAGGCGCAAAGGAAAGAGGGGGGGGAAGCGAACAAAGGAAAGACCCTTTGGAACGTAAGGCCAACGAGACTCAAACTGGACCTAGTTTTATAGGGGAGAAACCCTTCAATGGGGAGAGTAAGGAACCAGAAAAAGAAGTTGTCATATCATACCAGTCTAAGAAAGACAATGCCTCTCTGGTCCAGTTAGATTCAGGAGCAGAGGGATTAAAAGAAGCGGGAAACTAGGAAAAGTTAGAGGAGGAATATGATACCGAGGAAGAGGAAGAAGAGGAAGGGGAAATAGAGATGGCTACCCCAATAAAGAAGAAGGAAAGAGGAAGAAAATCAACCAAGGAAGTGGCAAGCCACCTACAAAGATAAACTACAAGGCTCTCAATTAACCTTGGAAAAACTTCTCCGGAATACCAAAAACACTTGGCATCAAGGTAAATTCCAGAAGGGGATGCCCTCGTCCACTAAAAGTAAGTAATGAAGGTCCTCTCCTAGAATTGCAGAGGCCTGGGAAGCAAATTCAAAGAAGAAGCTGTGAAAGATATGATAAGACTAGCCCATCCAGACGTGTTACTGATCCACGAAACCAAAATGGAGAAGGATACGTTTCTCTAGGTTAGTGCAAACTTTTGGAAGAAAGGATGAAGAACTGCAATCAACTCAAGGGGATCCTCTATAGGAATAAGAATGCTTTGAGATGATCATAAATATGAACTAGTTGAAACCAAGCATATCCCTCACTGGATTCTAACTACATTGCTACATAAAGATTCTAATATCTAGGTAAGACTCTTTAAAATTTGTGTGCCTGCTGCTTCTGCTGATAAAAAATTGTTGGAATTACTTCGAGATGAAAGGAGTAATATGATGGGAAATGTCATCCTAGCCAAATATCTAAATATCATCTTAAACAAAGCTGGAAAAATAGGAGGTTCAATGGTTAGAGACCCTATAAGGGAGCAAGTTGATGATATAATTCTGGATTGGGGTCTATCAGATGGCATTCTAGCCAAAGGGAAATACACCTAGAATAACACGAGATTGGGCCAGGGCATATAGCAGCCGGGCTGGATAGGTTTTTGGTCCAAGACTCCTTTCTCCTTCTAGGAGTGAATCCTTCTTCCAAAATCCTGGCGTTTGGAGGTTCATATCATAAACCTGACATTCTCGAGATGAGGAAATACCAGAACCTCGGCCCTATACCTTTCTGGTTCTTTCCTCTGTGGGTCTCACACAATGACTTCATCAACATTGTTGCTGAAGCATGGACTGCTCTAGTTACAGGCTCTCCATTCTACATTTGGGAAGAAAAGTTGCGTAGAGCTAAGAATGCGCTCAAGAAATGGGCAAAAACTTTAGAAACACCAAATGTGTTGAAGCTCAAGGCCCATCAAATCACCATGGAATCAATCAAGGTCACTAAGGCAGATAAAAAAAAGTTGTTAAACTGCAGCAAGATCTCCATGCTGCTTGGAGATAATAGGCTGAACTAGGGAGATTGAAAGCCAAATGTCTCTAGCTCAAAGCAAGGGATCGAAATACTGGGTTTTTCCATAAACAGGTTAAGTCAAGGAAACATTATAAGGTTTTGTATGAAATACATGTCCATGATCATGTTATTAATGAATTTGAAGAAATCAAAATTGAAGCCACCCGACACTTCAACACAGTCTACTCAGCAGGGTCTAGCCCCATCCCTGAAAATGAGATCTTGGACTTAGTTCCAAAAATCGTTAAAAACAAGGAAAATGACAGGCTGATAAAAAGAATAGCCATGGAAGTGTTTAAAGCAGTCATGGATGATATGAAGGATGATAAGGTGTCAGGCCTAGATGGGTTCAACGCATCCTTCATCAAAGCGTGTTGGGAAATTGTAAAGAAAGACTTATTTAAAATGGTGACAAAATCTTAGAGTTGTGACAAAATTGGTGGAAGCACCAATTCAGCATTTCTTGTACTAATTCCCAAAGAGAAGGATGTGAACTCCTTTAAATCAAGGAGGCTTCATTAAAGGCAGGAGAATATGGGATAATATAATCCTCGTCCAAGAGTCATTCCTTCCAGCCTGAAGAATGGTGATAAAGAGATGGTGGTGAAGATTGACTTAGCCAACACATTTGACAGGGTTTCTCACCCCTTTCTCCTCCAGGTAATGGCAAGATATGGCTTTGATATGAGCCTCATCAGTTGGGTCTAATCCTGTATCAGTAATCCTTGGATTTCCCCCCTTATTAATGGAAGAGCGGCATGTTTTTTCCAAGCCTCGTGAATATTGAGGCAACGTTTCCTGCTCATGCCTCTGCTCTATGCAATCCAAGCCTCTTTCCTCAGCCTCCAACTCGAGCAAGCAAGGAGGGATCAAGATTTAATTAACATCAGTATGGCTCGAGGAACAAAGGACATCAACTATGCACAGTTTGTTGATGACACAATTCTGCTCAGAGGGGAAAGTCATCTCATTGCCAAAAGATTCAAAACTAAATTGGACCTCAATTGCCAAGCTTGGGAGAGAAAACTAAATCTTAGAAAGAGCTCGATCTACAACTGGAATATCAACCCGAAGGAGATGTCTGGAATCTCCTGTATACTTGAATTTGATGGAGTAAATAACTGGCACTCCTTTAAGTATCTGTGGGTTCCTATATTCAGAAATAAGCATAAGAGCTTGGATTGGAATCCACTGATTGAAAAATTCAAAAAAATATTTCTTGCCTGGGGAGCAATCTAGTTAAATCTAGTCGGGAAATTGGTAATGATAAAAGTTATTCTTAATAGCTATCTGCTCTATCAGTATTCTATTCTGTTACCCCCCTTCAAAATTTTAGAAAAGATTGAAAGCATGTTGAGGTCTTTCCTTTGGCAAGGAGGGGAAATTTTTTGCTCTTATCAGCTGGAGGAAAATTAAAATGTCCCGGATGGAAGGAGCTCTCAAGGTTAGAAATATGAAGTTCCAAAACCTGGCAATGGGGGCTAAGTTGCTATGGAACTTAGTAGACAAAAAGCCCTCTTGGAGCAGTCAGGTTATTTGGAAAAAATATTTCTCGGGACCGAGACTCCGATGTCTTGATTCTATTCCTGGGAACTAGCATGGCACACCAATCTTTTCTCTTTGCAAGAAGGAATTGACCAGGTTGAAAGAAAACCTTCACTGGATACCTGGCAATGGCAAAAAGATTTAGATCTGGCATGATTCAATTATGGGGAATATTTCTGGAATATAGGAACTGAATCCAACGACATGGCTAAATCCTATGGGTTGTGGCAAGGAATCAAGCAACTAAAAGAAAAAGGAGTTGAGGAAGCTATTGTCTTGGGAGATTCTCATTTAATAATCCAGGCGATGAACAGAGTAAGTCAATGTCAAAATTTAAGGTTGGCTAGACTGATAAAAAGAATTAAGTCCGTCTCTAAGACATTTTGTCGGTTAGAGTTCTTCCATATTCTCTGTGAGCTAAATGATTTGGCGAATCAAGCTACTAATAAGTCTATGGTATTAAGCAAAAATGAGATTTCGATAAACCTTCTATTATCCTCAGCTTTACCTCCTTAAAAAGCAACCTTTTAAAAGTCAGCTGACTTTTTGTCTAAGGGCTCGCTCGAGCATTTTGGTAGTAGAAGCTGCTAGCCTTTAAGATCTGATTTCTCTATAAATCATAGCTTCTCCTATTCTGATTTTAATATAAACATACCCGTTTTTGTCAACAACAACAAAAAACTGCAAAGGATATTACTGAATAACATTTTTATGTTTTAAAAGTAACTAAGATGCAGTTTATTATAACCCTTAATTGGCTCCTATTACTTGATGAGAAAAAGACAAAAGGATAGTTACTCTTAAGGTGCATAAAATTTTTACAATGTTGTGAATTGTCATATAAAATTTCCAAATTTTATAGTCAAGGGCATTGAATTCAAGCCAAGGAGTAGGATGGGACTGAGCGCCATGATCAAGAGCCAATGTTTAAGAAAAAACTCATGAATTTGGCTAAGTAGTAAAATGCTCAGTTAATATTAACATAAACATATAAGAGTGTTGATGAAGCCCCAAACTGGTCGAGCAAACAACAACACTTCTAAAACATCGGCAAAGTTTTTTAGAGTGATTAGCAGATGTTTCTAAAATTAAAACCATCATTTAAAACCTACCTTTTTCTGAAGATCTGATCATTGTGACAAACTATAACTGAGGGAGCCCTCTCTGAATTGGAAAGGCTAGTTTCCAATTCGAAATAAGGTTTGAAATGTTATTTTGGGTAATTTCCCCCCATAGCTAGGAAAATTACCAAGAGATAACATTAACTACTTGAATTTTCGTAAGTAGGAAATGCCAATGGAATTAGAAAAAGAAACTTACACATGGTGAAAAACTAATAGTTCTAACACATTATATTTGGGCAAAAAACAATGAAACAAATAGTTATTTTTTGTGTTGAATATTTACCATAATATCCCACTAATCCAAGTTAATTTTTCAATGTTGTAGGTCGCACAATAGGATGAGATATAATCACAATATATATTATTATATCAATCATAAAAATTAATTGCAATTAGAAATGAAATAACATCTCAGATACCTGGATATTCAATGGTTGTGTTGGTATGATATTTTTTTAACATTGTTTCTATATATCACCTCCAAAAGTTGTTCTACCAATTTATCCAACACTTAAGAATCAACAAAATAATAAAATAAATTAACAAACATATATATGACTAGATAATAATAATAAATACTTGAGTGCATACGTACCTGAATGAGCTCCTCTCGGTTTCGAGAGTAATCTATTGGAGTAGTCTAATCTTGGAGAAAATCTCCCTCGATTTGACAGAGCAACAACGAAGTCAACATTGACTTTGTTGTTGCTCTGTTGGATCAAGGGAGGTTTGCTCGAAGATTATCCAAATCCTAATTTATTCTCTATTGAACCGGTCCAACCACGTGAATGTAGAAGCTCTTATGGTCCCTTCCATCGTGCCCCCCCCGTCCACCCTCCCATCACTCTGAATTCCCCAATACCCATACTATCTACTATAGAATATTTGAAAAAACATAGTAAGAATCAAGCATAGAAACTAGAAAAACAAAAAAAATTAAGGTAAATGAAAGTATATGTGTATAAATGATAGTTTTAGTTAATCAACAATTAGATTATGTCCACTATTTTCAAGCTTTTGATAATAAACAACAAGTAACATATGACAGGAAAATGACATAAAACTTACAAACATATAATTAACCCATGCATATAGGTAAATTATTTAAAGAGAATAAATCAACATCATCTCAAAAAAAGTTATCATTAACAATTTTTTTTCATAATATGGTACATAGTATGATCATTTTTTTTTGCTTTATTTGTTTTTGAAAGGAATTGACAAAGGAGGTCTTCATCTCCTTCTTCCCTTTCAGTTGCTTTGGACTATGCATGTCTTATGGATTCCCTGGTCGGGTACTCACGATGTGGATGATGCTGCAAGAGGGGTATTGGATCATCAACTGCAATAAAAAAGAAATGTTAAATTGATTTTTTTGCTATTACTATTACATGTATTTCATTAACAAAAAGAGCATATGAGTGTTGATATTTACCTGCTTCAGTAGTAGAGGCATGCAGACTAGTTTTAGATGCGGCCATATGTTCGTCTTCTTGTGTAGACTCATGCTCTATATGCTCTGGAGTTTAAAGTGGAAAAGTTATAATTAAAACACCATTTGCAAATAAAAAATTATATTTACAATCCATACTACAATTTTTAAAGCAGCATACTACCTTCAGTAGGTGGCAATGGACCCTCGCTAGGCTGTGTTCCATTAACAGGGAAAATTGTATCTCCGTTGGTAGAATGCTTAAAACTAACAAATGCATTACTTAATGGCCAAAAATAATAATCAATAGATTGTACAAGTAGTAAATTGTAAATAAATGTTGTTTATTTTATTTACCTGTGAGGAAGATTGAATACTGCAAGATTGTGATTGCCCGAAGCTTTGTCTGTGTTCAAGAATGACTTGATATCCATACTTGTAGCCAAGCTTGAGATCTCCCCTTTTTAGAGATTCCTTCAACAATTCGCCCTGCAAGCATGCATAATAACAAGAATATTGCTTCTTTTGTGCAATTAAATTAAAATTGTTAACATTTTTTTTCATGCAAATGATTTTTTTATACTTACAATTCGTGCGGCTAGTCTCAACTAACCACCTGGGCCTAGTGTGTGCTACCCATGTTTATCTATTCTTTCCTATGGTGCTTTAGATGTGTTTGGGATCCTATATTGAATAGTTTCAAATACATCATTAGATGTCCCAATGATGATGTAAAAGTAAAGATAAATCAACATATAGTTACACTATTAAAAGAGTTACATACCTTCTTATCCTCGGTGGTTCCTTTCCCTCTTTTTGGAGTGTCTTATCCTTTGCATCTTCAAGTAGGGCCTTCCACTCCCTCTCTGGAATCATTGGAGGATGATCATACCTAGGGTTCTTTTGTAGATGAACCCTATATTGGTCCCGCACATATTTTAAATATGTGCCTGCTTTTGAGATGACTATGCTTTTGCTAAAGGAACCCTCACCAAACAGGGCAACCAATTTGCTAATCATTTCATCCTTTCACTTGGAACTTTAGGAATTCCACCTTTTGTGTATTGTGGACCCAAAGGTATCCAAAGTGAGGTCATTAATGCATCTATAAAATGTGTTGTTCCCTGCAAAACGATATGATGTTTAGTTTAAAATGATCACATATTATATGTAAATTACAATTAGATTGTACGTAATAATTAAAACACTATTCTTAAATACCTGGAAGCTTGTCTATTTTCAAATTTATTAGCTCACCGTTTATCAAAAAGGTAATTGATAGTGATCATGTGTTAGTGACACAGGAAGATCCAGGAAAGCATGCCTAAAAAATTGTAATTTCACATTTTGCATCCAAATCACCTTGTGCACATTCTTCTGTGATCTGGTTAGGGGGTGCAGTATCGACATTGTCTATAGGGGTTGTACTGGTTTGAGTGATTGGCAAGTCATTCACATGCAGAGAGTGAACATGGCAGCCTATATGCTTTGGTGTCGGTGTAGGAATGGGAATGGTACCAACAACGGGCTCCCTAGGCTCATCCTCAGGATCAACAGTCTGCAAATACTCCTATAAAAATAAATGGTTTCTTTATAAATGACTTATAAGGGTATAAAAATTAGAATCATAAATAAATAGAAGTGATAACTAAACATCTTGCTTACCCCATAGCACTGAATCCAGTGTGACCGATCTTTAATATTTTTATCTATCTCTTTGTCCTTGAACGAATCAAAAGCAAAGAAGGAAATTTGGCATTTAATTGTAGCACAAGCTTCCTTATTATTTATGTTGGGTTAGTGGAGAAAAAAAATCTTCCTGATTAAGCATTTATTCAGGAGGATCTGTGGAATTATCTGATGTTGGTCCCTTCCCCCTGTCACCCTGGGACAATGGTACTTTCTATTTTACAAATTATAGCGAGGCAAAGCTAACTTGTGATTGTATAGTATTAAATTACAAAACATATAACATGCATTAAAAATATTTAGTACACAGTAAGTGTTAGGGTATGTGGAATTTTTTCTACTGCCTAGAAATTCCAAATAAAATTTTCAAATATTCTTGCATATGGAGCTAAGATTAAGCCCAAAATAAAATTCCATTTATTACAGTTAGAGATCATAAAAAAACAGCATTGGCAAATGAGAACAAGGTATCTAAAGTGAGTATAAGGTAGGAAAAAATTAATGCACCTGATAAACTACATTTTCATAAATAGGCTAATGAGGTGATCTATGCATATCTATTGTAGGAAACCTTGGCCAATACAAAATTAGAATAAAAAATATCTAAATTGGAGGAGCAACTCAAGCAAGAAAAAGCAACCTGTAAAGCTTGGCAGGCACAAATTAAGAGGCGTGAGACAAACCTTATAGCAGTTGGGGTAGATCCCAAGAATGTACACGGGATAATGCATGAATACAAAATTAGTAAAGATCATGCACTATGTTTAGAGAAAATCTTCGAAGAGCAAATATACCTCTCAAAGATAGTAAAGAAATAAGCAGACTACGAAGGAATTCCAATCATTATGAAGGAATTTTTTTTTTAAATTTTTCTATATTTGTTATATTTCTTAGAAACTCGCTGTGGGAGAATTTTGTATATATTTTGTAATATGTAAATAATAGGGGGTTCGAAATTTGAGAAGAAAGAGACTTATTGGGTTCTAAGTATTTTTTTTTCTTCTGGAAATTAAAAAAACTCAATGCAGAAGTACATAGTTTTCCTACCAGAGACTCCTATGATGATGTCATGAAGTTTGTCATTTTCCTTTGTGTATGTTTCCTTATCTCGATTTTCATTTGAATGTGTAATCTTCGATATTTAATTGGAAAATATATGATCAAAATTCAGCCATAATTAATTATATGATTTCACAACAATTAAATATGTTAGCACATACAAATTTTGGGAGGCTCAAAATATTTTGGAACTATTGGATTGAAAAAGTAAGAGTTGAATGAAAAGAAGCCCAAGTTGAAAAATGTGCGGGGTGACCGATGGCTGTGACCGAAAGATTAAGTACATAGGGGCATCGGTGGGGTTAAAGGAAAGCCAAGACAAGGTTGGAAGTCCAAGTGACCTGGAGATGTAACCAAGTATAAACTAATAAAATTTGCTAAAATGCTAATATGTGATAAAGTCAAATAGTAGATCGACAGTAGAGGATAGGATCGGTCCCATCCATGGTGCTCGTGCATTTTGCTGGTCCAATTTGTACATTTTTTAAAATCTTCAAAGTAATGCAAAATATAAACCATGGTATTGAGTTTTACTATGTGGCAACTTTTGGTAGATTTCGCTACCAAAACCAGTTCCGAATAAACCGCCTTTCGCAAGCTCTAAAACTGCTTCTCGACTAAAAAGTGCATTTAAGGAAATAAAAAATATTGCTTTGTTGTTTTGAAAGAGAACCAGCATGGTAGCAACAACACACCAATGTTTTGTGCCAATATGAATTTGAAATTTTACCTTGCCTTTCTTCTACCCAAGGTATTCCAAAAGACTCTACAACTTGCATTTTCTCTTGCATGGAACAAATTCAACAGTTTATTCCTCTATGTAAGGATATGGACAAAAAAGAAGATTTTATAGTCGATAGAGATGGGGATGTCTTTGACCCTATCTTGTCTATAGGTACTCTGTCTCGGTCCAACAAAAAGCTGAATGAACTTAGGTCACAGGGTATTGACGTCTTGAATGTTTTTGGGTCTTTTCTGTATCATTTAATCCTGGAACCAACCCTTCCCTTCCCTAAATTTGTTCTGGTGTGCAGCTAACTATTCTCAATCAGAGAGCGTAATCATGAATGTCAACGCTTCTAAAATCCTTTGTTCATTCAATGCATAAACCGTTAGAGAATCCCTAGGTTTACCTGAATCATATCACAATAACTCTGAACCATTTCCATAAGAGGAATTGATCATAGTATATAAAGAAGGTAGTCTTTAGAAGAAATATGAGTTCTTATCCAAGGTCTTGAAATATGGCCAGTCTATTGAAGATTCTTTTTTTCCATTTAATTTCAGTATTTTCCAAGAGAATGTACAATTGGTTTTGTCCTTATTGAGTTGAGTCTTGGGTCATAATAATGACAAGTCTGTTGATGAGATCGTGTTAGGGTTCGTTATGAAGGTCAATCAATTTGATTCAAGTCAAGTTTGTTTCTTTAATTTTGATGAATTCCTAGCTAAGGCAATTCATACCCAGCTAGTGAATTTTCAAAATCAAAGGCATTTCAGATACCAGACATATTCTCTATGCATGTTTATATATTCCATTGTGGTAGACCTACATTTTCTAGACAAACTATTTTCTTCAGATCCTTCACAAAAAATGAATACGTTTGATTTTGTCAATATCATCATGTCATAGATCTACAAAATCATCCACAATGTTGAATTACCCATGGTACTTTAAGACATGAAATACATGTTGTAGTTGGTTCCTAAAAGCAGAATTGGAGATTGGTTTTAATACAAAAATAATATTGTTATAAGGGTATATTGGTTCATTGAGGCTCCTTACCTCCTGCCAACATTCTTAACTCTAAGAATATTTGCTCTTGGATTTGTTATGCAAAGGCTACATTCAGAGGAGGAACATTTCCTTGGTGTCAATAAGTCATATGATATTAAGTTCCCCTTGAGGATTGGACCATTTGTCCCAAAGAATAAGGCAACCCTTCCTATAGTAAAAAAAATGTTACAAACTATGAATTTATAGGTTGATGAGAAGATCAACTATGACCCCCACCAAATCATATCTCAGAGAAGGAAACCAAATAGAAACAACGCATTTTAACATCAAGTGATGGAAGGATTGAGAAAAATGGCTAATCTACTCAATTTTGATCAAATTCAACAAGAATAGAGGTGATTACTGTCGAAGAAAACCAACAGGAGACAAAATAAAGTGATGCAGGTCAAGTGAATCCTCTTGTTCCAATAGTTCAAACACCAACAAAACTAAATTGTGCCAATAAAATAATTTTTTCAGAAGCAAACAATATGGATATTCATGAAGAAGTCACCTGTAAGAAGATGAAGATGGATCAACAAAAGGATGTTATTTACTTGGAAGAACAAAGTTTAGTCACTTCAAAAGAGAAAAATTTATCCCGAGAACCAACAATGCAAGTACAATAGTACTCATTTTCAAACATTCAAAGTGTTGGAACAAGCTTGCAGTATAAGTCTAGAGTTGATGTAATCTCACAATATACAACAAAGAAGACGCAATTTCTTGAAGAATCACAAAAATTGTTCCCTCAAGTAAGATAATTAATAGAAGTAAAGACTTCATTTGTTGTAGATAAGGAACCTGAGAAAAATACTTTGAAGCTAGCAGTTGTGATTGATGGTGAAATATTACAAATGGAGGTTAAACTAGATAAAATCAATATTGCGGATAAAATTCAACTCCACAAGCAATTATGTGAAGTCCTCTATGACGACTTATTGCAATCAGCATTGAAAATTTCAAAGATGCAATCAATGGTGGAAAGGTTAGAAGGACAACTGAGAAAAGAGAAAGTGGAAAATAAAGCAAATCAAACTCAAATTAAGAGATTGAAGGAAAACATTTATGGCCCTTGGAGAAGACCATGTTAAGGTGCAAGTTACCAAGAAGCTATTAGATGAAAAAGAGAACACCATTCAAATGTTAAAGAAGAAGTTGAAGGTTCCAAGAACTCAACATGTACATACCCGATAATTGACAAATTTGCAGTAGGAAAAACATATAGTCTACAAAGAAATGATGGATTATAAAGGCAAGGTTTTGAAACTACTTGATGAAAAGCAGGATTGGGGGAAGGAGAAATTTGAGTTGTTGTCAAGAATTATAGCCTTGAGTTCAAAGTTAGAAAGTGAATTTGATACAATGATTGAAAACCAACAACTGAACCATCTACAGTAGTTGAAGAGTCAATGAATAAGCCTTCCACGGGAAAATTGACTAAAGTCATGTCAAAAATTAGCTTGAAGGACAAGGATATCAAGGAATTAAAAGATGAAAATCAGAATTTGAAGGAGGAGCTAGTCCATAATAATGGGAAGAAGAATAAGACTCTTAATGAAAGAATGCAGCTACATAAGAAGATCAGTGAACTCAAAGACAACGTGATAGGAAAAACATCGTTGCAAGGAGCAAAACACCTTATTTGGGATTCCCTATCAATGGATATCTCTAAATTTCGAACATATTTGAATCATGTTGATGACAAGAATTCCATAGAAAACCCAACTTTACAGAGGTGCAAAGTGATGAATGAGACACTAGACAATAGACCCTTGGAAACATCCCATAACATAGTAAATTTCTTAAATACATTAAGTCAACTAGATATGTCGGCACTAGGAATAAAGGATAGGACTACCATCATCATATGGGCTAGGAAGATCATTGAAAAGCATCACCATGTGAAGAATGTGCAGGTCAAAGGAGATCAAATCCTTCAGTAGGTTCAAAGTTTGAAGAATTTATTCACTAAACTCTTTGAAAATGGCCTTCCTTTGTTTTGAATTGAAGATAAAAGTTAATCTCACAAGAAAATTATCTTAAGTTACTAGTCCAAGGTCGTATGGACCACTCAAAGTTTGCAGACATGAAAAAAGGACTAACAAGGAAAGCCATCATTAAAAAATTGACTGAATACTTTCAAATGCTGGATCAATTTCAACTAATTAAATCAAAATTTCCTCATGTATCTTGTGCAGCATGTGTGGATTTAGAATTATTAATCAAGAAATGGTGGACTATGAAATGCCAACCCATGAGGGATGACTGCTGCGATAGCCGCTACTTATTTGGAGATTGTATTGACAACCTTGTGGCACCCAGGATTGGTTCAATCCTTTGTTGGATACAAGCATGATGAATCTGACAAAACGATATGGAAGAAATACAGTTCCAAAATTTTAGGAGTTTAGTTTAAAGATGTTTTTTTAGTAAATAGTTGGTTAGGGTTCACTCTTTGAGCGCTTTTTGTATATACTTCTCATTTTTCAATGTAATGTGAGTTGGATCCCGAGAGAGAGATGACTGTGTATTGTAATCCCAATTTTGATTAATAAAAGTTGTGAAAGCAAAAGTTTGTTGTTTTTTCTGAGCAAAGATTCATGTGCCACCATTTTCTTGAGTCTGTATATTTTCCCTTGTGAATGTGTCTCTTGTATCATTCATATATGTTTTTCCTTCATGTTTGAATGAGAGTAGATGAATTGGAATTCATGTTTCATGCTCTAGTTCACCAGATTCAAGCACTAATAAACCTTTTTTCCAATTTTAATGCATAATTCATTTCATTTGATGCTCTATATTAATGGATTGTCTTCTTTAAAATCTTCCACCATGCTGTGTCTACAAATTGTCTGAAAAAGTGATGTCTATCTTCCATTGAATGTTTCATCTTCCAGTATTTAATTGAAAGTAAATGGTTTCAAAGCCATATTTTCCAAGCTCATCAAGAAAGGGTTACCTTCTTTTTGCGATGGTCGGGTCTATTTTGGGATGTCACAACTCTTTATTGTTAAAAATTTGAATGCAGAGAAAGTGAAAATGGCAGGCATTAGGAATGGGTTGAATATTAATAAGAAATCAATGATAGTTTATTCCTCTTCGGGCCAGGGCAAGAAAAAAATTGAAGTGTAAGCCCATTTCTTAAGGGAAATCAAAACAAAACCAATGAAAACTCCAAGAAGACTTACCATATTTGTGCGGTTGTGTTGTCTCCTACTAGTATTCCACTGAGAATCACTATGCATCGGTCACTGCAGCCACTATGGGGGGTCACGGAGTCACCGAATTTGGTTGTACTCGATGAAAATGATGTTTAATGACCTATCCAATGGGTGAGAATGACACTTAATGAGCTATCCAATTACAATCGATGGTTGCGCTTGGTGGTGGTTTCAACTTTTAAAAAAAATTAAAAAAAACTACGCTCATGTAATCAGAATAGGAATCGATAATGTTATATATATAATGATGATGACAATCCCAGGGGTGGCAGGTGCGAGGGGGATCTTACTGGATCCCGGAGGACAAATGGAAAAAACCTTCGCTTGGGGGCTGGGCCACAAGATGAATAATGAAGTAGAATGGATGGCTCTCTTGCAGGGTCTTGACCTCACAAACACATTAACTATCCCCAGGCTTGTAGTATTCGGAGATTCAAGACAAGTCATCTACAAAATGATTCATGGTTATCCCACAGGATCCATAAATTGCAAAAGGTTGTATGACAGAATCACTCCCCTTCTCTCTAGTCGAGTTGAATTTTTTCACATCCTCCAGCAAACAACGTTCTCGCGGACGCTTTGGCTAATCAAGGGGCCTTGCTTCCTCAAGGTCATATCAGCATAAATGACCTAGACATTGTCATTAAACCTATCCCCTAATGTCCAAATGTAAACCCCTAATTTTATTTTACCTATCCTAAGTTTTATCTCACCCCTTCGCTTGAATTATGGTCAAATGTTTGATTATTGTTTTGGAAACACGTGGCCTCCCAGCTCCTCCACCCATCCCTCTTCCTTAATTCGTCATCCCCTCAGGCTTAATTATAGTTTCAGTCGGCACACTTCTTGTCAGCCACAGCAGCATACCATGGCTTCATCTGGAAGCTTCATCTACCCCTTCGCCCTTCTCGATAGTCACTTTGGTGTTAATCTTCATGCTACCTCACCAGAGGAAACTCTGCTAGTTGACAGGTTTGACTTTGAAGATGGTCCTCTCCCACAGCTTGGTTCTTTGCAGGTTTTTCCTTGGGAATCTTTGCCTCAGTTAAGGGGCTTCGTGAGATAGATATTAGCATTGACGGATTTCCTGAATTGTTACTGTCCTTCTCATTGCGTCCATGACTCCTTTTGGTGATTAGCTACAAGCTCTGTGACAGATTCCCCCTTTGAGCAGCTTCTTTTGGAAGGTAATACCTTGACCCTTGGTTGTGATTGTACTGGCTGGGAGGAAGATGCGATAGGAACCATCTCTTATCAAAACTTAAGGGAATCTAAGAATCTACAGTAAGATTTTTTCATTCTCAGTTCCACTCTCTCTAATTTGTCTCCTAGAAGCCAGTGTTGTAGTCTCTGTCGTGGACAGGTATTAGTTTCATCTAGCTTGGTGCTCAATCAGTTGTCAAGCTTGAGCCTTCACAGTCACAATCTTGGTAAAGACCTACACCAAGTTCAGGAAATGGAACGCGCAAGGGATAATGAAGGTCTTGCAGATCTGAAGGTGAATATTTGGCGTTTGTATGAAATGGTGGCCATAGGGATAATGGACGCTAGAGAGACTGCTAAAGAGGTAAAAAAACTTGTTTATGTAGTGGGCTACACTTCTTACCAAATTAGCAATCACGATGCCAGAATAGAAGATAATGAAATGAATCTGAAGGAAATCGTGGGAAAAGTTGACCGCATTCAGGAGGATCTGCAGCGCTTGGTGCAGATGAACCAGGGAAGTCCAGTTCATGAGAACCCAGCAGGTGCATTCCAGAATATGGAAGAGGAATCTGTCATTTAGCCCGTGGGGCACCCAGGCAATCCTTAATGCGTCTCTTAACAGTTTATGTTTTTTTGTATCTTCCTTAACCAGCAGTTTGTTAAAGTTTATACTTTGTCTGTAATTATTCGAAACATAAGAACCTTCTGCGACATACTAAGGTCTATATTCTGGCTTAGTTTTGTTTCTTTTTTCTCTGATTTGCAAGAATACTTCAGCAGTAGTTTTTTGTAATGAATGGTTGTGCACAGCCTGTTTAATACTACTCTTCTTTCAGTTTCTGTTAAAAAAAATGATGACGACAATCCCGATGATGATGATGATGATGAAAACAATGACGTTGATTATAATGATGATGTCAACGATGACGATGACATTAATGACAATGATGATCAAGATGACAACAACAATACTGATGATGATGATGCTAAGGATGAGGATGATGATGACGACAGTGATGATTATGATGAGGATGATGATTTTTGTGTGTTGTATGGTGCATAAATGTTTTATCATGTTACAAACAAAAAAATAACCAAATATTTAATGCTAGATATGTGAATAAATTATTGAAAGGACAAAGCCTTGGGCTTATTTTATGGTACCTCAGAAGGTACTATGTTCTTCAGTATCTCCCTTAACACCATTTTTTGATTTTCATTGGAACTTTGGTAAAGGTTAGTCAATGCAGTCCGCATCTTATGAGCATAATTTTTAAATAAATGTGTGGTATGATATAGTCTTTAATGGCATCAAGTAAGATTATTTTTGCTTTAATGTCCAGTTTATAAAAAAACGTCCTTATCAGCTCCAACTGTAGGAATAGTGACAGGATGAGTAGTAGTATTATTTTACTATTTCCCATAGTTGATTCTCTTGCAATATCAGTACAATCCTAGACTTCCACGAGCTAAAATTAACTGCCCCAATACAACCTGTCCTAATCCAGCCTAAGTCTGGCAGCCATCATTGCATATAAGTCCAAGTACCTATTTCTTCTCAAAACCTTGATTTCCCTTATTTCTCTAAGTCTGAAATTTAAATCTATGTGTAATTTTCAGCCTTCAACACTGCTTTAATACCATGAAATTTTTTTGTAACACCAACCCGGTTTCGCTTTCAACACTGCATATGGTTTAAATCCCAAATCCCATCATGCATGTACATTTAAAAATTAAAATTTTATTGAAAACTTGAAACACATGAGATATATTTTCAACTTTTTCAAATCTGAAAAATTATGACAGCCCTAGTTTTCTTACTAAAAAAATTAATTCGGGTAACACACATGAAAATTAAAAGACTCAGATTTATTTTGACCAAATTGGTCCAGGAAAAACCTTGAAGGGAAAACCTGTTCTTCAAAGAGATTTTTATTTCTTCAAAGACAATTTCACTTAACAAAATACAACAGTTTTTATCTCATTTTTCATCTCAAAAAACATTCAAGAAAACACACTGATAAATTGTTGTACATATTCCTCAATTTTTTACTATACGAACGCATCACTTTTTGTGTTGTGCTATGCCTTAAAATCTGTGCATGTACTGACTGTTGTAAAGACAACAATAAATGTTGGTACCTACCTCAAAAATCATGTTGTACGTATTTGTAAATATGCCTAAAAACCGTGGTTGCTTTCACCTCAATTTATGTGTTGTATGGACATGTACGGTCAGTATTAAATGTTGTATGATTGCATTGCAAATTGTGGCATTCTGTTGGTACAATTATATAGATATTCATGCCCTCCTTTCTCTTCATGTTTCTTGGAATTTGTGCAAGGGTTCTCTCTGTGGTTCCTCTCTTCTCTCTTGCTCCTCCTCTCTCCAAAAATTCTCTCTTTGGAATGTGAATAATGAACTAGGTTTGCCTTTCCCAAGCCTTTTTGTTTGAGTAACTTCCACCTCCAAATCAATGGCTTAGATTAAAATCCAACTAAATGAGATCTAAGTCCCATCTCATTTCCTCATTAAAAATTACTTTTTAAATATTAAATGAGAATTTAATCGTGTTAGCTGGAAATTCACACCTCATACAGACATGAGTTGTTTCCCTAGATCTGAATGGTATAGGTCTAGAACAAATGAGTGATAACAAGGATAAACACTTTCCCTAGAATTGGTAGATATATGGAATGAGTCTTTATTCTATTCTACAACATGATATCTCAACTTTCTATGGTGCTAGTTCTCCATAGGTGTACCTGCAATAAACACATCCAGCAACAAACAAAATTATCTACAATTCTATATGAGTGACTAAGGAATCCAATAATGAAATGAGTGATCATAACACAATACATTTCATGGGAAAGAAACCATCATTGCATTAACTTGCCTACTCTATGCTCACCCTAGATTTGGCCAGAACTTCAGAGCAACAACATAACTTTCCTCTTCCCAACCCACGAGGGGTGAGGTTGTATTTATCTCCATTGGAAGGATAGAATGGTTGAGAAAATGGTAGATGAGGTGGAAGGGAGATCCTACTAGGGGGGTCTCGAGTCCAAGTGGTCCATAAGAGTAGGGATGAGTGTGCCACAAATATTCTATTTTTCCTTTTGACACTTGAGCATCGCTCTTTCACTGTGTATACAGAGCATTACAAGGGTGGAACTGCTTATTGATCAAAGGGTAAAGGCGGTGGCACTGCTCATTGTCAAGAGACAAGAGGCGTCCTAGAGAGGGTAACACTTTCTGCATAAAGGGCAGGAGCAGTGGTGGACTCAGGTATGAAAATTAAAAGTTTTGACCAATGTCCAACTTCACATTTTGGGAATTGAAGGCAATTTCTGATGTTTTGGGCCTCATCACATAATGGTGGTGATGAGAATTGTGTGTAACAAAATTCCCCTCAAAGCATGAGGCTAGAGGGATATGATAGACGGGAGATTTGTAAGAGCAAGTTATTACTTCGAGGAAAGAAATTGCTTGATCAGAGATCATCATCAACCTGGCTTCCCTTCTGCAATACATCAATACTTTTAACTCATAGCCAAATGACTCCTCATCATGGCTGCAGACCAATACAAGGCAGATCCATGAGAGAGATGAATGAACATGGCTACTAGAATACAACGTAGATCCATGTGAAAGAGACTCAAACTTGGACATAGCTACCAGACATACAACATAGATCTATGTCATGTGGATGCAAATTAGAGCACCACCATGACCATACAAATGTGGATCCATGCTAGGACTCATACAAAATACTCCATCGCAACCTAGGAAAAGCAATGAGAGCTTAATAGATACCCAGGGTCTTAGTCTCATCTACCACAAAGTATGATTCTATCCATGTGATTAGAATGTATTGAAGTCGAACATGGTAGAAACCACTTCATTATCGGTTAATGTTGAGAACCATTAACAAGTGCAAGGGAGATCACCATTGATGTCGATGATTCCCAAGGTACCCTAGCACAATCTCCTGAGTGTGAATATATGATCTGACGTCAAACACTCAATTGAATCTTTTGATCAAAGGTCAATGATGTGAACCTATGTTGGAAGCGAGAGAATTTGTCATTAATGCATACAAATCTCAAGGTACTAATTTGTTTCTAAGACTAATTCTTGGATGATGAGCTGAAGTCGACAGGAGTTGTCTCATCGAAGGAGGGCCTTGATGAATCCCACATCAACGACACGAAACTTGGATCAAAATTCTTGAATTTTGAGTATGATGTAACAATAGGACTGACTCAAAGGTAAATGGCACAAAAAATTTAAACTGCAAATGCAACCTCTCAACATGAATTCCCTTTGAACATCGAGCGACATGATCGAAGACTTGGTAGCATTGACTTAACCATGTGGATAGCAAAACATAATGCGACAGTACATGATGCATTCTTTGGACAACTCAAAGCAGTGACATGACTCATGAAAGTGGATCGACTTGGAAGCAAGCCGAATACCCAATTGACTGAATGAAATGCAAACAAGTGCCATGTTCAAAGGTGACTAATAACTGTCATTTATTGCAAATGAGATAGTTCCCTTCCCTTAATTTCCCCACCATGATTGATGAGTGCCTTTTTTCATTTTTATGAGTCCAAAGAGGGTAACAAAAACTCATTGTAGCTTATCCGAAGATAAGTCCATTCTCATATGTTTCACAAACTTGAGAAAGGAGGGGTTCGTTCCCAAAAGAGGGTCTTTTAGTGTTTGATTTAACGAGTCCATTGAAAGTTAATTCAGTATCATTCATGTTTAGAGAGTCTGAACGAAAACGAAAGAAGACTCCATTAGGGTTTATTTTCGTGATAAAGGATTTAATGAGTCTGAAAAGAAGCGAATGTTCACTCGAAATTTTGGTGTTGGGTTTAAAGAGCACGACCAAAATGTCAAAATTAGCGCTTATCGACTTTTCGTTTTATGGAAGTACGAACAAGTCAAAAACAAACTTAGTCATAACCAAATACTTTAACTTTCATCCCCTACAAAAACTTTTTTTTAAAAGACCATTAGCTCTCCAAAATATTAAAAATGATTTTTAAATGACTATATAAAAGGGCATTTTATTAAAAATAATTAAAAGTGATTAAAACAATAATAAAACCCAAAAACATTTCCTATAAAAACCAATGAAATAGTAAAAAACTCACCATTTCACTATTTACCAAGTTGGAGAGCTATTTTGGAGCTATCAGTGTGCAAACTTCAGGCAAAGATTCTGGGGCCATTGACCGTTCGTTTTTCGGTCCATCAGTTTTAGGTAAGAGCTAAGCCTATCCCTAGCATTTTCATGGTTGCATTTTCCCTTTCCACTCATATTTTTTGGGGTTTTGAGGATTTTACCCAAGTGTAAAAAACGCTCAACGGGTAATGCTCTTTCCCTTTGTGGGAAAGGCGGTGCCCAAGCAGAACCATGGTTTTCTCGTCGAAAAAGGTGGTGCCACTGCTCTGTCCCAAAGAGACAGGAGCAGTGCTGCAGGCTGCTCCCAAAAACTCAATGTCTAAGCCAAAAGAGTGTCTTAAAAGTATTTTTAAAAGTTGGATATGAATTCTAATACTTCAATCTTGATTTTTGGAAGGTCATTTTAGTAAAAATGGTTGTGTGGAAATAGAGACAACAAGAGGATGATGATGCTAGGGCCGGAGCAGATGTTGGCTCCATAGCTACTTTACGAGGTTGTGTCCTTGTGAAATTATTCCATGTTTCATGCATGGGGTCTCGTGTGAGACTACTGGAATATATTTTAAGAATGTGGAAGCCAGAGCAACAGTACTTTGAGGTGGGGGCCATGTTCTTATCATGGAAGTAGAGGACATCTACTTCCTTACAGGACTATCTAGGTGCAAGGCGCCAATCTCACTAACAGGTTATCGAGGGGGGTATGTCATGACACAGGAGCTTATCAATCGACATTGTTTTCCAGGCACTCAGATGTCTAGAAAAAAGATCCCCATCAAGGAGGTGATGGATTTTCCTCTCCGGACAATACTTTTCACCATGCAGCGAGTTGCAGGGAGCCAAGGGGCTCATCATGCTTCCTGAGCACACATGCTTTATGCCTTGGAGGCTATGGCGCCTACGGTCTTTAACTGGGTCGAGGATCTACTAAGTGTCTTCAAGGAACAACTGACTGAGTGTCGGCAGGGGGAGTTAAAATAGTCTGGTTATGGCAGCATCTTGGCATCTTTCTTTTTCGAGTGGGTACCTCATTTGAGGCCGCAGGTGGCTTTCACCGAATTGAGAGCTCGAGACCCTTGCATGCTACGATGGGTAGACATCATGGCCCGCACTAGTGGTGTGGGGCCACGATTAAGTATGGGAGCACATTTTTCTATTGGTTGGATGACCAACTCCTCATGGTTGAGTATTATGCATACGTTGGTACTCACTTTAGGGAAGACCCTGATCTACCCTTACCTGCAGGTACCGAATGGGGCGATATTGGTAAGAAAAATGCTCAAGACATTGATTATTTTTTGTATTTTAAGTTTTCTAATTTTTTAAGGATGATAACAATACCAAAAACTTTCATGCAAAGGTAGGAGATGCATGACCTGGGGGTTCATCCCTAATTAACAGGCGAGCGGGAGCCTCTTCGTACACAAAGGAGACGATGAGTTGACTAAGTTGGAGGAAAACCTCAACCGGTTAACTCTTGACATTCCATATGCTTCCATAGACAACCTCCCTAGGAGGTACCCGAGACACATAGCTGGAGTATCAGGTCGATTCAGCTTCCTGCTACGGAGGGTAGCGAGGGATATCATGTGTTATCATGAGCATCACCAGTCATCTTACATGATGTAGACACTAAAATCTATATAGCTTCAGGATTTTTGACATTTTGTATATCTGAAAGCCAATGTGCTTCAATCAGAGTCTCGAGACCATATTTTTTGTAAAAAAGACTTTATATATATACATACTTATTTACGGCGGTTTATATGTGTTCAAATTGAGAATGAGAATTATATGAGTTTTTATGTCTTTTTATTGTTTATTTTATTTACAATGAACCATGTTTTATTTATCAAAAGTTATGTATGGGTAATATACAAATCCAATATGTAATTGGCCATTGAGTCTACAACAGTGTTATAAGACCTAGGAATATGCCGATAAGTGATTGATACAAACGACCTTTCTAACAAACGTACTCTTCGAAAGAGATGAAGGAGTGTAGGGTTTCAGATGTCATAGACGTGATTCAAATGAAAAACCACTAACTGTGAGTCCATAAAGACTACCAAGTGATTAATGTCCCGAGATGCAACCTCAGTCAACAAACCTATTATCGCTTGATACTCGATGATGTTATTAGTGGCTGGACCTACACAAACCGCTCCTGAACTATAAGTCATGAGTCGAAGAATACAAAACCCAAGTTATTGAAGCGAGGTTCAGGGTATGATGGCAAGCACCATCAGCAAAACCAGAAAAAAAAGCCATATGATCTGCCTAACCAAAACATGGTATAAACAGTATTGACAAAAACTCAAAACCGTATTGAAATACTAAAACCACACAAAAAACTCAATCAATGTACATATATACAAGGTACTATAATAGAAATGAATTCAATTATAGTACCTTTTCAGGTACAACCCATTACGAGGTTGCCCAAAAGGTATCCCATCACAATCTACAAGCTCATAGGCCCCTTTCTCTAAGACTTTACTCACGATGACCCTTACCATATAGATTCTAACTTCCCTTTACCAAGGTTGTCATGCTTCAGATCATGAGTCATAACCATGTCACCTTCCTTAAACACACAAGGTTAAATAGACTTATCATACTGAGCCTTGATGCGTTTCTTATGTGCCTCATTAGCCAAGGCAGCAACTCTCCGATTCTCATCAAGATTTGTCAAATACAAAAACTGTTCTTCTTTTATGGAAGTGTTTGGGAGAATCTCAACTGTGAGATTGGGTGATGGGATCTCACATTCAATAGGCAAGACAACTTCCAGTCCATAGACCAACTGAAACAACGTGAAACCAGTTGTTGTTTTAAATGAATTCCTATAATCCCATAGTGCAAAAAAAATAGCCAAGTGCTAGTTGGATTTATGATCTCCAACCATTCTACGCATCATAGTTTTCAAAACTTTGTTAATGGCATTAACTTGACCATTAGCCTGCGGATAATAAGGAGTTGAGTTTTCACAGTGAAAACTTAGCTTAGCACTTAGCTCATCCATCATCTAGTTACCGAAATGAGATCTGTGAGGTCCGTGATCAATGACTATGGCTTGCGAGACTCCAAACCTAGCTACTACATGATTGAACAAAAAGAGGGCAATTGTGCGACCATCCTCTGCATATGTAGGCATTGCCTCACACCATTTTGTAAAATAATCAACGGCTACGATGATGTAACCATGCCCCCCAGCTGAGGTAGGATTACAATGCATAAAATCTATCCCCCATTTGGTGAAAGGGCCAACGACAATGACGGGGTGTGAAGGAGTAGGGTGGGTGTGCTTTTTGGAGAAAAAAGTTGTTAGGGTGTGCACTTTTTGACTGCCTCATGACAATCTTTGAAGATTGAGGGGGGAAAATACCCAACGCAAAGCATTTTATGAGTTGTGTCCATCCCGGAAAGATGATCACCACATGCTCTAGAGTAGAAGTCATTCATAATTTGTTCATCCTCTTCATGTGTAATACATCGTCGAAGAACAGAGTCAATACCACAATGGTATAATGTGTCATCAGCTTCCATGAGACCACAGGGAAGGTCACACATCAACTCTATTAAAACTAAGGACTTCTTGGAGGTAGCCTTAGCGAACTTGAGATCAAATTCCTGCAGGATGACGATCCAAAGGGAATGCTTGCCCCCTAGTACTTTACGAGTCAAAATATAATACATAGGTTTTTGATCCGCAAGAACAATTGTGGTGCATAGTAGAATGTAGTGACAAAATATTTGCACATCAATGACCATGGCCAAGTCCAGCTTCTCCACATGTGAATAACGAGTTTCAGAGTCAAGGAGACTCTTACTTAGATAGTAAATCACATGCTCTTGGCCATTGAGGTCTTCCTACACTAGAACCATATCGATGGTAGTAGTGGAGGCGACAACATACAACAGAAAGTGTTTCAAATAATTCAGGGCATGTAACATTGGTGAATGTGTCAGAGCATGTTTCAAATTATCGAAATCTTGTTGGGCCTAGTCATCCCAAAAGAACGTGGTGTTCTTCTTGAGGAGACGCATATAATCGCGTGTTTTTTCTGCAAAGTTGCACACAAAATGAAGAAGAAATTTTGCCTTCCCTTGCAAACTTTGGAGTTCGGTGATATTAGTTGGGGTGGGTAAGAACAAAACAACAACTATCTTCAAAGGATCTATCTGGGTGCCATCTTTGGAAACCACGAAGCCAAGAAGACGTCCAGTCTCAACACAGAATACACGCTTATGTGGATTAAACTGAATATTATAATGACAACAATGAAGAAAAATGTCCCTAAGGTGGCTTGGGCGGTCCTCACACTGCTGCGAATAAGCGGTGAGGTCGTCCAGACAGGGTTTCACAATGTGTTTAATATCGTGAAAAGCGTAGGACATGGCGCGCTAGAATGTAGCTCCGACATTTTTCAAACCAAAGGGTAACTTCCGATAGGAAAAGGTTCCCCATGAACAAATGAATGTCATCTTATGTTGGTGAGGGGGTAAAATATCTATCTGATTATAGCTGGAAAAGCCATCCATAAATGAGAAGATGATGCTCCCATCACAGTTATTGATGATTTGATCGGTATGCGGAGTAGGAAAGTTGTCCTTGGGACAATCCCTATTGAAATATCGAAAATAATGCAAACCTTAATAGGGTGCCCTGCTTCTTAGCTACAGGGACAATATTAGATACCCACTCAATCAGCGGTACAGGATAAATAAAACTTGTTTTCAGAAGTTTTTTTACCTCGGCTTTTATTGTTGTAGCCTTCCTAGGATGGGTGAAGGTAGCTTTTCTCGGGCAAGTCTTGTCATGGGGTAAGTCTTAATTTTGTGTACAATGATAGACGGATCAGTCCTAGGCATCTCTTCATATGTCCAGGCAAAAACATCTCAAAACTCTTTGAAAAGAGCTCTATATTGTTCAATTTCTTAAGTTGAACAGTTCTGGCCTATATTAACATGTCGAAAGTTCTGGGCTTCACTAATATGTCAATTGGAGTGGTTTGAGTAATGTTACACAAGTTTCCTTCAGAATCAACACCTTATAACATTACAGGTGTTTGAGGATTTTTGACAATATCAAAATTGATGAGAGAAACAAAATCAGGATTTATCGAATTGGCATTGGGAAGGAAAGAGGATCTATGATGATGATTTTCCCATACAGTTTCATCCACACTCATGATCTCCATAATGGAATTATCCAACGGTAAAGTCTACAAGAGACAATCTAGAGTGGGGAGAGGGGAATCTAGCTAATAAGGTAGGTGGTAGGGATCTGATGCCACTAGATGATGATCATCGTAGCAGACATTGGAAACAGATTGAACAACGTTGTAGAGTGCTTCATAAGGGCCTAGAGACGATGACTCAACAACTTCTTTTCCTCTAGAGATGTGGTCAGTTATGGATATCATGTTCACATATTCCACTTCCATACTAGGAGGGGTTGAGGGAAACATACCCATGAGATTTGAATCCTTCAACATACCTACCCCAACCAATTGATAAGGCAGAGGGGATTGCCCTAGCATAGGAATATTATTTGCAGTGTGGGGAGTAATATCTGGTGAACAAAAATCAAGTTGATCAATGGTCACAATCTTCCTCAAATGAGGGAATTGGAGTGTACGAAAAAATGTCGAGGTGACAACCATCATAGCATAGAACCAGTTCCTCTCCAATAGCAGATTGTAATCCAACGGGGCATAGACTACCTCCACTTGAATGGAAATAGTCTTGCCCCCAAGCTCGACCGAAAGGGACAGTAACAGACCATGAGGTGGGATACCTCATCCGTTGAAAGCTTTCAAAGTTGTGGGTGACTTCATAAGTTCGGGAGAACCAATGGCTTTCCAGCAAGACACAAACAATATTGAGGTGGAAGCTCCTTCGTCTGACACGATCCGATGGACCTTTATCCCAACTACTCTAGTCACGTTTTGAAACACGAGCTGGTTGGGTAATCTGGACCTGTTATTCTCCACATTAAAATGAATCAAATTAGTGTTATTTGAGTCTAAGGCCCCTAAAGCCGTCAACAAGTTTTTCTGTTGCATAGGGCAACTATGGAGTACCTCCACGGTAGACATCGCGGAAATTGCTTGAGCCAAATCTTCAACAATGTTGTAGAATTGTGCAGCACGAGCATTTGGATTGATTTTCGGAGAGTACTCTTAGGTGGGTGCAAAATCAAGTTGAGGTTAGGTTTCTCGATTGTAAGAGGGCCATTTGATGGAGGTGGACAAGAAGAACTAGTAGAAGGGGCTTTCTCGGGAGAAGAACTTTCGTCCTTCTTCTCCGAGAGTTTGTCATATGACTGACTACGAGTAGTCAAGCTAACAGTTTCCAAGGACATCATTCGAATCTCTTCAATAGAATTAGAGGTTCCTTGTGAAGACATATGATCAATCAACTGTTGTTGAGATGGAAAGGGGTTGGTAAGTACGACTAGTGTAGGGTAACTTTTCAAAAAATTACCGATTTCTTCACAATGAGGGCACTCCTTCATGAAGTGGTCACCACCACACATTAGGCAAGGATATTTATCCTTCCTCTTGCCTTTGTTGTCATTCTCTAAGGTCGTAGTATTAGGGTTCTCCTGTTGGTTTCCATATTTTTTACCTTTTCCTTTCTTTTTATTACTGGGTGTTTGCGTACTTTGAATAACATTCACCTCGGCATATACCATAGGAGCAGAAAGAGTGGTAATATAAGTACTATGTTGCTTAACATGCTTTGCTACTAACGGGGGCTGGATTAAACCTACAACTCCATCAACAAGAGTTTCTGTAGCTGGATTGGCAGGGTCTGTGCTAGGATGAGGAGCCTAAGGGATCAGATCCTACAAGGTTCCAGACCGAGAATAAACTGGGTCTAGATACTGAGCTTGGCTGGTATCCTTCTCTTCAGTGACAACATCGCCCATAGCCACATCACGGGAAATGGGAGGCAACAAGGATTTCGTAAACCAATCATCCAACAGTTGATCTGGGATACGAGCTTTAATAAGTCTCCGTCGTCTCCTCCACTTATGAATATGATCGGATATATGGGTGGAAGTGTTATGATGAAGTTATGTCAAAAGATCTGTACCAGTCTCGTAATGGATAGGCAACTGGAAATGAGTAAGAAAAATTGTCACCAACGAGTTGAAATCCACAAATGAATGTTGTGGAAGCTCAATGTACCACTTGGTAGCCGTACAAGTCAAAGTTCGATGGAAGAGCCTTAAACACACTAAATCATCCATCAAGGAATTAGAAGAACACCATATATGGAATGTAATAACGTGATTTTTAGGATCTTCTCCCTGCTTCCCATCAAACTTTGAAATGTCTGATGGTAACTTAACTGGAATTGCAAGACATGAAGGATTATGTTGGATGGGATCATTAATCAATTTGGACAAATTAGGAAAGGTCAAAGTTTCCAAAAATGAAAGTTTTCGATTAGGTTGAACATACTGGTAATATTAATATGGCATATGTATACCAATAGGACCATAAGTCGATTGATACACTAGTTGTTGGAGTGGTGGATTTGCCGATGATCCTCCCAAAGATCCATCAGATGTGGTCGGGGCACTAGGAGGAGGTGGTCCCCCAGGTGGTGGTCCTCCATAAGGCGGTCCTCTAGGTGGTGGTCCCCCAAAAGGAGGTCCTCCAATTGGTGGTCCCCTAGAAGGGGGTCCTCCAAGTGGTGGACCTCCCAATGGTGGTCCTCTAGGTGGTGGTCCTCTAGAAGGTGGTCCTCCGGGCGGTGTTCCTCCAGAAGGAAGTCCTTCGGGCGGTGGTCCTCCAAAAGGTGGAACTTCACCAGGTAGTTCTCCATAAGGTGGGCCTCCGCCAGGTGGTCCTCCAAAAGGTGGCCCTCCATGATCTCCAACAGTATTTATAGGTGTCCCTCCAGGAATAAGCATATATGACCAATTAGGTTGCCGCCATGGCGTAAACATATCCTAGGGTACCACATTCTAGTATAAACAATCCTTGAAGATGTAGGTTGATAATTCACATTGCTTACAAGTGATTGGTTTCCTGGGTAAGTATAACCCCTAGAAGGTTGATTAACTGCAGGTTGTACCCCTGAGGGTTTCCCTGTAGTAGAAGAGGGAATAACCATGTTGGTGTTTGTGGAAGGAATTACGACTGCTGGTTGTCCCGCAGTAGAGGTCTGTCTTACACTAGAAGTGACTCCACTAACTAATGAAACTACTTCAGTTGGGTATTTCCCCCTAATGGTAGAAGATGCGGGAGTACCAGAGGCAGGTCCAGGATTTCGAACTGCAGGAGTAGGGTTGGAGGGTTGACCTGGATCATGAACTTTTGACCCTCAAGCTGGTGATGCTATACTAGGAGCTACTTAAGACACCGAAAGCAAATGGTATCCGGGAGGGGTTGTTTCTGAAAGACGGGGAAAAAGAGAAAACACATGTGTACGATGAGGAAGAGGCGAAGCAATGATGTTTGCAAGGTTCTCTTGAACGTTACATAAGCGATCAATAGATGGTTGGAACCTTCTATATATTTCCTCATTCAATGGAGGGTTAACAAATGACAGTCTAGTAGTCCCATATTCAAAAATAGCTTGACCTAAAGAAGTTCTCCAAAAAGGAGCATTAGGGCCAAACTCTTCCCTTCTAGTGTCACCAGCCGGGTGATTGGCTACCCAATCTGATGAACCAGCTTAACCTTCCATTGAAAAATGAAAGGTGGTATCAGCCGTAGGAGGCTGTTCGACCAAGGGATTATCATAAGTAGTGAATTCTTCCCCAACATCCACAACTAGATTCCCTTCCACGTGATAATCAGTTATGGCACTTTGGTATGTGGCTTCCATTGGGATATTTCCTACAACAAGAGGAAGGTCATGTGGTAAGCCTTGAACCCTTTGAGATCATCTCAAAGGTAACTTAGCCAAACTGTTGGTCACTAAAAACCTAACCTAGGGTTTGAAACTATAATCACACACAAAACCACTCATGTTCAAGCTAAAGGTCACAAGCAAACTTAGGTGATAAGAGGGGCTAATAAAATCTTGTTCCTCGCTAGGATTGTCAAGTCTTTGCAACGATATACTGTAGGGTCCAACAATAAAACATGACAAGGTGGTTTGGGACCGTACCCTTTCCTGAATACCCTATTACCTGGATGGTATGTGCGTAGTAGCTCCTCGAGTGTTGTTCTCGGTGTATTGCTCCAACAAGATGGCCAAAAGGATTTTCTCAGTTGGTTAAGGTGTCCTAGAGGGGTCTCCTGATATACACAAGGTTCGTGGGAGCTCAAATCAATTTATGTGTTGTACTATGCCTCAAAATATGTTCATGTATGGACTGTTGTAAAGACAACAATAAATGTTGGTCNCCTGATATACACAAGGTTCGTGGGAGCTCAAATCAATTTATGTGTTGTACTATGCCTCAAAATATGTTCATGTATGGACTGTTGTAAAGACAACAATAAATGTTGGTACCTGCCTCAAAAATCATGTTGTACGGATTTGTAAATCTGCCTAAAAACCGTGGTTGCTTTCACCTCGATTTATGTGTTGTATGGACATGTACGGTCAGTATTAAATGTTGTACGAGTGCATTGGAAATCGTGGCATTCTGCTGGTACAATTGTCTAGAAATTCATGGCCTCCTTTCTCTTCCTGTTTCTTGGAATTTGTGTAAGGGTTTTCTATTTGGTTCTTCTCTTCTCTATTGCTCCTCCTCTCTCCAAAATGATCTCTTTGGAATGTGAATAATGAACTAGGTTTGCCTTTCCCAAACCTTTTTGTTTAAGTAACTTCCACCTCCAAATCAATGGCTTATATTAAAATCCAACTAAATGAGATCTAAGGCCCATCTCATTTCCTCATTAAAATTTACTTTTAAATATTAAATGAGAATTTAATTGATTTGTTAGCTGAAAATTCGCACCTCCTATGGACAGGAGCTGTTTCCCTAGATCTGAATGGTACAGGTATAGAACAAATGAGTGATAACAAGGATAAGCACTTTCCCTAGAATTAGTAGATATCTAGAATGAGTTTTATTTTGTTCTACAGTGTGATGTCTCGGCTTTCTATGGTGCTAGATCTCCATAGGTGTGCCTGCAATAAACACATTAAACAACAAACAAGATCAAAAGTACCAGAAAATGATCTACAATTCTATATCAATGACTAAGGAATCCAATAATGAAATGAGTGATCCTAACACAATACATTTCATGGGAAAGAAACCATCATTGCATTAAGACGAAGAAGAGAGATTACAACCATAATGCCTTAGTGTTGTGATCCCTCCTCACAAACCAAGTCTTGTCCTCAAAGCTCCAACTTGCCTACTCTATGCTCACCCTAGATTTGGCCAGAACTTCAGTGCAACAACATAACTTTCCTCTTCCCAACCCATGGGGTGTGAGGTTGTATTTATAGCCCTTTGAAGGATGGGGATGGTTAAGAAAATGGTGGATGAGGTGGAAGTGAGATCCTATTAAGGGGGGTCTCAAGTCCAGGTGGTCCATAAGAGTAGGGATGAGGGTGCCACGAAGCTTTGTGAATCTTCTCTTTTTCCTTTTGAAACTCGAGCACCGCTCTTTCACTATGTAAATAGAGCGTTACCAGGGTGGAACCGCCTATTGATCAAAGGGTAAAGGTGGTGGCACTGCTCATTGTCAAGAGACGAGAGGTGTCCTAAAGAGGGTAACGCTTTCTGCATAAAGGGCAAGAGCGGTGGTGGACTCAAGTATGAAAATTAAGAGTCCTGACCAGTGTCCAACTTCACATTTTGGGAATTGAAGGCAATTTTTGAAGTTTTGGGCCTTAGCACATGATGGTGATGAGAATTGTGTGTAACATCGAGACCCGCTTTTAAATCTCGTAAAGTCACTTTAAAATTATAATAACTCAAACTCACATTAAAAAAGGCCACTTTATACAATAAAGTCATTCTCACCTTTTAATAAAAGCTAGGGACCACGTATTAAAGTGTCCTTGTCCACCCGAAGACATGAATGGAAAAACACTGCCTAGGTAAAATTTCATCAAATAATGGGAAGCAATATACACTGCTGCTACTAATACTAGGAGGATTGGGAATGTGAAAGTTGTTAAACATCTTTACTTTATAGATTTTTATTTTGTTTTTGTAGGTAGTGCCAATGGTTTTGAAAGTGTAATCATGTCACTTAGTGGGTCCTCTGCAATTTAAAAAAAATAAAATCAATCATTTTACTTGTACACTGCATGTTATGGACTTACTAGATGACAATCTTGTAAGCATTCATTTTGACAAACATTAAGAAAGTTTTGCAAGGGCTTTACTACTTTGTCTCCTAGAGGGAAATGTAAATCTTTATTTATAATATTTAACTATATAATTACAATCTCTCTAAGTAATCATTCCATGTTAATTAGTTTTGAGTTCACACCTAATTTCCATCCAAGAGTCAGAACTGTGGAGTCTTTTTTGTGGAAATATCAAGATTCGAGAATATTTGATTATTCCTTGACAATGATGGTATGTTTGTTATTGAGAATTAATTCATTATCTCTTTGTGGGAAATATAAGTCTTGTTTCTGAATCTTTTAATTATATAATTAGCATCTCCTTTTTCAAGTTTTGGCAAGGGGAAGATAAATAGTATGTGGTTTATTCCCCAGCAATCTTCATGCAAAAGGAATGACGATATCAATGTTGTTGAGAGTTTAGGAAGTATTTGTTACTAAGTTGATAATATAATTGTTTCATAATTCTTTAGTTTTTAGGGGTGAGACAAGATTTTGGGTAGTTGTTAGATTTTATAAATATAACAGTATAATTTCACTTGCATAACAACAATAGGATCACTAAAAGAATATCCAAGCTCAAAAACAATTAACACAATATATTTGACCTGGGAAACCACAAAGGGAGAAAACCCAGCAACCTTCTAATAGAGATATAAGTTCGAAGATTGATGTACATCCAGATGATAGTAATATAAACCCCAAGAAAATAAGAGAAACTTTGCCAATGATGGGAACCCCCAAAAAAGTCTTCTTCCTTGCTTGGAGTGAACTTGCTTGATTGTCGGATATGAAAATGAGAGAAGGCGCCTTCTATTTGTACTTTATCTTGCTAACCTTTTAAATTCCAAGTGGGGTCGTCTAGTCTTTTTTACTGGGATAACTACTCTTCTTTTGTTGGTCTAACTCGTCTTCTAGATGTTTCTTATGGGGCCAACTTTGGGGAGATGCCTCATGTAGCTAGCATATCAACACTCCCTCTTAGCCAGGGAGGCATCATCATGTTGAAACACATATAGATATCATCTATACATCCCTGTTAGATCTCAAACATCTCTATATCATAAAGAAGGTATTCCAACACAATCTTAGTCCATAGAGAAGTGTTAACAACTCTACCTAGTCCATCGAGGAGTCAACATGCATAATCTTAACCCAGTCCATCGGGGAAAATGCAACAACTCTACCCATTCCATTGGGGAGTCAAGATGCATTAGCTCAACCCAATCCATCGGGGAGTCAACATGCATTAGCTCAGCCCAATCCATCAGGCAACATGCAACAAATCAACAACTCTACCCAGTATATTTGGAAGTCAATCATGCATAATCTCAACCCGGTCCATTTGGGAGCATGCACCAACTCAATTAGTCCATCGATGAGTTCATACATATGTACCAGTGTGCGCCAAATTCTCCACCCCATCTCTGGGTGTTTGAGAGATCTCCTTGCTCCTTCTTGGAGTAATTGGGAGAATGCACTAAATCTCTCTATAATTTCTCATGATGTTTGAGAGCTCTCCCCAGTCTACAGAGTGTCTCAGAGTATGCACTAGCCTCTCCATCTCTTCTCAGGATGTTCGAGAGATCTCCTCACTCCATCTTAAAGTGATCGGGAGAATGCAGTGGCCTCTCTATCCTTTCTCAGGATGTCTAAGAGATCTCCTCACTCTATCTCGCAGTGATCAGGAGAATGCAGTGGTCACTATGTAATCATCCTTCCCTTTTAATGAGGGATATTCTCTACCATACCAAGCCATTCACGAAAGTATGCAAACTTTATTTTGGGAATAGGCTTGGTAAGAATGTCAGCAATTTGGTTATTTTTTAGAACATACTATAGCTCGATTGCACCTCTCCGCACCATATCACGGATATAGTGATACTAAATCTTGATATGCTTCGAATTATCATGGAACACTAGATTAATTGATATCTGCACACAACTCTGGTTGTCAAAATGAATCAATGTTGGCTCTAGAGTATGGCCAAACAATCTCACAAGGAATTGTTTTGAAGCCACACAACTTCTCGAGCTGCAACACATATGGCAATATACTTGGCCTGTGTAGTACCGAGTGTTATTGAGGTATGATTCGTGCTACACTAGGAAATCACGACAAATCCCAAGTTGAAGCAACACTTGGAGGTGCTCTTTTTATCCACAACACACCCGACCTAATCAGAATTAGAAAATTCCTGCAATTTCAATTCACCACTTGAAGCATATTGTAGGCCATATCCCACACTGCCACACAAGAATCTTAACACATGTTTTGCAGCAACCCAATGTATCTGTCTCAGCATGCACATGAACTGGCGGATGACACCCACTACAAAACAAATATTTGGTCTAGTGTTGACCATATACATTACTAATCCAATCAGCTGGTGATACATAGCGGGACCTATCAAATCTTAATCAGAAGCAAAATCTCTTGGTTTCTTCGTATTCACATCCATTGGTTTGGCCATGAAATTATGGTCCATTATCCCAAATCTCCTCAATATGTCAATGGTGTATTTCCCTTTGCTCAATAAAATCTCATCATGCCTCTACCACATTTTTAATCCCAAGAAGTAGTGCATTAATCCAAGGTCTTTCATTTCAAACTCAAAGGCTAGCTTCTTCTTACTCCGTACATTAAGTTTATCATCTTTAGCAAGAAACATATCATCAACATAGAGATCCAAAATTAGTGGCTCACCATCCACAACCTTGTAGTAAAGGTTGGGGTCTGCATCACTCTTGGTGAATCCCAAGCTCACCAATTTTCCATCAATCTGAGCATACCAAGCACATGGTGCTTGCTTGAGTCCACATAATGTCTTATTTAGCATACATATGTGGGAATCCTTCCCATGGATCAAAAAACCCTCTGACTACTCGATATATACCTCTTCCTCGATCACACTGTTTAGGAAGGCAATCTTAACATCCATTCGATGCAACTCCCATCCCATAGTTGAAGCAATAGTAATAATCGTCCTGATGGAAGTGTATCAAGACACAGTAGCAAATGTGTTATCATAATCAACTCCTTCTTTATGATAGAATCATCTAGACACAAATCTCACCTTATGTTTCTCGACACTCCCATCTGGTCCATGCTTAATTTTGTAAATCCACTTGGAACTCACTACTCGCTTCTCCTCATGTCTCAGAAAAACTTCCCACATATCATTCTTCATGGTGGATTGATATTCTTCCATCATGGCATCCTTTCATACTTGTTAGTTGGAAGCTTCCTTATAGCTGGAGGAATTTGAATCAATGATGTGGTTCATCAAGGCTACATAACTTGAGAATCTTCGAGGTTTTTTGCTTTTTCAAAAAGTACCATGGGGAGCTTCATGCCCCTCTACATCTTGCAATGTTTGTCGTTCCATGTAGCCCTCTTCTAGCCTACTGCAACATCTCTAGGAACATTAACTGGTTCTAAAGTATCAATGGGATTGACCGACTTAGCCTTCTTAGTTGGCTCCCTCTGAACTATTGGAAGTGGAGATGACACCGTCTCCTTCAGAGCACCCAACTCCTTATCATTAATCTCCATATCTGATCCTCTGGCTTTTTTGAAAGACACCTCCTCTTTGAAGGAGACATCCCTACTTACCTCATTATGTCTTGATCCTGGGATGTAAATCCTGAAAGATTTTGAAGACTCACTATATCCCACAAATGTCCCCTTCTTGCTTGAAGTTTATGACTTTGTCCTCTTTTCTATGGGCACATGAATGTAAACTAGACAGACAAAGATACGTAGGTGGCCCACTTATGGCTTCACACATGTGAAGGTTTCTTTTGGAGTCATGTTCTTCAAGATCTTATGCGGACTCCTATTTTGCACATACATTGTCATACTAGAAGCTTCTGCCCATAAGAACATGGACATACTTTGATCATGAATCATGAATTTGTCTATCTCAATATTGTCTTGTTTTTCCTTTTTGCAACCATGCTTTGTTGATGGTTTTAAGGAGTTGTGTGCTCCCTCTTTATTCCCGCTTCTTTGCAGAAATCACTGAAGTCTATTGAGGTATATTCTCCTCCATTATTTGATCTTGGGACTTTAATAATGTTTCTCGATTTGTGCCTTGAATTCCTTGAATCTGCATAATACCTCTTCAGATTCCTTGGACCTAAGGAAGTAGATCCAAGTATTCCGAGAGTAATCATCAATAAACATCACATAGTAGCAGTATCCACCCAATGAAGCAACTGTCATGGGTCCACACAAGTAGAAAGTATTAGATCCAAGATTCCCTTGGACTTGCTTTCACTGCTCGAAAAATATCCGTTGGCATTCTTTCCAAGTGCATATCCTCTACAAATGCCATCACGATCTACATGGAGTACTGGAAGTCTTGTCACCATCATCCTCAATGATGGAAGAGCTCTATAGTGTATATGAGCAAGCCTCATATGCCATAGCTCACCCAACTTGGTAGAATCATGTGCCAGTGCCTGAATTGGTTGTGTGCTCAACCTGTATAAGCTCTCCTCTCAAACACCAATCACACAGGTTGAATCCATGCTAGAGTTTTTGTGCCATGCAAGAACCTTCCCATCAAAAAATGCAACTTTGTAGCCTTTGTCCTCCAAAGCTGATATGGAGACAAGGTTCCTTTTCTTCACAGGTACACATAACACATAACTCAAACATAGAGTATCACTAAACTCCAACTGGAGGGAGGTAGTCCTTGATCCCTCCACAATATATCTAGCATCATCTCCAAGTACCACTCGAAGATGGGACTCTTTCTCAAAAGTTTGAAAGATTCTCCTTGTAGCCTATCATATGTCTAGATGCACCACTATCTATCAACCCGGTATCACTAGTGGTAGGAACAATACCCGAGAGGGAAAATATGAAGAAGTATGCTATTTGGTCACCATTCCTTGACTTCTTATGTGGGGTGTCTTCATAAACATCAATAATTGAGGCTTGATGTCTTCTCTTCTTTGAACCACGTCATTGTATGGTATAGTGACTGAACTTCTGAATACACTAGCACAAAACCAGAGAGGAGAAGAAAATTTGTTGCATGGATAGCATCCTGACTGGTTAAGTATCAACCCATAATAGAATTATCGGTTGGATTTGACAAATTCAAGAACACTAAAATTCCAAATGCAAAGATGAAAACAAATGGCCTTTTGCAGGTTGAGGTCGCAATCAAGAGGACAATTTTTATTTTTCATTCAGTTGCATCCCATTGCATTCACACCCATAATGTTAATTAAATTTTGCTTGAATAAGTTGCTTCTTGCTTTTGGTGAAGGGAAAATGAAATGACGAAACATGTTATCCACTCAAGCAATTATGGGTTGGAACAATAGTAGAAGCACTCAATGCTGGAATCAAGCAAAGATCTCATAGAAGACAAGAAGGAAAGCCTTGGCCTCTACAAAAGGTAAAATTTTAAACCGTGATGATGATAATTTAAGTAAATCAACTACCAATAATCCTAAAAATCATATTATGTGGAGCACTGTAGCCATTAGTTTCCACCAAGAATAGGAAGGCTAGGTAATACAATTTCAATTGCATGAAGCAATAGAAAATGTATTGAGTTAGTTTCAACCATGAATTGAACGATTTATTTGTTTATGTTTTCTTACCATTGTTATGTTTAAGCCCAACAATTAAGTTGGAATCCTCTATATGTAACAACGATAGCTTGAAAGAGATTAAAGCATAGGGGTATTGGAGTAATAGATGTTGTGTCCAAAGAAACACAGAAGAGAGTCCATAACTACAACAACGGTAAATAAATGTGAAGTATCTAGTCACTTACCCTAATAACAACACACACAAAGACAAAGAAGGGGAAACATTACACCAAGCAGAGAATGAAAGTATGAAAGGCATAGTATATCTGAGTACATGTGGTTAGAAGAAAAAGAGGACTTACTTGTCGAACGACCACGACCAGAATGTTGGAGAGGGCATACACCAAAATATTTTGCAACAACAAATGCAGTTAGACAGATAGGCGGAGCACACGAGCACAGGAGCAACTTCGAAGACAGATCGACGGTTGCTCGTTCAACCCACCTCTAGTTGAATGGAAAGGCCGAAGAAAATAGGAAGGTCGAAGAAAACAGGAACAATGACAAAAATGGAAAAGGGGGATCTTTATACCTAAATAATGCTACAAGGAAATAAGGTCGAGCCTTTAGATTAGAAAGGAAACTACTGCCTCACAAAGAAAAGTATCTATACTGAAGCACAAAAAGGCCAATGTTAACCTTTAAATGGATCATTTACTTGGGGCAATGATATCCCAAAAGGATGACAAAGGCAAAGAACGTGCAATGATTAAATAATTTTGTTGTTTCCATAAACCACCTTACACAGTAGCAAAGCCATGGGTATCGAATTAATCACAAGTACATTAGAACATATAAGTGAAAGAAGGCGCTTTCCTTGCATAGATCTTGAAAATTAAAAGACAATGGCACATAATCAATCCACTCATGCCCTGATATTCATATAAACTATTTGACCGAATTGAAGTTGAAAATATCTTTGCATCATATTGGCGATGAAGGCAGTTGGACTAGGCCAGTAATGGTAATGAGGCTATGCTCGCTTTGATAAACTGGAGGGAATGACACTTGGAAATTAGATAGAATGGCAAAAGCTGAGACTGAAGCAACACATCAACGATTTGAACGTTGGACCTCGTGATCATAGTGGCGGTGAAGGCAAAGCGAGCATATTATTTAATGCATCGTACTGGTAGATTGAATGTAACATCAACCCTACGTTTATGTTGAATGCATCAAGAACTGACAGCAAGAGAGAAGCCTATGGATGACCAGATTAAATGACATCAGGGTGGACAAATGGCAGGTGAAATTGACTCATGTTTCCCGAGGTTGATGTCATTTAATTATCAACCAATAGTAAATTAAAAAAATAGCACCACTAAAATACACATAATTCCCTCTAATGTCAAAACCTCAAGAAATGAATAAATTTGTTTGCCACCACCTAGTTTAATTGCCCAACACGGTAACATAATGTCCGGGACATAATAATAATCTCACATTTAAGAGGACATCTCAAAATTCCGAACAAGCAAATATTTAAAATGTTTTCTAAAAAGTATAAATATCCAAAACTATGTCATGTTTTTAGAACAAGAATGAGAAAGTATATTTACATATATGAAAAAGGTTATACATCAAGCCCCTTGGGAAAGACATAGTTCAAAATGTAAGTCTACATAGAAGGTATACTGCCTATCCATAGCTCTTAGCTATTCCCGTTCTTATATCTCTACTTCTTACAATATAAACTCTAATAAACCGACCACATAAATATCGACAAAAAAACATAACCAGAGACAACAGCTTAAGTAATAAACTTCATTCCTGGGCAAGGTCGTTTTCTGCTGTCGATTGGTTAGTGGAGACTTCATCCATAGGGGAATCTTCTGCCTCTTCATTGTTGATGTATTTGTAACTTTGGGATGTATTCACTTGTATATCTTATGTATTGTAGCCCGATGTTTATTCTAGGAAGTATCTGTAATGTAACAGAGTCATGTCATACCTCGATGTTCTTATCAGGAGATTCAATAATGTAAACAAGTCATGTAAATTCATAGAGGGTAACCCTCCTTATTGATCAAGGGTTAAAGTCCCCGCAGTTACAGGGCCCTAGGGTTACTAGACTCTCCTAGAGAAGTCAGCCCTAGTGAGTTATTGTCAAGTTGGGAATTAGTATAAATAGAGAGGGAGCCTCTCTATTTATCACACATTCATATTCATTCACTCACACTATGTTGTAGCACATAACTGAGAGAGAGAGAGAGAGAAGAAGCCGGTATAAGAGAGAGAGAGACTATTGCTGTCGGGAGATCATCTTACGGTCTTTGGGTTTTACTTTTGGTGTTGATTCTGTCTCTAAGGAAGTTACGGGGTTTTCTCCTTTATGGTTTCCCCGAGGAAAATCCTTATGTTCATTGTCTCTTGTGTTTGATTGTTGTGCTTGTTATTCTATGAGATAAGATCCTAAGATCATACTGTCATAATTGATAAAAATCTAGCATGGTATATGAACTAACCTAAGAAGAAGACACTGTGCAGTTGTGAAAGCTATGGCTTCTTACTTTTTGGGTCTCTCTCCACAATTCATTGGCAAAATGAGGTTGGGATGAACCTCCATTAAAGGGCACATCTTTCCGTCGAAGCAGAATCTGATTCTGAGCATTTTCAGTTTTTGACTCGACACTACTATTGAAAATTAGGGTTTTCCATAGAAGTGGAATTTTTTAGTGAGCCCAGACCTGGATTGATCTCCTCCCCAAAATTGAAGTTTAGAGATCAAGATCAAAGTTTTTGGTTGGGAAGAACTCTGGGAAAGTAAAACCCTAATTTGTTCCTAAACCAGCTTAGCAGAAATTCAGCTCTAGATCCAGTTTCGACATTTTAACCTGGTAAGATCTAAATCTTTTGCATTTCCATTTGAGGTTCTCTGTTAAGATGTCTCATCATACCAAGCTTGATGAAAAGCTTGAGGGAACTGATAACTTCCGAGCTTGGAAGTATAGGATCTCCCTGGTCTTGGAAGAAAATGAGTTGGACTCTTACATCAATGAAGAGGTTCCAGTTCCAGAGGGAGATGAGGCTAAGGCCTTACACAAAAAGAAATTGGTCATGGCTAAGAGGATTATTGCTGATTCAATCAAGGATCACCTCATACCACAGGTTTCCTCCCTAAAGACACCTAAGGAAATGTTTGATGCCCTGACCAAGCTATTTGAAGGAAAGAACATAAACCAGAAGATGACTTTGAGGAACCAATTGAAGAGTGTGAAGATCCAGAATGCAGAGACCATACATTCATACTTTACAAGGGTCTCCCAGATCAAAGAACAACTTGAAGTAATGGATGAATAAGTAGAGAATGCATAAATTGTGATGACTACCTTAAATGGTCTCCTTAGGTCATGGGACTCTTTCATTCAAGGGATTTATGCTAGAAGAAAGCTAGTCACCTTCAGTAGACTGTGGGAGGAATGCTCACAAGAAGAAGCTCGAATAGAAGCCCGAGAAGAAAAGATGGGAAGTGAAGATCAAGCTCTCACAGTACACTCCAAGAAAAACAGAAGGGACTATCATCATTCTAAAGGTAAGCATCCTCACTCCATAAAAACTCAACTCAGATGTTTTACTTGTGATGAGATAGGACACTATGCCATAAATTGTCCTAGAAACAAAAGAGTCTCCCACAAGAAGAAGAACAATAAGAGAAGACATCATGCTCATGCTGCAGAGGATGATGAACCTTCCAAGAAGAGATCCAGATAAGAAAGTGATGATTCTTCAAGTGATGAAGAATATGTTTTGATTTCCGCTCTCATGAGAACTATCACACATGGAAGCAATGATTGGCTTATAGAAATTGGGGCTTCCAAACACATGAGGGGATTCAAAGAATCATTTGTGAAACTATCAGAACATGAGTCACCCCACAAGGTGAAACTTGGGGATGACTACCAGTATCCAATAAAAGGTAGTGGTGAATCCTCCTATAAACTAGACTTTGGAAAGTCTATGAAGATGAAGGATGTCTTATTTGTACCAGGACTAAAGAAGAATCTCCTCTACATATCTTCATTAGATGAAAAAGGCACGAGGGTTGCATTTGTAGATGGCCAAGTCCTTATGTGGCCAAAGGGAAAGACTATAGATGATGCAGTAGTAATTGGAGAGCAAGAGGGAGGACTATACAAATTGAAGGGCCATTCTGAACAAGCTTTGGTCCATGACTCAGTAGAGCGAAATGAACTTTGGCACAAAAGGCTTGCACATGTGCACTACCACTTGCAAGCAAAGTTGTTGAAGGTCTTCAAAAAATACGGACAAAACATGATGGTGTCTGCAAAGGATGTGCGAAAGGAAATAACACAAAGAAGACATTTCCAAGTAGTGAGAGCAAGGCAAAAGGGATCTTGGAAATCATTTAACCCGATGTATGCGGACCAATGTCATCCAGTTCATTAAGTGGGTATGTATACTATGTTTCTTTCATTGATGATTTTTCTAGGAAGTCATGGATATACTTCTTCAAGAACAAAGATGAAGTATTCAACAAGTTCAAGGAATTCAAAGCCTTGATCGAGAACCACACAGAAAAGAAGATCAAAACCTTTCGATCAGACAATGGTGGAGAATTCACATCAAATGAATTCAAAGAGTTATGCAGAGATTCAGGGATTAAGAGGGAGTTGACTACTCCATATAATCCACAACAGAATGGGGTTGCAGAAAGAAAGAATAGAATGATCATGGAAGCTGCAAGGGTAATGCTTCATGATCAAGATCTTCCCATGCATTTATGGGCAGAAGTTGCTAGAACAACTGTGTATGTACAGAACAGTACTCCACATAGAGTACTCGAGAACAAAACACCTGAAGAAGTTTTCTCCAGCAAGAAACCAGAAGTCAGTCATCTCAGAATATTTGGTTGTCTATTGTACATACACATTCCGAAAGAAAAGAGGACAAAGCTAGATCCTTCAGGGAAGAAGGGTATATTTGTGGGATATAGTGAAAGCTCGAAGGCTTACAGAATATATTTCCCAGGATTCAAGAAGATTGACATCAGCAGGGACGTAACATTTGACGAAGACTCAGCTTACAACAAGTACAGAAAGAGACCTGCTGAAGAACCTAAAGAAACAGAAGTACCCAGAATCCAAGACACAACCATGAATGATGCAACTCAAGAAGAAGATCGAGAAATAGAAGAACCACAGGAACCTGTAGATCCACCCCAAGAGAAAAATCCTCACAAGAGGAAACCTGCATGGGTACAAGAGGATATCCAAGGTGCAGAAAGATATGGGACTCTATAAGAGATACACAGAGAGAGGAAAAGAACCAGGTCCTGCTTCGGTTATGTAGCCCTATTGTGTGACATCATTGATAAAGAATCTTCCAACTATGAAGAAGCGACAGAGAAGAAAGAATGGAAGGATGCTATGATCGAGGAGTACCAGTCAACCATGAAGAATGATGTCTAGGATGTTGTCCCTATACCAGAAGGGAAGTCCGTTGTGACTTCCAAATGGATCTACAAGATCAAGCTTGCTGCAGATGGTAGCATAGAGAAATATAAAGCAAGATTTGTGGCTCATGGCTTCTCCTAGAAAGAAGGAATAGATTATGAGAAAATTTTGCACCTGTATCCAGATACACTTCCATAAGATCAATACTTGCTCTAGCTGTAGTAATGAAATGGAAGATGCACCAAATGGATGTCAAGACTGCCTTCTTGAATGGTGTAGTGGAAGAGGAAGTGTATGTGGAGCAGCCACTCGGTTTTGAGACACATGACATGGAGACTCATGTGTCTAAGTTGAAGAAAGCCCTGTACGGTTTGAAACAGGCACCCAAGACATGGTACGGTAGAATTGACAGCTTCCTATCCAATTTGGGCTTTACCAAGAGTAAAGCGGATTCCAACTTTTACTACAAGGTTGAAGAAGGGAACCTAGTGATACTCCTACTATATGTAGATGATCTGTTTGTAATAGGTGAAGATGGGTTAATTGTTGATACGAAGAGGAAGCTTGCTGTCAAGTTCGAAATGAAGGACTTGGGTATGATGCATTACTTTCTAGGCATGGAGGTGTGGCAAAATACAGATGGAATCTCCCTGGGACAAGGGATGTATGCAGTAGAGATCCTGAAGAGGTTCGGGATGATGGACTGCAAGGCCATTACCACACCTATGGCATCAAACTTGAAGCTATTGAGTGATGCTTCATCAGAGTCGATTGATGCTACGATGTATCATCAGATGATTGGGTCCTTGGTGTACCTGATGAATACGAGACCTGATATTTGCTTTGCTGTGAACGCATTGAGCTAGTTCCTGACGGATCCCAGACATGTTCACCTGATTGTTGCAAAGCATATTCTAAGGTACTTGAAGGGTACAGTTGATTATGGGCTTAAGTATGAGGTGAATCAGAAGATTAACCTGGAGGGTTATGTGGATTCTGATTGGGCAGGCAGTGCCATTGATAGGAAGAGCACTTTGGGGTGTTGCTTCAGTATGGGATCAGGTGTGATCTCTTGGTTTAGCAGGAAATAATCCTGTGTCCCACTAAGTATAGCCGAAACAGAGTATGTCGCAGCTTGTTCGGCTAGTTGTGAAGCAGTGTGGTTGAGGAAGCTACTACCTGATTTGTTTGATCTCCAGTTGGATGCTACTTGTATATATTACGACAACTAGAGTTGTGTGAAGTTGTTGGAGAACCTGGTGTTCCATGACAAGTCAAAGCATATTGAGATCAAATACCACTATATCAGGGATATGGTGCAGATATGAGTAGTGAAGCTCCAATATGTTGCGACGGATGAGCAAATAATTGATGTGTTGACCAAGCCATTACCCAAAGTGAAGTTTGAGTACTTCAGGTAGAAGCTTGGTGTTCTCTAGATTGAGGTTCTTTCCAAGAGGAAGTGATGAGTCCATGAGCCATTCTGACATGGTGGTAGGCAGGGCCTCCCATGGTCAGATGTAAGGGCAGAGCCATTCTGACATGGTGGCAGGCTGAGCCCTCCCATGGTCAGATGTAAGGGCAGAGCCATTCTGACATGGGGGTAGGCTAGGCCCTCCCATGGTCAGATGTAAGGGTAGAGCCATTTTGACATGGGGGCAGGCTGGGCCCTCCCATGGTCAGATGTAAGGGCAGAGCCATTATGACATGGGGGCAGGCTGGGCCCTCCTATGGTCAGATGTAAGGGTTGGACCATTTTGACATGGGGGGCAGGCTGGGCCCTCCCATGGCCAGATATAAGTGTTGGGTAGGCCTTTCTGACTGGGTCAGATACAAGTGCTGAAGAAAATGAAGACCTATGTGGAGGCTAGGCCTACAACCAGCACGAAAAAGGACTGACTTTGTAGAACTTCCTATGATGAGAAGAATTAAGAGATAGCACCAGTTGATCGAGATGGCGTAAGTAGTAATGGTGATGATGATCCAGTGATGATCCAACTTTGATGATGATCCGATGATCCAGACTTGATGAAGATGACTTGAAGATGAAGATGTTCCAGACTTGATGAAGATGACTTGAAGATGAAGATGATCCACACTTGATCTAGAGAAGAAGACTTGTGCTGATAAATTGTGTCAAGAGAATACCTTCCTAGTTAAGAGGGAGTGTTGATGTATTTGTAACTTCAGGATGTATTCACTTGTATATATTATGTATTGTACCTCGATGTTTATTCTAGGAAGTATCTGTAATGTAACTGAGTCATGTCATACCCCGATGTTCATATCAGGAGATTCAATAACGTAAACAAGTCATGTAAAGTCATAGAGGGTAACCCTCCTTATTGATCAAGGGTTAAAGTCCCTGCAGTTACGGGGCCCTAGGGTTATTAGACTCTCCTAGAGAAGTTGGCCCTAGTGAGTTATTGTCAAGTCGGGAATTAGTATAAATAGAGAGGGAGCCTCTCTATTTATCACACATTCATATTCATTCACTCACACTCAGTTGTAATGCATAACTGAGAGAGAGAGAAGAAGCTGGGACAAGAGAGAGAGAGACTACTGCTGTCAGGAGATCATCTTACTGTCTTTGGGTTTTACTTTTGGTGCTGATTCTATCTCTGAGGAAGTTGCAGGGTTTTCTCCTTTATGGTTTTCCTGAGGGAAATCCTTGTGTTCATTATCTCTTGTGTTTGATTGCTGTGCTTGTTATTCTCTCATATAAGATCCTAAGATCATACTGTCATAATTGATAAAAATCTAACATTCATGAGAAGGCTCGTTGTTCCCTCTATTCAACCCATTAATTTTAGCATGCAATTCTTCCAGCATGTTCTTCAATTCAACAAATCGAGCCTTATTCCGTTCATTGACAATCATTCCCTACTCTCAAGATTTCCATTTCATCTCAACAATAACCTTGCACAACTCTTGATGCTTCAGAACCAACGTATGCTCCATTCCCTGCATTTCTTGCTTGATTCTTCCACTTTTCCCACTTGTACATGGTAGCTACCTTCAATATCATCGATAAGGGAATCGATCTCGGTTATATCTAGCGAGATCCTTTTGGTTTCATCCAAACCCACCTTTGAGATCTCATACACACAACGCAACATTTCACTGTAATCCTCCATGATACCCTTCAGTTCCTTTGCTTCTTCTAGTATTTGCTTCATCACATCTCCTTTATATTGAAGCGACAAAGCATAATATCCTCCATTTTCGGATCCAGGTCTTCGACCCTTTGCCTCTCGCGACTCGCATACCAACTTGAGCTACTTTCATAGATACACAAATGATTGAGATGGAGTTAAAATTGCCAAAAAAAGGGGTCCGTGAACAATGCTAAGGACTCGTCATATATACGTCTTTAATCTTCACACGAGAGACCATCCCCTTAGTAGGACCGAAGAGGATGTTATACAACGCCTTCACTCATCCACCACCTTTGCGCTCCCGCTGTCCTCTCGGACCGAGAGTTGTAAATATGCCTGCTCCCTCCATCCTTCCACTGCCTTAAATGAGGCCAATCATAATAAATGAGCCTTGGGGAAGGAGGACTAACACCATTAGAGCTAGAAACCACCTGTCCATTTGCATATAGGAGGACCCTTATTAATCACAAAGTCACCTTATTTCAACTTGGCCCTTAGGTTGGCCAATATGTCAGCCTTTGAGATATTATGCCTCAAAACATGACAAAATTGTATTTTAGAAAGGTCTGGAAAGAAGACCAAAGTTCTCTTCTAAAAATGCCCAATCTCCTTCTTTTTGCCAAACTAGATGGCCCTCATTGTTTGAATAACAAGTAGAGAATCTCTAAAAGCTTAAAAAGAGACTAATTTAATCTTGACATTGACTACATACCTTGCATTAATGCGACCTACTCTATTGTTCGTTCTCTTGCCAAGTTCCACCCATAGAAATTGACTTCTTTTTCCTCTTGGTCGAAAATTACCCGCTCCCTCAAAACTAACTCCTAAATTACTACAATATTATTTTCCCAATTTTAAAAGTATAACATTAGTTTTCATTTAGAAGGCAAAAAATTTCCCTAAAAATTTTGAAATACACTAAACCCTAATTTGTTCAGCTATCCCATTTCCTATATGTTCAAAGTCAGAAAAAGTTAAAAAATCTCCAAACACTTGAAAAAGAATATGTTTAATTCTGGCATTACCTATATACCTTGCATTAATGCCACCTACTCTATTGTTCATTCTCTTGCCAAGTTCCACCTATAAAAATTAACTTAAGAATTAACTTTTTTACTTCTCTAGGTCTAAAATTACCGGCTCCCCCAAAACTAACTCCTCAATTACTACAATATTATTTTCCCATTTTTTAAAGTGTAACGTTCGTTTTAATTCAGAATGCAAGATATTCCCATACGCTAAACCCTAATTTGTTCTGTCACCCCAGTTTCCTATATGGGCAAGAAATTCCCTTTTGAGATACTCTAAACCCTAATTTGTTCTGTTATCCCAGTTTCCCATATGTTCAAAAGTCAGAGACAGGTAAAACTGCCTAAACCCGTCTAGCATATGTCTTTCAGAGAAGAGCCATCTCATCATCCCTGAAAACAAAAGAGCAATCAATATGCCCAATATGCTTGGGAACATGGGATGCTGCTGGCCCAAGCCACAGGCCAATGGTGTAAGCTTTTTTGTTTTGTATTAATAATAATAGGTGGCTATATTGTAATGTGTATTACTGGTAGTCACTTGGGGTTGTACGATACGTATGTTTGCGGCCAGTTCGAGAATTTCTGTGGTCGTCGTAGGCCTTCTTTTTTATCATTCGGTAGTGTATTAGTTGTTGTTTGATATGAATATTTGCGGTCAGTTCTGCAATTTTTGGCGACTTTGTGTTTTATTTCTCGTTCGGATGTCGTGTTATTGTGGTCTCGCGGTGATTTTTCAGTTACGAGGAACTTGGGGTTTTTGCAGGTCTCGTCCTAAAACCCTTTCAACCCTCAGATTTCTCAGTATTAACAACCCAAAAGGTCGGCAACATGTAAGCTATACTCCACCACCAGCCCTTCATTAAAGCCCTGCACAGAATGGTTGAAAGCACAAGACGAGCAGTACTAAGACAAAAAAGCACTCCAGGACACTAATCACAGGTTGATAAGTTTATAAACATATTGGCATTCAAATACAGGTTTTGCCATGTAAGAGCTTGTGTATGTTCATAGGACCTGTGGTTATATTTGGTGTTAATAGTTTATTTTGGGGAGGGCTCAAAATGGCAAGGTTTTAACCATCGAAACTATTGTAAGAGATTTTGATTCTACTGTTGGAAACAATGTTCATTATCATGCAAATGATAATAACTTAATATTGTTGTTAGAAGTATGTTATGAATTTTAATAGTGATATGTAGTTGCATTATGTAGTTGGGAAATGTCTGTTGTTTTCTTATTTGAAGACTTTGTTATATTTTAGATGAGGATTCTGACTAACTGAGATTAGGTTTTTGCCACAAGTCCAGCCATTTAATGGGTATAGGTTATTCGGGACTGTTCCTATGTTGAAAATCTGCGACAGTTCAATTCTTCTCAACACAAGAGTTGATCGTAAGATTGAATGCAGATGGCATAAGATATGCCATTGAAGATACGTTGCCCTTTTTCTGATGGAATAAGGCCATATACACAAAGTTAATTCTCTCTATTCTGTTTTCAGCAAGGATGATCGGGCCATTAACCTGGATACATGGTTAGCCAAACGTAGAGGGTCTTGTTTGCATACAAATTGGATACATGATACATGCCCACTGGGAAATAAATGGAAAATTTAAATTTCGATTTATATATTGTAAATGCTCGAGTACTCAGAAATAAAAACCATTGTCTAAGTTACCATATATTTGTATTGTGTAGAGACATTTATATGGGAGTATACTCCAAAATTTGTATTAGAAAAGACAAAAATGGTTGAATGCATCGATATGATATGAATACAATATATGACCAAACCAGTGAGACCCCCGGGGTGTTTCCTGTCTACCTCTTGCGAGATCCTTGTGGAGTTGCTGCCTTAGATCCCGAGACAGGGTTCTCCGTTCTTGCAGGGCAGTCTTCTGCTCCCAGGTCGCATTAGCAGGGTGGTTCCTTGAGATCAACTTTTTTTCCAGTACTTTGGGACGGTCCTTTATCGTGAGTTTCTTGCGTTTGGCCTATGGTAGGGCAGACACATATACAGAGGATGGCATGTAGGAGTGCAGCGTCTCTTCCTCATCTTCAGCAGACATGTCCAGTACTTTGGGACGGTCCTTTATCGTGAGTTTCTTGCCTTTGGCCTATGGTAGGGCAGACACATATACAGAGGATGGCATGTAGGAGTGTAGTGTTCTTCGTCATCTTCAGCAGACATGTCTAGTGGGCAGTGAGGCTCCTTCTCTTCCCCTTGTATCCTCCTTTGAGGAATTCCTTCGGGGCGTTTTATCATCCTCAGTAGTGCATGCATCACTTTAGTTTTTTTTTTCCATCAATGCTTTCTTTTCCACCTGTAAGGTTTTTAGTTCTTAGCTATAATCTTTGCATCTTATATAGGAGTGGCCATTTGCTCTCCCACAGAGTAATGATATCATTATACTTAGCAGTCTCATTGACCTATACGTGGTCATTTGTTGGACATTGGTAAAATTATCTTATTTTATTTACCATTCTGCAAGAGTCACTAAAGTATTAGGCATATTTGTTTTTCCTAATCCTGTCTCCATATGTTTTTATGGTTCAGAGTGTGCTTTGGAGCACCCATTTTCTAATATCTGCAAGTATTTTCATTATACATGGAATGATACTTTGTCTTTCGACAGATTTGCTTATCCATTGAGAGCAGTGAGGTGCTCCACATCCCAAGGAAAAAAGAAACTTTTGGACAGCGGCTCAATTTTAAATTTTACACAAAGTATGAAAAACTAAAGCAACATGGATCAATCCTAAATCCAAAGTAACAGGAGGGATCAAATTTTTTACTAAGCTAGCACCCACAGGGGATATGAACCTGTGACCTTCCATTTACAACATCTCATCTTAAGTACTCATTACCAATTGCTCTAACCCCTGTGGGCTAAGAGGGATTAAATATATTGAGGTGTTAATTTTTTTTATCTTAAACTTTTTAGTTTTTACACATTAAGAAACAATTTACACCTCAAGAAATTTGTCCTGCTTGAGGTTTGATAGATCCATATTTATGATGGATCTATGCTGGTATTTTCTATTTGATAAGGGGCTGCTCAACATCACATGCCACTAGCCAATCCAGAGGACAGCCCTGGCATCAGAATAGTAGAACCATGGTATCCTTGCTACCACCTTTTTCCTTGATACTGTGAGTGATATTTCATCATTGAACATTGGAGAGATTCTACAGGGGAAAATACTCTTCCTCCCGTAGATGATATCTTTTACATTTTGATTGGCAGCACCTCTAGGACCAGGCATTGTTGTTCCCACTGTAGGCCTGTTTTGGATGGCACTAAAACATATTTTTTTCGAGGCATTGGCTTATGATACAGCAACTAAAAGCATTTTGAGGCATTGTTGTTCCCACTGTAGGCCTGTTTTGGATGTCACTGAAACCTATGTTTTTCAAGGCATTAGCTTATAATACAGTAACTGTACTTTGAAGCATTTTGTCATGTATTCTTCTCTTATATACTGATGATTGGAAGCACCTCTAGGATCAGGCTTTGATATTCCCACAGCCAGTGTAGGTCTGTTTTGGATGACACTAAAATGAATTTTGCTCAAGGCATTTGCTCATAATATAGCAATTGGCAAAGCACTTGGTACTGAGCACCTTTATATAGTTATGGTGCACCTGTTTATCATGCTTTATATAGTTATGGTGCACCAAATAGAAGATGAGATGCTTTGTTCAGTTGTCAAAGTTTGTTGTGCTCGGTCTTTCTTCCTGTTTTGGGGCAGCTCAGACCTTACAGGATATCTTTTTAAAGCTTTTTCCACACATTTCTTTTGATCTGTAAAGATATTGAATTTACTTGCATTTCTAGCCCATTTCCTCAAATTTCCATGGACAGTGCTCTATCAACTATTTATTTTTGTCATTTCTATAACACTTGCATGTGATCATTGGAGGACGGAATCTACTTAATTTCATGTTTTAGAATATCTTTGTTTCATTTTAAATATAATGGCCCATTGATCAAGCCCATCAGCTAGTATCAGGAGACTAGATTGTGGTATATTGCTTTAAATGTTTATAGTCTAAGGTTAAATTATCATTCTGTTGTTTGATTTTCCCTCCATGCATCAAATGATACATCTCGTCTGGGTCCATAGAAGATTAATAAAAGTTTCAGAATCTTGTAGTTAACATTCAGCACTTTGAAGTTTGTTTTTTAACATAAAGCTTTTTTTCCTACATATCACGTCCACATTAAACTATTGTTTCGATTCAGTTTTGTTGGGAAACTTCGTTTCTATTTTTTTTGAGGCATGTAAAATTTTATTTCTTCATGTTTTATTTTTAATGATATACTGATACATCATGATGCATCTATCATTTTTGGGTTTGTATTCCATGAGCATCCATTTAAACTAGGACACTGGCTGATCTATGTTTCCTGTTTGCCTAGTATCGAGTCATTATCATGTATTTTGAGTAAATATTGGATGCATGAATGGGGTGTCTCCAGTGAATGCAAACATGTTTTGAAGATTCCAATTATTTGTTCTGTTTGTATTTCTTGACCATATTTTTTGGACCAGTTTAGCAGTTTACTTATTTTGACTGCTTGTCAGTAACTGCGGTTTGAGTTTTACAACAAAAATTGATGGAGAGGCATATTATCTGGCTTGTATTATCTCAACATTGTTTTAAACAAGGTCAATAACTTGCCTTTTTTCTCTGTTGATTTCTGTTAAAAAAATTAGAGTTTTGTGGGATGCATTGATGAAAAATTATATACTTACAGCAACCCTGTTTTAAAATAATGTTGATTATTTGGTTTGTATTGCATGCACATCGTATTGAACAAGGGCTGTGTCTTTTCTATTTATTTGTTTTGCACATTCATGGTTTGATTTCCTTCTTTTTGGTAAAGGTATGTTTTTTTTGCATCTGTGGGCACTGGGGAGCTATGAACTACAGTGCCACTTTATTTTGCTGAAGTCCATTTAGCATGAGGGCCATCAAAGTCATGGTCAGGGCTTCCTCCCTGCTAAGGTAACCTTGGTCATTTTCTTTTGATGGCCATCTCGACCACTATATCACAACCCAACTAACATCAACGCTTTTACGGGATGCATTGATGAGGAATTATGTGCTGACAGCAAACTTGTTTTGCAGAATGAAATGGGTTATCTGGTTTGTATTCCCTGAGCATCCTTTTCGTAAGTGATTATAGATTAAGAATTTTACAAGATGCATTGATGAGAATTTATGTGCTGACTGCAAACTTGTTTTGCAGAATGAAGTGGATTATTTGGTTTGTATTCCCTGAGCATCCTTTTGTAGAATGCCTATGCCATGTTTAAATTTTTTGCTTTGCATTGATTTCTACTATATGTGTTAATGACATTTTATAAAGTGAACCAAAGGTCTTTCACTAAAGAGTTGGTTGATCGGATCAGTATTCCTCATCTGGTTTGTTTTCTTTGAGCACTCTCTCATGCAAAGGGCATAGTTCCTTTTTGCTATCTCCTTCCAGAACTCCAAAATTTCAACTTCAATTATGTTAGTGGATTCATTGATGAGGAATCATTTGATGAATGTAGGGTATGTTTTCTGGGAAGATAAAATTGTTTGCTTTGTATTTCCCCTATGTAATTCCCCCTATCTCAGGAGAACTTGTTTCATGCCCACCGGGGGTTTTCATTTGGCATTCAACTGTTTTATAGAATCGAGAATGATTTTAGAGAAGTTATCTGAGATCCATGATTTTGGAAAGCCTAAGGTGGGAGACCATTTGCGGTTTTTAACCCATAGGTGGGTGATGCGACCTGGCCTTACTTAAAAGCCATGCTGGTGCTACAGCCTTTGGCCAACCATGTGGTAGCAAAGCTGCCCCTTTTGTGGGATTTGAACTCTGGTGGGAACTAAAGACAATTTGCTGACAATTCACTGCTTTTGCCAATACGATTAACCTCTTGTAACTTGCATTCAGCTATTTTATAATGCATTAGTGAATGATGAATTACCATCTATAAAACTATTTTGAAGAAAAAATGGTAAAAATGATCTGATTTGTATCTGCATCCCTTCTGCACAAAGCCCATGACTCATTTTTATACATATTTGTAACCATCCTTATGAGCATGATGATTAACCATCGTAATGAGCCTCTTTCTAAATTCCAAAGTGCTACATTGGTAATGTTAAATACTGAAAGTGCTACATTTAAAGAGAAAATTTTGCAACTCTTTAAGATGACCGTGGCTGTTCGTAATTTCCGGAATGAAAAAGATTATTTGGTTTGTATTTCCTGAGCATCCTTTTGTACGAGGGCTATTGTTTGTCTATTTTGTTTGCTTTGGACAATCACTATTTGATTTCTACTATATGAATCAGTGAAGTTTTATTTAGTGAACTGAAAGCCTTTTGCTGAAGTGTTGGATCAAATGTTTGATCAGATTGACCAACACTATAGCAAAAGGCTTTCAGTTCACTGAATAAAACTTCACTGATTCATATAGTAGAAATCAATTAGTGATTGTCCAAAGCCAAACGAAATAGAGAAACAATAACCCTCGTACAAAAGGATGCTCAGGGAATACAAACCAAATAATCTTTTTCATTCCGCAAATTACGAACAGCCACATTCATTTTAAAGAGTCATTTCTATTTTTAATTTTACCTTAAGGTATCCATTGATGATTAATTTGCCTGTGGGCTGTGAACCTGTTTGCAGGAGTCCAATTTTCTAGTTTATTCAGTTTTACTAGGCAGGGCCTATGGTTTTAAAGTCAACGTCTCAATTGAAAGATATTCTGCAAATTGTTTCAAAAAATTTCAAATTTTTGTTGTGCTGTATATTGACCAACACTCCAGCAAAAGGCTTTCAGTTCACTGAATAAAACTTCACTGATTCATATAGAAATCAAATGGTGATTGTCTAAAGCAAACACAATAGACAAACAATAGCCCTTGTACAAAAGGATGCTCAGGGAATACAAACCAACTTAATCTTTTTCATTCCGCAAATTTACGAACAGCCACAGTCATCTTAAAGAGTCATTTCTATTTTTAATTTTACCTTAAGGTATCCATTGATGATTAATTTGCCTGTGGACTGTGAACCTGTTTGCAGGAGTCCAGTTTTTTAGTTTATTCAGTTTTACTAGGCAGGGTCTGTGGTTTTAAAGTCAACATCTCAATTGAAAGATATTCTGCAAATTGTTTCCAAATATTTCAAATTTTTGTTGCGCTGTATATTGCACATTAGGGTCGTACCAGATAGTATCATTGGCTTACTAGTTTTTTTCTTTTTTCTTTTCCTGGTTTGATCTTCTTAGTGATGGCAAACTTGTTTGCAGGAAGAGTCATCATCTGGATTACAATTCGTGATAATTTTGATTATTTTGATTAAAAGTCCATGGCTTGACTTTTTTGTATGCTGATTATTGATTATAAATTGAGAGTTTTATGGGATGCATTGATGAGGAATTATGTACTGACTACAAATTTGTAATGCAGAATGAAATAGATAAATTGGTTTGTATTCTCTGAGCATCCTTTTGCACGAGGCCCAATTGTGAAATTTTTGTGCTTTGCATGATCATTGCTTTATTTCTATTATATGCAATCAATGTTTCTTCAAAATTCTTTGGAACTTTTCAAGATGACTGTGGGCACTCCTAATTTTAATTTACATTATGCATTGATGATTTTTTCTGTGACCACAAACCTGTTTTTGCAAGAAGAGTCCAATTTTCTGGTTTCTATTCTTTAAGCATCCTCTCATGTAAAGGAAGCGTAGTTCCTTTGTCATATCTCCTTCTCAGAATTCATTTTACCACTATGTCAATGGATTCATGGAAGCATTGATGAAGAATAATTTAATGAATGTAGGCCTGTTTTTCAGGAATATTACATTTTTCTAGTTTATTCAGTTTTACTCGGCAGGGCCTGTGGTTTTAAAGTCAACATCTCAATTGAAAGATATTCTGCAAATTGTTTCCAAATATTTCAAATTTTTGTTATGCTGTATATTGCACATTAGGGTCGAACTATATAGCATCATTGGCTTACTAGTTTTTTTCTTTTTTTCTTTTCCTGGTTTGATCTTCTTAGTGATGACAAACTTGTTTGCAGGAAGAGTCATTATCTGGATTACATTTCCTGATAATTTTGATTATTTTGATTAAAAGTCCATGGCTTGTCTCTTTTGTATGCTGATTATTGATTATAAATTGAGAGTTTTATGGGATGCATTGATGAGGAATTATGTACTGACTGCAAATTTGTAATGCAGAATGAAATAGATAAATTGGTTTGTATTCCCTGAGCATCCTTTTGCACGAGGCCCAAGGCTTGTGTAATTTTTATGCTTTGCATGATCATTGTTTTATTTCTACTATATGCAATCAATATTTCTTCAGAATTCTTTGGAACTTTTCAATGACTCTGGGCACTCCTAATTTTAATTTACATTATGCATTGATGATTAATTCTCTGTGACCACAAACTCGTTTTTGCAAGAAGAGTCCAATTTTCTGGTTTGTATTCTTTAAGCATCCTCTCATGCAAAGGGAGCATGGTTCCTATGTCATATCTCCTTTGCAGAATTCATTTTACCACTATGTCAATGGAAGCATTGATGAAGAATCATTTAATGAATGTAAGGCCTGTTTTTCAGGAATACTACAATTTTCTAGTTTATTCAGTTTTATTAGGCAGGGCATGTGGTTTTAAAGTCGGCATCTCAATTGAAAGATACTCTGCAAATTGTTTCCAAAAATTTCAAATTTTTTTGTGCTCTATATTGCACGTTAGGGTCGTACTATATAGTATCATTGGCTTACTAGTTTTTCTTTTCTTTTTTTTCTAGTTTGATCTTCTTAGTGATGTCAAACTTAATTGCAGGAAGAGTCATTATCTGGATTACATTTCCTGATAATTTTGATTATTTTGATTAGAAGTCCATGGTTTGTCTCTTTTGTATACTGATTATTGATTATAAATTGAGAGTTTTATGGGATGCATTGATGAGGAACTATGCACTGACTGCAAATTTGTAATGCAGAATGAGATAGATAAATTGGTTTTTATTCCTTGAGCATCCTATTGCACGAGGCCCAAGGCTTGTGTAATTTTTATGCTTTGCATGATCATTGTTTTTTTTGTAAGTCTGCACGTTCTATTAAGCAAGAAAATCTAAAGTTACAAATAGGTAGAGTCTGAGGTGGTTGCAGGTGGTGAAACCACCACCCAAGCCATTAAAAAATACACAAGCTTCTGGAGTAACTGGAACAGAGAAAGTCCTGTGGCCTTGGGTGCCAAGAAAACATAAAACCAGCTCTTAATCTACTAGACCTATAAACAAAAAGCTTAACAGAAGATGGGATAACAGTTTGTAGCAAAAAAACTTGACATAGCAGTCCAAACCAGGAAGTGGCTTAGTCATCGCAGGAGACATGAGCTGAATTATAAGGGGGTGGAACCTCCTCCAGGATGGGACAGGCCCATTCCCCTTCCTCAGAATTTGTCACAGAATTAGTGACAGACATGAACGCTGGTGGAGGAGACATCTTACTGCTTGGCTCTTCACAATCCCGCACATGTTTGAACAGGGGTTCAATGGTGGACAGGATGGGAAAAGGCTCGCAGGTGGCAGCTTCCGGAGATGGTGCTTATCCTTTATCCACTGATCTTTCTTCCGTTGCACTGCCACATCCAACCTCCATAGTGTTGATGCGTCTCTGCTTAGTCGCCAGACATTTCCAAGCAAAGTTGGCGTCCAAGCTGCTAAGCTGGTTATCCATATCAGTCATTTTGGCCTTGACAGAGAGAACAGTATTGCGAGCCGAGCTCCAGCTTCCCAACATGTTCTCCATCAGAACCACCATCATGTTTTTAATCAACCAGTGATTGTTAATTATTTCCCCTGCCTCTCCCAGTAGCGAGCAGCTTGTTTACCAGACGACCTTCCCAGTCGTCAATTAAAACACGAACAAGCATAATACTCAGACCATGTTGTGATTTGCTTCGGCCACTGCTCCCTTTTCGAGGGGTTCCCCGTTGCCTGGACATTGCGGAAGCCAGAGCTTGTGGGTGCAGCTGGTGATGGCTGTGGAGCTGCGAAACCAACATCAACAGAATGTGTTGCAGAGCGAGTCGACCATGCAATGTTGAGGCAATAATATGAACACAACCAAAAGAAAACAAACTCAGCAGAGTGCAGATGAATAGTGCCGCCACCTTTCATGGCTATCCTCTTAACCCTGCCCCTCTATACCTGATGAAAGCCCACATGCTTTATACCAACTGCAATTAAAACCAGGTTGAATTCCAATGGAACAGGCTTGATCATCACCAGCGTGCGACTAGACATCTTCACCCACCCGTGAAACAGAACTGAAGCAGTTTTAATGCGCCTGGCATGTGTGTTGCCATGCTTTTGGCTCCTGGATCGAGGCGTGATGGGCTGTCGGTCAGGCAAGCTGGCACCCGCATCCGTGTTGCATGATCATTGTTTTATTTCTACTATACACAATCAATATTTCTCCATAATTCTTTGGAACTTTTCAAGATGACTGTGGGCACTCCTAATTTTAATTTACATTATGCATTGATGATTAATTCTCTGGGACCACAAACCTATTTTTTGCAAGTAGAGTCCAATTTTCTGGTTTGTATTCTTGAAGCATCCTCTCATGCAAAGGGAGCATAGTTCCTTGGTTATATCTTCTTAGCAGAATTCATTTTACCACTATGTCAATGGAAGCATTGATGAAGAATCATTTAATGAGTGTAGGCCAGTTTTTCAGGAATATTACAATTTTTTGCTTTGTATTTCCTGTTTTCATGGGGACATGTTCTATGTATGTTCCATGCTCAAGTATTTTCATTTTGACATTCGAGTGTTTTATGTTGCATTAATAAACAATTATTTAGTAACTGTAAAACCGTTCTGAAGAAAAATGTAAAAAAATTGGCTTTTTTCTATCCTTTCTGCATACTTCTGTGCAAAGCCCATGGCTCGTTTGTTTTTCATACTTGTAGCCAGGAGAACTCCTCTCGGTCCATTTTCTGAATTACACAGTGCTGTCTTGGTAATGTTAAACACTGAGATGCAGTATGTTGTGTTGCTATTAATCTCAGTATGCTGTGAGAATCTTCTCTCCAGATTTTATTTTTCAGTTTTACTATGCAGGGCCCATGGTATTGGATTCTAGATCTTCTCTAATAGATCTTCTGCAAATTGTTTCTGAAATTTTTAAATTTTCTTAGCCTTGTACACACAACATACAAGGCAAAGAAAATATGAAATTTGGCCTTTGTCTCCTGTTTTTCCGTTCTTTTAGTCATGGGAACTCCTTCCTCCGAAGTGTTGCCTTGGTAATGGTGAATAATGGGAAGCAATATACACTGCTGCTGCTAATATTAGGAGGATTGGGAATGTGAAAGTTGTTAAACGTCTTTACTCCAAAGGTTTTTATTTTGTTTTTGTATGTAGTGCCAATGGTTTTGGAAGTGCAATCTTGTCACTTAGTGGATCCTCTGCAATTAAAAAAAAAATTTCAATCTTTTTCCTTGTACACTGCATGTTATGGACTTACTAGATGGCAGATTGTCGTTTGACAATCTTGCAAGCATTCATTTAGACAGCATTAAGGAAGTTCTGCGAGGGCTTTACTTCTTTGTCTCCTAGTGGGCATGGAAATCTTTGTTTCTAAGATTTAACTATATAATTACAATCTAAGTAATCGTTCCATGTAATTTAGTTTTTTGTGTTCACACCTAAATGCCTTCCAAGAGTCAGAAGTGTGGAGTCTTTTTGGTGGAATGAAAGAGTCTCTTTGGTGGAATGATCAAGATTCAAGAATATTTGATTATTCCCCAACAATGATGTTGGTAGTATGTTTGTTATTGAGAATTAATTCATTATCTCTTTGTGGAAATGTAAGTCTTGTTTCTAAATTTTTTAATTGTATAATTAACATCTCCTTTTTAAAGTTTTAGTAAGGGTAAGATCAATAGTATGTGGTTTATTTCACAAGGTCTATTTTGAATGACCATATCAATGTTGTTGAGAGTTTATGAAGTATTTGTTAGTAAGTTGATAATATAATTGTTTTATAATTCTTTAGATTTTAGGGGTGAGACAAGATTTTGGGCAGTTGTTAGATTTTATAAAGACAGTAGGATAATTTCCCTTGCATAACAATAATCGGATCACTAAAAGAATATCCAAGCACAAAATCAATAGACACAAGATATTTGACTTAGGAAAAACCATAAGGGAGAAAACTCAACAACTTTCTAATAGAGAAATAAGTTCAGAGATCAGTGTACATCCAGATGACAGTAATATAAACCCCAAGAACATAAGAGAAACTTTGCCAATGATGGAGGACCCCTAAAACAGTCTTCTTCCTAGCTTGAAGTGAACTTGCTTGATTGTTGGATATGAAAATGAGAGGAGGCGCCTTCAATTTATACTTTATCTTGTTCACCTTTTAATTTCCAAGTGGGGTTGACTTGTCTTCTTTATTGGGCCAACTTCTCTTCTTTTGTTGGGCTAACTCATATTTTGGATGTTTGTTCTGGGGCCAACTTTGTGAAGATGCTTCATGTAGCTACCACATCAACACTCCCTCTTAGCCAAGGAGGCAACATTATGTTGGAACACATCTAGATATCATCTATACATCATGGCCGTCTCGAACATCTCTATATCATAAGGAAAGGTCTTCCAACACAATCTTAGTCCATCGAGAAGTGTCAACAACTATACCTAGTCCATTGAGGAGTCAACATGCAATAGCTTAACCTAGTCCTTCGTGGAACATGCAAAAAGAATATCCAAGCACAAAATCATTAGACACAAGCTATTTGACATGAGAAACCCCAATTTAGAAAACCCAACAACCATCTAATAGAGATATAAGTTTGGAGATCAACATACATCTAGATGGCAGTGATATAAACCCCAAGAACATAAGAGAACCTTCGCTAATGATGGAGAGCCCCCAAAACAATCTTCTTCCTTGCTTGAAGTGAACTTGCTTGATTCCTGGATATGAAAATGATAGGAGGCGCCTTCAATTTATACTTTATCTCATTGGCCTTTTAATTTCCAAGTGGGGTCGACTTGTCTTCTTTATTGGGTAACTTCTCTTCTTTTGTTGGGCTAACTCATCTTTTGGATGTTTCTTTTGGGGTCGACTTTTTGAAGATGTCTCATGTAGCTTCCACATCAACACTCCCTCTTAGCCTGCGAGGCATCTCTCTCTTAGCTTGGGAGGCATCATCATGCTAGAACACATCTAGATATTATCTATACATCACGGCTGTCTCGAACATCTCTAAATCATAAGGAAGGTCTTTCAACACAATCTTAGTCCATCGAGAAGTGTCAAGAAATGTACCTAGTCCATCGAGGAGTCAACATGCAATAGCTTAACCTAGTCTATTGGGGAACATGGAACAACTCTTCCTAGTCCATCGAAGAGTCAACATGCATTAGCTCAACCCAATCCATCAGGGAACATGCAACAACTTGGCAACTTTATCCAATCCATTTGAAAGTCAATCATGCATAAGCTCAACCTAGTCCATTTGGGAACATGCACCAACTCAACTACTCCATCGGTGAGTTTATACATAAGTATTAGTGTACGCCAACCTCTCCACCCAATCATTGGGTGTTCGAGAGATCTCTTCGCTCTGTGGAGTATGCTAAATCTCTCTATCATTTCTCATGATGTTCGAGAGATCTCCCCTCTCTACAGAGTGTCTCAAAGTATGCGTTGGCCTCTCCATCCTTTCTCAAGATGTTCGATAGATCTCCTCACTCCATTTCAAAATGATCGAGAAAATGTAGCAACCTCTTCATCCTTTCTCAGGATGTCCAAGAGATCTTTTCACCGTCTCAAAGTGATAAGGAGAATGCAATGGTCACTATGTAATCATCCTTCCCTCTCAACGAGGGACATTCTCTACCATACCAAGCCGTTTTTGAAAGTATGCAAACTTTATCATGGGAAGAGGCTCGGTAAGAATGTCAGCAGTTTGGTTATTTGTCGGAACATACTGTAGCTCGATAAGACCTCTCTGCACCATATCACGGATATAGTGATACTAAATCTCGATATGCTTCGACTAATCATGGAACACCAGATTCATTGATACCTGCACATAGTTATGGTTGTCACAATTAATCAATGTTGTTGGCTTTAGTGTATGGCCAAATAATCTCGCAAGAAATTGTTTTGGAGCCATCCAACTTCTCGTGCTGCAACACATATGGCAATATACTTGGCATGTGTAGTACTTAGTGTTATTGAGGTATGCTTCCAGCTACACCAAGAAATCACGACAGATCCCATGTTTGAAGCAACTCCTAGAGGTGCTCTTTCTATCCTCAACATACCTGACCTAATTCGAATTAGAAAATTAATGCAATTTCAATTCACCACCTAAGCATATCATAGGTCATATCCCACACAGCCACACAAGTACCGTAACACATGTTTTGCAACAACCCAATGTATTTGTCTCAGCATGCACATGAATTGGCAGAGGGCACCCACTGTAAAACAAATATTTGGTCTAGTGTGATCAAATACATTAATGATCCAATCAGTTGGTGATACATAGTGGGATCTATAAAATCTGAATCATAAGCATAATCTCTTGGTTTCTTCAGATTCACATCCATTGGTGTGGCCATGGACTTACAGTCCGTCATCCCAAATCTCCTTAGTATGCCAATTGTGTATTTCCCTTTGCTCAAGAAAATCTCATCATCCCTCTACCACACTTTTAATCCCAAGTAGTGCATTAATCCAAGGTCCTTCATTTCAAACTCGGAGGCTAGCTTTTTCTTACACCATACAATAAGTTTATCATCTTTAATGAGAAACAAATCATCAACATAGAGTACCAAAATTAGTGGCTCACCATCCACAACCTTGTAGTAAAGGTTGGGGTCTACATCACTCTTGATGAATCTTAGGCTCACCAAGTATCCATCAGTTTGAGCATTACCAAGCACATGGTGCTTGCTTGAGTCCATATAAAGCCTTCTTTAGCTTGCATATGTGGGACTCCTTTCCATGGATCACAAAACCCTCTGGTTGCTCGATATATACATCTTCCTCGATTACACTGTTTAGGAAGGCAATTTTAACATCCATCTGATGCAACTTCCATCCCATAGTTGAAGCAATAGTAATAATCGTCTTGATGGAAGTGTATTGAGACATGAGAGCAAATGTCATCATAATTAACTCCCTCTTTTCTGAGAGAATCCTCTAGCCACAAATCTAGCCTTGTGTTTCTCAACACTGCCATATACTCCATACTTAATTTTGTAAATCCACTTGGAACTCAATATCGACTTCTCCTCAATTTTGTAAATCCACTTGGAACTCAATACTAGCTTCTCCTCATGTCTTGACATAAATTCCCATGTATCATTCTTTATAGTGGATTAATATTCTTTCATCATGGCATCCTTTCATACATGTTGGTTGGAAGCTTCATTGTAGCTCGAGGGCTTTGAATTCATGATGTGGTTCATCAATGCTACACAACTTGAGAATCTCGGAGGTCTCTTGCTATCTTGGAAAGTACCATGGGGAGCTTCATGCCCCTCTGCATCTTGCAATGTTTGTCGTGCACATGTAGGCCTCTTCTAGCCTAGTGCAACATCTTTGGGAACATCAACCGGTTCTATTGTATTAACGGGATTGACTGGCTTAGCCTTTCTTAGTTTGCTCCCTCTGAATTACTGGAGGGGGGGAAGTCATTGTCTCCTTCGGAGCTACCAACTCCTCATCAATCTCCACATTTGATCCTCTGGTTTTTTTGAAAGCCTCGTCCGCTTTGAAGGAGACATCGTTGTTGACCTCATTATGTCTCGATCTTGGGATGTAAATCCTGAAAGATTTTGAAGATTCGCTATATCCCACAATTGTTCCCTTCTTTCTTGAAGGCTATAACTTTGTCCTATTTTCTTCGGGCACATGAATGCAAACTGGACAAACAAAGATACATAGGTGTCCCACTTTTGGCTTCACACCTGTGAAGGCTTCTTTTGGAGTCAGGTTCTTCAAGATCTTATGCGAACTCCTTTTCTGCACTTACATCGCCGTACTAGAAGCTTTTTCCAATAAGAACATGGGCATACTTTGATCATGAATCATGGTTTTGGCTACCTCATTAATAGTCTTGTTTTTCCTTTTTGCAACCATGTTTTGCTGAGGGTTGTAAGGAATTGTGTGCTCCCTCTCAATTCCTGCTTCTTTACATAAATCACTTTACTTTGTAGAGGTGTATTCTCCTGCATTATCTGATTTGATGACTTCAATCCTCTTTCTTGATAGGTTCTCAATTTGGTCCTTGACTTCCTTGAATCTACATAGCAACTTTTCAGATTTCTTGGACCTAAGGAAGTAGATCCATGTCTTCTGAGAGTAATCATCAATAAATATCACATAGTAGTAGTAGTATACACCCAATGAAGCAACTGTCATGGGTCCACACAAGTTGGAATTACTAGATCCAAGATCCCCTTGGACCTGCTCTCGTTGCTTGGAAAAGATCCGTTGCTAAGTGCACATCCTCTACAAATGCCATCACGATCTACATGGAATATTGTAAGTCTTGTCAACATCATCCTCAATGATGGAAGAGCTCTATAGTGTAGATGAGCAAGTCTCCTATGCGATACCTCACCCAAATTGGTAGAATCATGTACCAGTGCCTGAACTGGTTGTGTGCTAAACCTGTATAAGCTCTCCTCTCGAAAGCCAATCACATGGGTTGAATCCATGCTAGAGTCTTTGTGCCATGGAAGAACCTTCCCATTAGAAAATGTAACTTTGTAGCCTTTGTCCTCCAAAGCTGATAGGGAGACAAGGTTCCTTTTCATCCTAGATACATATAACACATCTTAAATGTAGAGTATCACTAGACTCTAATTGGAGGGAGGTAGTCCTTGATCCCTCCACAGTATATTTAGCATCATCTCCAAGTACAACTTAAAGATGGGACTCTTTTTCAATCAATTCCAAACGATTCTTTTTATAACCTATCATATGTCTAGATGCACCACTATCTGTCAACCAAGTGTCACTAGTGTTAGGAATTGTACTCGAGAGAGTGAAGATGAAGAAGTATTATTTTTGATCATCATTCCATGACTTCTTATGCAGGGCGTCTTCATCAACATTGACAATTGAGGCATGATGTCTTCTCTTCTTTGAACCATGACATTGTATGTGGTATAGCGATTGAACTTTTGAAATCTGAAGCACTGGATATGAGTGAGATCCTTTTAAACCTCCTTACCAACAAGCTTAATGGGAAACCTAGACTTGGAAACCCCATCAAGTCTTTTGTTCAATCTTCACACTGATTATGTTGACTGCAAAGTTGGGCCATAAACCTTAGTAGGATCTAAGTCAAATTTGAAGTTTGATCTTTTTGCAAAACTGATTCCACAGATAGGAACCCTATCGAGGTACAAACGTGTTCAAACCAAGGAACCCTAGGTCTTGACCTTGGTAGAATTAAGTAAAAAATGAAAGTTCACCAATCTACATTTTGCCTACACAGAAAGGTGTGCCCTCCTAGGGCAAGTTTATCATTGCTACTTTTGAGATGAATTGAGGTTGCAAACACTCCAAAGTATGGATCCCTAATTTTTGGCAATGGCTTTTTTTAGCATTGCTTTGATACCATGTTAGATTTTATGAAAACAATAGTATAATTTTACTTGCATAACAATAATAGGATCAATAAAAGAATAACCAAGCACCAAAACACAAGAGATTTGACTTGGGAAACCACAAAGGTAGAAAACCCAACAACCAACTAGTAGAGATATAAGTTCATAGATCAATGTACATCTAGATAGCAGTAATATAAACCCCAAGAACATAAGATAAAATTATCTAATGATGGAGAACCCCAAAAATGGAGAACCCCAAAAACAATCTTCTAGTAGCAATAGTGAACTTCTTGCTCACTTATTCCAAAATGCTTAGCCAGGAGAATTTTGTGATATATGCTGCACTTATGAGTATACGCCATAGCACTGTACTGTGCTACAAAATGACTCTACGGTTATGAACACAGTACACTGTTACTTTTCTAGGTCCATGTTCCATCGCATATAAATGTGTAGAGGACTAGATGCCTTAGCTAAAAGGAAGGGGGATCAAACTTGCTTGATTGCTTGATATGAAAATGAGAGGAGGTGTCTTCTATTTATGCTTTATCTTGTTGACCTTTTAATTTCCAAGTGGGGCATACTTGTCTTCTTTACTTGGCCAACTTCTCTTCTTTTGTTGGGCTAACTCTTCTTTTGGGGCCGATTTTGTGGAGATGCCTTACGTAACTACTACAACAACTGTCCTTGGAAATCTTTATGCAAGCTATATTGCCATTAATTCTCAATGATGGCGATTTTACCATTTATTTGGTTGGTTTGTATTCCTCTAGTAGCTGTTTACATATTTTGTTTCCTTGTACCTAACTATGATTTGAATTTTATGGGTATTATTCCTACTCAACTGTTTAAACTAGCATTAGTGATTAAAGCCCGAAAGGACAATGTTAGCCCAACCACAACTTAGAGGTGTTACTCATTGACACCTTAGTACTCACATCTCTACACTTTAGGTTGGTTTTTCTCTAACTAGAGGGGTGATGTTGTTAACCGACTAGAGGGGTGATGTTGTTGACAATGTAACTTTGGAAGATATTCTTTTGTTATATTATTATTGTATTTTATTGTACCTCCGTCAAAGATGTTTTTCCTTAGTTTGAGGATGTTATTATTGCATTTGATCATGCTAGTATATTTAGGTAAAACCTTTGTTGTAAGTCGGGGCAGTGATTCCCAGAAGAAATATTGTTAAATGTATTTTGAATCTCCCAAGAGAGAAGTCGACCTTGTTAGGTTAGGAAGTTGACCCATTTAGGGTTTTGGGTCAGTCACATGTAAAGTATAATTAGGGAGGCACCTCCCTCATTTGGACACAACACATAAGCAAGTTCACTTAAGAGAGAGAAAGATAAGTATGCTGGTGAAGAAGAGGAAGAAGCTGTTGAAGACATTATCTTTGGGTATTCTATCTTGGTTTGACATTATATTAAGTGACACGACTATTTTGAAAAAGTTGCGGGGATTTCTCCTTTATGGTTTCTTTGAGGAAAGTCTTTGTGTACTTGGGTATTGTTGTGTTTGTCTATCTTTAAGTTTAAAGATATAACATAATTGAATTAAAGTGCAAACTCCAACATGGTATCAGAGCCACCCTGAAAGAAGGTAGTGTGTAGCTACAGAAACTAGGGCTTCCAAGTTCTAACACTTTTCTTCATAATCTTTCTGGAAAAGAGGGCTAGGATAACTCACCTTAAGGAGGCATATATTTTGGTGGAGAAACATTCCAGTTTGGGGGAGTTTCAATTTTGACCTAATAGCTATTGTTGAAAGAAACTAGGGCATCCGATTTTTGGAGCTTCTATCCACATAATTTGGAAAAGAATCTCACTAGACAATTCACCTCAAGGAGGCATATCTTTTTATCCAAGCAGAATTTCAAGAATCCAAGTTTGGAAAATTAGGGTTTCTCTATGGAACCCTAGGCCAGTTAGCTCCATAATCAACTTGGGCATCTCAAATTGGTTAAGATCTATTCTATTGTTATTTCCAATTGAGGTTCTCATATCAAGATGATGGATCACACCAAGGTTGAGGATAAGCTTGAAGGAGCAAATAACTTTCGAGCATGGAAGTAGAGAATCTCCCTCATCCTAGAAGAGAATGCCTTGGACAAATATGTCAGTGAAGATGTTCCAAAACCAGAGGGAGAAGAGGCAAATGCAAACCACAAGAAGAACATGATAAGAACCAAAATGATTATTCCAGACTCCATCAAGGATCACCTCATCCCTCATGTATAATCCTTTAAGACTCCCAAGAAGATGTTCGATGCTTTGACCAAGCTATATGAAGGAAATAACATCAACTATAAGATGACCTTGATGAATCAACTCAAGAATGTGAAGATCCAACGCTACCATTCAAGTCTTACTTCACAAGGGTTTCTCAGATCAAGGAGCGTCTAGAGGCCATTGAAGAAAATATTGAAGGAGGAGAGATTACAATGACTACCTTGAATGGTCTCTCAAGGTCATGGGACTCATTCATTCAAGGGATATGTGCCAGAAAGAAGCTAATCAAGTTTAGCATATTGTGGGAGTAATGCATTCAAGAAAAAACCCGATTAGTATCAAGAGAAGAGAAGTTGGGAGCAAGTGATGATCAAGCTCTAACAACTTAGGAAAAGAAGAATGAAAGCAAGAGGGAGGATCACTCTCACAGAAGACCCAAGAATTTCCAAAAGAATTATAGATCAAGAAGGGACTATACGAATCTTAGATGCTACACATGTGATGAGAAAGGCCACTTTTGAAGAGATTGTCCCAGAAACAAATGATTGTCCAAGGCGAACAAGAAGAAGAGACATCATGCACATACTCCAGAAGATTCTTCAAGTGATGAAGAATATGTTTTGATCTCAGCTCTTTTAGGTACCATTACCCATGGAAGCAATGGTTGGCTTGTGGACAGTGGAGCTTCCAAGCATATGACGAGATGCAAAGAATCCTTCATCAACCTATCAGAACACGAGGCACCTCACAAGGTGAAACTTGGAGATGACTATCAATATCCCACCAGCGTAGATCCAAATCCTAGGCGCTATCAAGCGCCGAGAGGGATCAAATCTCTTTGTAGGTATCCATTGATTTGATTCAAACCAAAAGACATATTTTTATTTAAGGTCCACATATAATATTTTATTATTAATATTTAATATTATTTATGGCCCACATATAATATTTTTTATTATTTTTTTATTTTGTTATGAACTAACATTACAATATTTCCTCACACATGGTTTTAAAACCATGCATATGGTTTTAAAACCATGCACATGGTTTGTTTAAAACCATGTGCAAGGCCAACTTTTTTTATCATTTTGTTATTACATTAATATTTGCAATAAATTATTTGCGGACTCTATGTTAACTGTTAACCTTTGTATATCACTGACTCGATGTGTTAGGATCAACACCACTTTAGGTTTTATAGATTTTGTGCTTACTTCAAGGAACTGTCTAGAGAATCAAGGCTTCCGCCCCTCTCGAATTATTCGTATAAGAACCTTTGGCCATGCTCACGCATGATCCAACCTGCTTATCCCAAAAAGCAAAAATAACAGTAGACGGTATTAACAAATCCATCGGTTTTGAGTTCATCAGGAAAATCCATCGATTTCTCTTTTGGACTAAATTCCTATTTCAGTTTTTGGTAACCTTGTTTGAAATAAGTATTATTCATAATTTTAGTTGTGACAATCTGTCACATAAACTTTCGTATCCCATGAGACTAATGAAATGTTTAATCCCTTTGCTCTTTCCTGTCAATGATAAATGCAATGTGCTGAGCAGCCACGCATGTTCTTCTTTCTGAATGCCAGAGAATCTTACTAGAAACCTATGGCCAGACCTAATTTAGATTAGCAAAACGCCAGAAACCTCTGGAATTGAAAACTTATTTAAAATTGTAAAGCTTAGATTTTGGACAGCTGTGAATTGGGAGTAAGATATGAGAATCGTAAGCATAATGTCACTCACAGCTCCTTACTGATAAATTGTAAACATGAAGCCCCACATGAATTATATTCAGTACAATGTTGAAAGTTTCCATGCACCGTGAAATCAACACAGAGAATCTAATTCCAATTTCTTAAAAGAAAAATGCAAACACAGTTGCAATCTTGAAACACAACTTGTGTCGTGTCTGCACTGCTCCCCCCGCATCTTCCTTCATGTTGTTGTCCCTTCGCATCTGCACTGCTCCACCCATCGCAGATCATACCTATAACGGTCATGCACCTGGCGGCCTCGCCTTTTCTTCGGCCTGCATCTTTCTTCACTGCGCTAACCCAAGCTTCGGCCACTTATCTCCCGCGCTGGGACTTCTTCCATCTCATGACGTTTATTGAATGATATATATCATTTGAGAACCAAATCCTGAGTCCATATAAACTGTGGAATAGACACACACGAGTCACACACGAACTGTGTAGAGAATCTCTGAGCCATTTAGTGAAAGAAATTGGTGACAGAAATTGGTGAAATGTTAAGTTGTTCGGAGATTTTATGTGCTACTAAAATTAAAATAATATGAATATGAAAATAATTTGAACCTGGATATCAGCCACAGAATGCAAAAAGAATGTCGCTGGTTGTCGCAGTGGTTGTTGCTGTTGCTGGATCAAGGTAGCTAGGATTTGGATGTAGTTTGTGATACTTCTTGCTATTTATATAGTTGTTGTTTTTTTTTTCTTCTAATTTTCTATTTTTTTTAGCCGACATAACATTGTAACTTCTAATTTTTTTTTCTATTTTTTTTATAGCCGACATAGTATTATGTAACGTTACGTAATGCTACAATGTTACGTAACGTTACAAGATCTACCCCATACTGGGCTGTAGAGCGCCTCTCGGCGCAATAAAAAGGAGTGGAGAAGATTCTTGCAAGTTGGATTTTGGCAAGTCAATGTAGATGAAGGATGTTCTCTATGTACTAGGTTTGAAGAAAAATCTCCTCCATTTCAGTTTTAGATGCTAAAGGATTTTGTGTTGCATTTGTTGATGGCCAAGTACTCATGTGGCAAAGAGGCAAAACAATAGATGATGCAACAATGAATGGAGAGCAAGAGGGAGGTCTATACAAGTTGAAAGGAAAACCAAAACAAGCCTTGATTCATGACACTATAAAATCTAGTGAACTAGGGCATCAAAAGCTTGCACATGTACACTATAGGGCACTACCAATTGCAAGCAAAGTAGTACCAGACTCTCTCAAAATCCAAGCAAAACATGAAGGCACTTGTAAAGGATGTGCGCAAGGGAAAAATGTAGTGAAACCAATTCCAAGTAGCAAAAGCAAGCGAAAGAAATCTTGGAAATAATCCACTTTAATGTATGCAACCCCATGTCATCCAATTCCTTAAGGGGGTATGCATACTATGTTTCTTTCATAGATGATAATTCTCGTAAAGCTTGGATTTACTTCTTAAAAGGAAAAGATGAAGTTTTCAGCAAGTTCAAAGAATTCAAAGCTTTGGTAGAGAATCACACCGAAAATAAGATCAAGACCTTATGATAAGACAATGGCAATGAATTCACTTCAGATGAGTTCAAAGACCTATGTAGAGAATCTGGGATTAAGAGGGAGATGAGCACTCCCTACAATCCTCAACAAAATGGCATTATAGAAAGGAAGAATAGAATGATAATGGAAGCAACAAATGCGATGCTTCATGACCAAGACCTTCCAATGCACCTATGGGCAGAGGCAACAAGAATATCAATGTATGCACATAAGAGAACGCCTCACCATGTTTTGAATAACAAGACTCCAGAAGATGCTTTCTTAGGAAAGAAACCAGAAGTCAACCATCTTCGAATATTTGGCTGCCTTGTGTACATACATGTCTCCAAAGAAAAGAGGACAAAGCTAGACCCTTCAACAAAGAAGGGTATATTCATGGGATATAGTGACACATCAAAAGCATACTAGATATACTTCCCAGGATTCAAGAAGATCGAGACTAGTTGAGACGTTACTTTTGATGAAGACTCAACTAACAACAAGTCAAGACATTTCCACATTGAAGATGTTGAAGAACCAAAAGTTCCCAAAACCAAATATATAGCTATGGAAAAAATGACTCAAGAAAACCATGAAGATCATGACATGACAAAATCTCAGGAACATGTAGATCCACTTTGTGAGAATAATTCCTACAAGAGAAGACCAACATGGGCACACGAATCTATTCAAGATGTAGAGAGGTAGGGCGCTCCAGATGGGACACTTAGAGAAAGTAAAAGGCCAAGACCATACTTTAACTACGTAGCCTTATTGTGCGACATCATTAATAATGAACCTTCTAGCTATGAGGAAGCTACTGAAAAGGAGTGGAAGGAAGCCATGATCGAAGAGTATCAATTGATAATGAAGAATGATGTCTAGGAGATAGTCTCGAGACCAGAAGGGAAGTCTGTAGTGTCTTCCAAATGGATATACAAGATCAAGCATGTTGCAGACGGTAACATTGAAAAATACAAGGCAAGGTTTGTGGCACAAGGTTTCTCCTAAAAAGAAGGCATAGATTATGAAGAGACATTTGCACCTGTAGCGAGATACACTTCCATCAGATCTATACTTGATTTGGCCGCAGTAATGAGATGGAAGATACACCAGATGGATGTCAAGACAACTTTCCTAAATGGTGTAGTTGATGAGGAAGTGTATCTGGAGCATCCATTATGATTGAAGACACATGACATACAAACTCATGTGTGCAAGCTAAAGAAGGCCTTGTATGGTTTGAAGCACGCACCCAAGACATGGCAGGATGGATAACTTTTTGATGAGATTAAGATTTACCAAGAGTAAAGCAGATTCCAACCTCTACTTTAAGGTTGAGGGTGGAAGATCAGTGATACTCCTACTATATGAAGATGCCTTGTTCCTAAAAGGAGAGGATGAACTCATTGCATATACAAAGAGAAGGATTGACGTAGAGTTTGAGATAAGGACTTGGGGATGATGCATTACTTGGGTTTAGAGGTGTGGCATAATTAATATGGGATACTCCTTGGACAATGAAAGTACGCAATAGAGATTTTGAAGAGATTCGAAATGATGGACTGCAAGGATATTGCCACACCTATGGCATCAAACTTGAAGCCACTGAGTGATGCTTCTTCTGAGACAATTGATGCCACGATGTATATACAGATGATTGGTTCGTCGATGTAATATACCAAAAAGTATATTACTAACATTGTTTAAATATTATTTATTAGGTTTAATTTATATAATTAGTTTAAATATGATAAGTCATTATCACTTGATAGAAAATCACGACTTATCACATATTGATGTATTTATACACCCCATTTGTATTATTCTTATCATCAATTAAATATAAAAATACATTATCCAACATGTAAGACTTATATTCTTACAAGTGGTATCAGAGCTACTAGGGTTCTCAACATCTCATCTTCTCCATTTTCCTTCCATCATATTTTCATTCCACTAATTCCCCTTGAAAGCAAAAAACAAGACGTGGGTTTTTAAAACTACACTTGGTTTTATTAAACAAACCCCTCTATTCTTTTTCCCTCTTCTTTTCATTCCACTAGTCCCCCATCAAAGCAAAAAAACAAGATGTGGGTTTATAAAACCACACTTGGTTTAAGTCTTCCCCCTAAAATAATATAATAATAATAAATTATTATTATTAATAACTATTTTTTTTTTTTACTAAAACGGTTATAGGCTTTTTTATATTGATCTTTTGCTGAGAAATTGCCAGTTGCATTACACAGAGATCTTCTATTCTAACAGAGGCATAGAAAACATAGTGCAGGGCGTGGCTAATCTCACTGTCCCCCATTACAAATGATCTGGAAATTTTTCTGAACAGGCAAAAATCTTCAAGAAATCAAAAGACTAGAAGAGCATCTAGAGATGCAGAGATAAGCCAAACGAAGAGTTTGCTGCCATAGCTAGTTCTTAGTTTACTACTGCTAACTCCCTTGCACGATTTCTGAACGCTGCCAGCGTTTTCTATCAGCAATTGACAGAGATGAATGCACATAAGAACTGGAAAGATCACCTGGAAAAGGCCCGAATTTTAACATCTACAGAGACTTGGAAAGATTCTACTTGATCGATCCTCCAAGCTGGAAACGTTTTTCATTGAAGGACAACCATAGGAGACCGTTTTCTGTGACTGCAGTCTTTGATTATAGAGATCGTGGGTCACAATTACCTCTGCACACAGCTCCTCAGAATTCTCAGCCGACACACCAGTCCAATTGGGAGTATTCACTGCCTGAAATCGAGATACACTTAATTCAATCAAGGACAGAGCCTGAAGCCAACTCTTCAGTGTCACTAGGGGATGGGCTCATAATTTTCCTCTATACGAGGAGAGCAATGATCATGATACAATCTCTGATCAATATTTGTCTTACTCCTCAACTTTCTGCTCCTCGATTTCCTCAGGCTACCCACTGGCGACGAGGAATCTCTGCTATTTGAAGACGAGGTTCTCATATGTCCTTCCTAGTCAACTCTGAAAAGGACAGCACCACTTGAACTAGGGAATGGTCACGTGATTAATGGTTCCATTTAGACTAAGAGCTCCCTTGCTCAAAGAGACTCCAATATTCGCTTCATGGTCTGCGATTTGGTTGAGATGCCGAAGGACGTGGAAGAACTTCAACTCTTCGAAAGCTTTCATCTGGATAGTGACTTTCCTGTAATAGTGGGCCAGCTCCATGTTAGCAGGTGCCTTCTTCAGGATGAGAGCTTGGATGATAATTCGGGAGTCACCCATTATAGTGAGCTTCTTAATGGCCAGCCTTCTAGCCTGATTTAGACCCTGCCAAATAGCAAGGATTTCAGCAGCATTGTTAGATTTTTTGCCCAGACCCCAGGAGAAATTGAGAATGATTTTTCCGGATTTGTCTATCAGAACTCCTCCACTTCCCGCAGGCCCAGGATTGCCTTTCGAAGCCCCATCAACCTGCAGAATGTGCCCATTCAGAGAGGATCTCCATTTAATAAACTTCTGCTCTTCTAACCTGATTTCCCATGGTTCCTGCTGCTTCGTAGAGATCTTGATTCTGGTGAGAATAGAGGGATCTAGCTCTTGGAACCAGCTGTGCTCTTTATAGTCAGGAGTGAAATCATTAGTTATATTTGGACTTGAAGCGACCAGCTCCCCGATCAAGGCCTTCACTTTGGTTGCAACTTGGGTCGGAGTACCTGCTTTGTCCCTAAAAATTCTGTTATTGCGTTCCAACCGCACTTTCCAGCAGAAGATTTTAGGAATCCACATCCAGCACATCTTTAACAGCTTCATTTTAGAGAGGGGAAAAGGAGCTAGATTGAACCACAAAGCAAACAGGGAGAAGATGGAAGGGGGGAGATTCAGGTTCAGCTGAGCAAGAAGGATGTTCCAGAGATCAATAGCAAAGGGGCACTGCAAAAACAAATGGAACGAGTTTTCTTCGTGGCTGGCACAAAGAGGGCATCTAGAGGGCCCTTCCTAGCCTATTTTTAGAAGATTATCCTAGGTTAAAATGCTATCATGCAAAAGAGACCAACAAAACAGATCGATTTTGGGAAGAGAGGGGTGGAGCCATAGGTTCCTCCAAACCATGGGATCCGGAGCAGCCCAAGGGATTGCTTTAAGGGCTTCATAACCAGCAGCAGCAGTGTACAGACCAGAGGAGGATCCCCATCCTCTTTTATCCTTCAGCTTAGAGGATGAGGGGGAGAGCCCTTGGAGAGCAACTAACAGAGAGCGGGCTTCAAGTTCAAGGGGTTGTGGGACAGCCCCCAGATCCCACTTGGTCCAAGAGTCATCCGGGCCCCAGCTAGAGAGATCCCAAAGGGTGAACTTGCTATTCGAGTGAAGCCAGTTTTTGATGTTCTCCATTCCCTCCAAGGTATTTAAAGAAGGCTGTCTTAGAATAGAGTCTTCCCAGAACTTGATTTTGAAGCCATTTCCCGGAATCCAAGTGAGGTTGGAAGTGATCAAGTTCAAGGACTTAAGACAGAGAGAGAGGATTGGGGAGCCTTTCCTAGTCCTTGGAGGGTGGTCCAAGCACCTTTCTTTGTGACCTCTGAAGTACTTTGTTCTTAACGCTTTGGAGCTCCAAGTGGTTTTTCCCCTGATCATTTTCCAAAGAATCTTTCCTCCCATGGCTAAGTTCTGAGTGGCCACATCTCTGATTTGCAGCCTTCCTTCCCATTTTGGGGCTTTGATTTTATTCCAGCTTACTAAATGCATTTTTCTTCCATCATTCCTTCCCCCTTCCCAAAGGAATTTTTTTCAAAAGCTTGTCTATTTCTTGCACTATTCCTTTTGGGGCTAACATGAGCGAGGCTTGGTAGACTGGGAGGGAGGTAAGGACAGAGTTTATGAGAACAATTTTACCTACTTTATTCAGCCAAGAAGCCCCCCACGACATAATTTTGCTCTTGAGTTTTTCCAATAGGGGCATCCATAGACTCTTTCTGGGGGCAGCTTTCACAAGAGGAATTTCAAGGTATTTTATGGAGTCCCACCTGGAAGTGCCTTCCATATTCAACATTCTTGATATCTCTGTCATTTCGATGGGGGGGCAGTTCCAGCTATAAATTTTGCTTTTCCTCAAACTGATTTCGCTTCCTGAAGCCTCTGTGTAAGCATCCAACTCATTCTTAAAGGATCTGGTCGTGGAGAGATTTTCCTATCCCATGAGGAGGGTATCGTCAGCGAACTGGGCATGGTTCATTCTCTTCACTCTTGGAGAGATAGAGAGCCCCATTAAAGAGTGCTGCTGGGTTCTCTTATCAAGCTGAAAGCTAAGGACCGAAGCTTGAATTACATAGAGCAAGGGGGATAAGGGGCAGCCCTGCCTTAGGCCCCTAGTGGCTTGGAAGAAGTTGGCCGGTCTCCCGTTCACCAAAGGGGCTATCCAGGGCCCCGAAATGCAGGCTTTGATCCAGTTGACTAGCTGGGGATGGAATCCCAGCCTTTGCATAACTGCGAAGAGAAAATTTAATCTAACTCTATCAAAAGCATTGGCTAGGTCTAGCTTGACTATCATACCTTTTTCTTTCAGTTGACAGCTTGAATGGATTGCCTCTTGGACCAGGATGATGTTGTCTTGGATTTTTCTGCCCTGGATGAAGCCCCCCTGATTCTCCGGAATGATCATAGGGAGGATTTTTTTTAATCTGTTAGCAATAACTTTGGTGATGATTTTATAACCTGTGTTGCAGAACGAGATGGGCCGAAATTTGGAGAAATTTTGGGCACATTTTTCTTTAGGAATTAACGCCAGAAAGGAGGAGTTTGTGCTCCCTTCGATTTTGCTGCAATTCTGGGATTTCCTCACCATTTTGACCAGATCCTTCTGAATGATGTCCCAACAGGCTGTGTAGAATCTTGCCGTGAAGCCATCAGGCCCTGGAGATTTGTCAGGATTCATTCCGTGAAGAGATTTTCTTATCTCCTCAGTCGAGATTGGGGTCGTCAACCTGCGATTGTCTTCTTCTTTGATCAGCGAGGGGATCTCAGAAAGAGGATAGCGATCCAATATAGGGAGCGTATCCCTTTCTTCAGTGAACAGATCCTTGAAGAAAGAGTGGGCCGCAATCTTAATCTCTTCAAAATTGTTAATCGAGTGGTCCTGGAAGTGGATTTCTCTAATGTTGTTGTGATTCTTCCGAGCTTCTGCCTGCTTGTGGAAGAAGGAGGTATTTTTATCACTCTCTTTGAGCCAAAGACAGCGAGCCTTTATTCGCCAGAATTGCTCTTCCCTTCTCAGCGCTGAGTGAAGTGCCTTTTGAAGATCGATCTCCATATTTAGCAGCTCCGGGATGATCATGGCTTCCTCCATGAGTAGCTGATGGCTGCCTAGAGCTCGTTGGGCTTGCATTCTTTCAGAGATAGGGGAGGGCTGGGTCTTCGCCCAGACTTTCAAAGCAGCTTTGAGCCTTCTTAACTTCTCTTCCCAAATGAAGAAAGGCGATCCAGAGACTGCCCTTTGCCAAGATTCCGAGACCAGATCAAAGAAGCCTTCCATGGAGACCCAGAGGGGGCTGAAGCGGAAGGGGATAGGCCCCAGATTTTCTCTAGTGGTCAGCAAAAGAGAGATAGACTTGTGGTCCGAGGTGCATGCCTGGAGGATTTCAGAGTTTGCAAAAAGACCAAGCGTTAGGAAGGTCGATTGAACAAGAAATCGATCCAGACGGGCAGCAATATGACCCGGTCCAACTCTTTTATTTGTCCATGTGAATTTGCCTTTGCTGGGTTTGATATCTTCTAGGTCCCAGTCTGAAATGATATCTTCGACCCACTCCCGTGCCAGATCTCTTACGGGTGAGCCTCCTTTCTTTTCTGAGAGGGATAGGGTGACGTTCATATCGCCAGCGAGCACAAGGTTGTCATGCCGGTTTGCTGTCAGGAACAAGTTCAGAGAGTCCCAGCATTCTCTTTTTTCTGATAGAAGAACCGGCGCATAGATGTTGAACAGGCTGATTTGCTGTCCCGAGTCTTGGTGCTGCAATTTCGTGAATAGCCAATGGGTGGTGCTATAGTCCTCGAGCAGATCTAGCGTGGAGGAGTTCCAGAAGGTGGCTATCCCTCCTGAGGCTCCCCTAGAGCTGGCTGCTCTTCCTTCTCCTTTTTTCCAAAACTTTTTACTGGCCTGGATGGTCTCAGGCTCCTCCAACGTCTCCTGGATCAGTAGTATCTCCGGGGAAGTCATTCTGACTAGATCTTTGATTGCTTCTTCTTTGGACTTGCTTCCCATCCCTCTGCAATTCTAGGAAACGAACTGCATTAGGGTTAGGAGGAGGGGGGGGGAGGGGGGATGGATCCTTATGAAGCCTTGCCTTTCTTAGTGGATCTGTTTTCCATCATATCCGAGATGGTTTGCTGGACTCCTGCTGTTACTTCTCTGTACGATTTCTCCTCCCTTTTTTTCCGGTCTGGCTTCCTTCCTCTTGGAGTCCATTCAGGCGTTCCAACCGAGTTGCTTGTCTCTGTGCCCTCCCCGTCGGATTCAGCTCCTGTTTCAGAGCCTATAGTGATATTTTCATCATCCGATTTCAAGGCTTTTTTTGCTAGCGGGACATTCTTGTTCTTGAATGGGATTTCTGTAGGGGTCGCTGAGTGAGATGCTATCTCTATAACTTCCTTCTCCGGTTCCTTTGGTGGTGCTGTATCTTTTACCAAGGGCTCCTTCGAAGGGTTCGCGTTCGCCTAAGGCTGGTCCTGCGACTGATCAGGTCTTGGCTCTTTGGCTTTTGAGGCTGGTTTGTTTCTCTTAACCTTTTGCCATCCTTCATTTTCTTCTTTATCCAGGGCTTGATTTTTTGGGCAGTTCCTCTGAAAATGCCCGTGCTCTTGGTAGAGTCTACATTTAAAAGGGAGGTGTTCGTAATCCACTTTCTGGTAATGAGTCCAAGTGCCCACCTTCAGCTTCACTACCTCTGGGAGCCCAGCCTCGAGGTCCACTTTGACACAAATCCTGGCACAGTTATAGATTGTCTTGTTGTCTGCCTTATCAACGAAATTTCCTATTCCATTTTTGATCATCTGCAACGCTTCATAGTTCCAACAGTGGACCAGTAGATTGGGGAGCTTGACCCAGACCGGCACCTTCTTGGGCAGATCCACCGTGGGATCAAATTCTGGAGTCCAGCGGTTCAAATACAGCCCCTGGGTACCCATAAAAAATGGGCCGTTTCTGAAGATGAGGTCTTTATCCTCCTTGTTTATGAATTCGAAGAGAAAGTAGCCATTGCTCAGGGGATAGCAGGTGACTCCTTGTTTTAGATGCAGCTTCCAATTTCTTTGAATCCAATCGTCGGTGGTCTTTACTGAAGGCCAAAGCCCCATAAATTGGCCTACTAGACCTCTTTCTGACAGAGCAAGAGCAATCTTTACTGAAGTTGTCTCTGGTAAGGCGATTTCAGGAATATCTGCTAGTTTTTTGATGAATTTCGACACCAAGGGAGGAGCTTTCCTCTTCCCACCGCCGGTGACCAGTCTCCAAAACGCTTCCATCTCAGCAAGAGGGGGGGGAGGAGGGGGATCCTCACCCCCAGGGGTGGCCATAGCTGGGCTTGGAACCCTAGCACTTCAAACACGCACGCCCAAACACTCAAATCGCCCAGCTCGTGAGCAAAAAAATTTATTGGTCCTTAATAACTATTATTATTATATATATTTTATTTTTATTTTCAAACATGGAAATGTTCTTCCATGGATAAATTTTCCGAAGGAGTGGTGAAAATAAACAAAATGTGAGAAAAATAAGAAAAATAATTTATAATTTTGAAGGTAATGATAAATCATTTGAAGCAAAAACATGAAAGTGAAAGTGTAAATGAAAATAAACAAGAAACCAACTAAGAATAAATGATTGACAAAGTTGGGATCAAGGATGAACTTGTAGCAATATCAGACATTGAAGAATGTTTTGCTCAAACTGAATCAATGATGAGAGAAAACAATGAAGACGCTGTTATAGTATCTGAAGTATCAAGCAAGGGAAAGTAGGCAATTGAAACACCACCTATGATAGAGGAAGTACGAAAATCACATATTTTGACACCTTACATTCCCCCTCACAGAAGGCCTAGGGTATCAGAAGCAACAAAGGATAAGAACCTCCATTTGAAATACAAGATGCAAAATGCAATGCTTAGACATAAACATACACATCTGTTGGTAATGAACCTTTGTTCAAATTACAAGATGCAAAATGCAATGCTTAGACATAAACATACACATATGTTGGTAATGAATCTTTGTTCAAAATACAAGATGCAAAAGGCAATACCTAGCCATAAACATACATATATGCCAGAAATTTGTTGCAGTTTCACTCAAGGAACAAAAAAGAATCACATGAATGGTCCAGTCTACACAACTACATAATCATTAAAAATGGCTAGCGAAATGCCAGAACAAGGACAAATCGGAAGCCATTCTAGGATAAGAACCTTCGTATGCAATGCAAGACACAAAAAGCAATGTCTAGACATAAGCATACACATATGCTGGTAATGAACCAATGTTTGAAATACAAGATGCAAAAAACAATACCTAGTCATAAACATCCATATATGCCAAAAAATTGTTGCAGTTTCACTAAAGGAACAAAAAAAGAATCACATGAATGGTCTAGTCTACACGACTACAAAATCGTTAAAAATGGCTAGCGAAACACTAAAACAAGGACAAATCGAAAGCCACTCCAGGGATCCAAACCAAAACCAAGGACATAATAAGCAAGGTGATGGCAATGGCGAAGAAAAGAAAGATAAAATTGACAAACTAGAATGTGGAAGACCAAAATGAATCTGCAAAATAGGTTGATGTGAATGACAATAATGAAAACAAACATAAAGTTCAACATATTAATAAACTTGGAGAAGTATTAGTTGAGAATAACGATAACAAAAACAAAGAGACAGATGCGCAAGGAATAAAGGAACATGATGTCGATAATGATTGTAAAAAGGATGAAAATATCCAACATCATAATGATGAATATAAATATAATATCAATATTAATTGTGAAACAACAAAAAATGTAGAGGAGTATCATCATGGAAATAAAGGAAGTGGAAATGTCCCTAATCACAATGACAAAAAATAAAAACCCAAAAGATTTCTTGACTCATGAATATATAGATGCTTTGCAAGTTGTCGCAATTCAATGTGATCATGAATCACTAAAACTAAAGTATTCCAAAAAACAAATGGAGAATATCACAAAGTTAACAATGTTTAAAGATCCATCCTTCTTTACCAAGGAAGCCAAAAGTCAGTCGAAAAATGGTGACATACCAATGCATGCAAAAAAATTAGAGATCAACATCAATAACATTTATGAGTTTCTTAAAGGAAATTTTGTGGTGACACAATTTTTTTCGGAAGACATTAGATTGGAAACTCACAAGAACATACCCTATAATCATTATGTTTATATATATAGGATCATATGTGGGAAGAAATTTGAATGGAAATGCAACCAACTATTTCAAGGATTATTAAACCATGGTATGATTAGTCGTGGAAAGAGTTCATTTTTCAACAATAATCACACCTATGCATTTCTCAAAGAAATTCTATCAAGCACATCAACCGTATTGAAGTTACAACTTATCAAGCATTTAAGAAGTTCAAATTGAGCTCTTTTTACATAAGATTTGTGGTCGAATATTTTCAAGGCCACATGATTTGTAATATATCAAAATATATATTACTAACATTATTTAAATTATTATTTATTAGGTTTAATTTATATAATTAGTTTAAATATGATAAGTTATGATCACTTTAATAAATGATCACAACTTATCACATATTGGTGTATTTCTACACCCTATTTGTAATATTCTCATCATCAATTATCTATAAAAATACATTATCTAACATGTAAGACTTACATTCTTACAGTTGATGTACTTAACGAACATAAGGCCACACATATGCTTTGCTGTGAACACATTGATCCAGTTTCTGACAGATTCGAGACGTGTTCACTTGGTTGTTGTAAAGCTCGTATTGATGTACTTGAAGGGTACAATTGAGTATGGGTTAAGGTACACGACAAATCATAAGATTAACCTACATGGTTATGTTGATTCAGATTGGGCAATCAATGCCACAAACAAGAAGAGCACTTCAGGCTGCTGCTTTAGTTTGGGATCCGAGGTGATCACTTGATTTAGTAGGAAGAAGTCGAGTGTGGCACTGAGTACAACCGAAGTAGAGTACATTGCAGCTTGTTCGACTTGTTGTGAGGTATTATGGCTTCAAAAGCTACTGTCGGATTTGTTTGATCTCGAGTTAGAGGTGACTTTTTTCTTCTGTGACAACCAAAGTAGTGTGAAGTTGTCAGAGAACTCGTTGTTCCATGACAAGTTGAAGCACATCGAGATCAAGTATCACTATATTCGAGATATGGTGCATAGAGAAGCATTGAATCTCTAGTATATGGTGACACACGAGCAAATAATTGATGCTTTGACAAAGCCTCTAGAGAGAGTGAAGTTTGAGTACTTCAGGGACAAGCTTGGAGTTGTGCAGATCGGTGTCCATCGCAAGGAGTGTTGAAGTGCTAGACGGTGCCAGACTTGCATTCAGAATGAAACAAGACTGACCCTGAAGAGAGACACATAGTATGAAACAAGACGGTCTCTATGAAGTCCTAGATTGGATCTAGGTCTAAATTTAGTATGAAACATGATCGACCCCGTAGAAAGACACATCCAATATGAAACAAGACTAGCTCGGTGAAGTCCTAGATGGCTCTAGGCTTGCATTTAGTATGAAATAGGACTGACACTACAGAGATATGCATCCAATATGAAACAAGACTGGCACAACAAAGATATGCATTCAATATGGAACAAGACTGACATTGCGGAGATATGCATCCAATATGAAACGAGATTGACACTGCAAGGTACATTTAGTATGAAAAAAGACTAGCACTGTACGAGGTACATCCAACATGAAAAAGCGATGGCACTGTACATATATGTTGATGAATCCCTATATGGGATCTAGGCCTACATCCAACATGAAAAAGGGCTGGCTTTGTAGAACTTCTAAGGACAGATAGATTTGAGAGATGTTAATAGTAAATGGTCGACAATATGAGAATTGATGTAGTAGTGATGATGATGATCCCACAATGATGATCCAATGAAGATGACTATGTCCATAAATTGTCCATTTGTGATGATGACCGGGTCAAAAGAATACCTTCCTAGTTAAGAGGGAGTGTTGTTGAAAATGTAACTTTATAAGATATTATTTTGTATATTATTATTGTATTTTATTGTGCCTCCGTCGGAGATGTTTTTCCGCTGTTCAGGGATGTTATTATTATATTTGGTCATGCTAGAATATCGAGGTAAAACCTCCGTTGTAAGTTGGGGCAATAGTCCCTAGAAGAAATATTGTTAAATGTATTTTGAGTCTCCTAAGAGGCAAGTTAGCCCTGTTAGATTAGGAAATCGACCCAGTTAGTCTTTTGGGTCAATCACATGTAAAGTATAAATAGGGAAGTGCCCTCCCTCATTTGGACACACAACACACAAGCAAGTTCGCTCAAGAGAGAGAAAGACAAGTGTGTCGGTGAAGAAGAGGAAGAAGCTGTTGAAGACACATTATCTTTGGGTATTCTATCTTGGTTTGACATTGTACTAAGTGACGAAACTATTCTGAAGAAGTTGCAAGTTTTTCTCTTTTATGGTTTCCCTGAGGAAAATATTTGTGTACTTGTGTATTGCTGTGCTTGTCTATCTTTTAGTTTAAAGCTCTAACATAATTGAATTAAAGTGCAAACTCTAACAGGGCATTCCCTAGGATATGATTGCTAGCTATGTCAATGAGGGATCAAAGTGATTTTAAGAGATGGCCTTAGTAAAATATTAGGTCTTTTTGTAGTATATATAGATAAACGACGATAAACAATGCAATTTAGTCATGCATAAGACACCAAAGGGAGATGGAGGAAACAATTCTCACGTAAAAATATTCCAATGAGCTAATTTTACCCAAGAGTGATGCCACATCAAAACATAACTAACTAGGGTGTATTTGTATTAGAAGCTCTTACTCTAGATATATACTTGGGACAATGTAATATAGTCATGCATAAGAAACCAAAGGGATATGGAGGAAATATAGTATCACATAAAATTCTTCCAATACGACATTTTTCTCCATAATTGCCTTTGATTAACAAGTTCCCATATAATTGGCCTTAATTAACAAGTTCTAGTTATTCTACTATTTATTACCAACATTTAGCAAAAGGAACAAGGATGCCACACTTTGAATGGAGAAAAAACTTACATTCAAGTTGCACCATGAAATATATGCCTAATTAGGCTCCAAAATATAGTGAAATATCTCAAAATCCAACCATGGGTACAAATGAGGAAGATGCTCTTTTATATAGGAGAGGAGCTCAACTTTCTTTTCAATAAAATTACAACAGAACAACCAAAACCCTAGATTTAATCTAGGGAGGAGTAAAAAAACCTCTAAAATATAACCTACTCTAACAATCACCATAATATGAGGTGGTAAATGCCACATGTACAACGTCAAGATAAACATAAGGCCCAAGAGAGAGGGCACACCACTAAATATAGGTCAACAAATGATGAAAAGGGATTATATATATCGTTTGACCCCTCTAATAACTCAATGGTCTCCTCAAAAGTGGTGCCAAATGATGTGCAAACTTCAAAAGCATTCCATTAATACCATGTGCCATGCACTCCTAGAGTCCAATGTGGGTAAAAGACCCTAGAGAGTTCCATCAAGTATGTAACAAATGGAGTGAGCTAAACTATAGACAATTTGCACCTTCTTCGACGTTTTTTCGTTGGAATCTGGGGATGGGGAAATTACTGAAAATGCAATTTGAGGTTGTTGGAATTGCAATTTCAATTGCATGAATGGATTTAGTGACCCCTATTGCACTTGGGGCACCCTAATTATGCAATTCCATCAACCCAAAACTACTATTTCAACCATTTATGCTGGATTTTGGTTGGAATAATCACCAAAATCTAGGTGCAAATTGTTTAGGGTTTAGCTTGCCGTGTAAAAAATTCCTCAAATGGGCCACATGTGTGAGACATCCCATCAATAATGACAAGGTATAATGTGTAATCAACTCTCCTTAACTTATGCTAATGGTCTAAGCATGTGCCAATAAGGTCAACCCAAGTGCCTAAAATAGCTCTTGAAAAGTGAAAAAATGGCTTGATAGATTATTGTGACGCTCTCAACCCCCTAGGAATCTTGTTGAATGATCTACACCTTTGGAAAGGTCTCAGAAAGAGATTTTCAACCATATATGGAATTTCCCAATCAGAGCTAGGACGAGTGAGATTCACCCTCTTGAAGACATGGTACCAAATTGTTCAAGAAAAACTTAGAAACCAGTGAAAACATCCTACAAGATGGCTCCAACACTTCCAAAATACTATGAGTATGGCTAATCACTTTATACCATTTGAAAGGGCTTGGAAGGAGATTTTCAACCATATATCATATGCCGTGATTTGAGCTAAGGTGTTGGAGAACCAACAGTTTAAAAGCAAGATACCGTTTTGCTCAATTTCCCCTAAAACAACAACCAATAAGAACAATAGGCATTAAACACTAGGAATCATTCAAGGGATAACATCCAAGACATCATCAACATGTCATCCCCACTGAGAATTATGATGAAAACTACATGTGGACACTTGTACAAAATGTGGGTTAACAGGTATCAGTGATAAAATATTTCTTAGTGACTGCAGATTCATGTTGCAAGGAGATTCCCATTTTTTAGAATTGCATGATTGGGGAATCCTCTTGAAGAAGATTAATTAATTCTCTCTTTTGGGTTTTATTAATTAAATATTCCAAGTTTTGCGGGTTCCATTCATGTTGAATTATGTGGTGATTGCAAACCTAAGGTTTGTATTTCTTGAGAATCCCTTTCTAGATGGGAGGCTATGCTCTATATTATTTTCTTTTCTCACATAATATTTGATTTCTACTAATATCCATTAGTGAAATTATATAGTGTCTGTGAAAGAGTGGGTCAATCTGGTTTGAACATTCTTTTAAAACATGTATTTTATTAAAATGAATTCTTCAAGGCCCATGGCTGGTGTCATATGGGTTTTGATTATTGATAAAAAAATTGAGAGTTTAAAGGGATGCATGATGAAAAATTATGTACAAAATGTAAACATGCTTTTGAAAAATGAAAAATTTATATATAGTGTTTGCGAAAGAGTAGGTCAATCTGATCAATATTCCTTGAACATTGTTTGGAGCTTGTATTTTGTAAAAAAATGTGTTCTAAAAGCCCCGGGGTTTGTCTTTATTGGGTTTTGATTATTGATAAAAAAATTGAGAAGGATACAGATGAAAAATTATGTAGATTGTAAACCTATTTTGAAGAATGAAGTAAATTCTCTGGTTTGTTTTCCTTGTGCACTCTTCTTAGGCTGGGCTATGTATTGTATATGTTATTTGCTTTGCACATTCACTATTTGATTTCTACTATATGCATTAGTGCACAAACAAATACAATAACTAAAATAAAAAAAAGACAATGAATGAAAAAATTTGATGCAACATAGTGGGGTAGAGTGGAATGTTACACACACACACACACACACCATTGCACTATTGTAACACCCCGGTTTTGACTCCTTGGTATTAAAATTGTACATGCTGAATATATTGTATTTAAATCACGGAGAGGAGCTCAAGGCCAAGGCCTTGCCATTGATTTGGTGTTTTGTGTATCAGTGGAAATATTGATGCCGATGGGTATAGTGCTAAGTCAGACACATTACATTTTGAGATATCATGTAAATACACAATTTAATAAAATACCACAAATAGCTATGCAATGCAACGTAAGAGACGGGGGCATGATTTCACAAGGAATAGGGAGGGGAGTTAGTTAAACTCCTGAGCCAATAGGGTGAGACCAGATGTCAATCTACCTTTTTTGTCCTCTTTCCTCAATCATTTAATTCTTCTAGAAGAATGGTTGAGGCAGTTACTGCCTTGAGCAGAGTGTGGCATGGCAGTCGGTTTTGTGACTGAGCCAACCTACAGTCTGAGCAAACCTGCATCTTGCAGTTTGGGGAAGTTGCATTCTTGCTTCTGATGCAAGTAAGCACGTGAATGTGTGCCCAACCCGTTATCCCTCGGTCACCCGTAATGTTTTGGCCATTCTTCTTCCATCCTGGAGGGGGGTTCGAGGGGTTCATTGTTGTTCATTGAGGCGTTCATTCATTCACGTGTTGTTCAGTGTGGTCGAGGGTTGTTCATTGTGGTTCAATGTGGATTGTTGTTGTTTGGGGTGATCATTCACTATTATGAGTCGCAGAATAGGTTATTTTGCAGTGTATCTCTTCACCTATCCATTTTTAGAAACTTATGTTGTTGTGTTATAGTGTTTCTCTGAGTTACAGAGTGGTGTGGAACCCTGGTTGTTTGTGTTACAGACTGGATCCTTGTGTTGTTGTGTCTCCTTGTGGTTTACTGTTATGTGTGCCCTAGTTTGGGTTTGAAATGTATGGAAGACTTAGGAGTGGAAGAGACGTCGAATGGGCTTGTGAAACCTAGAGAAGAGAGGAACCTCACAGAAAGATAAGAGTGGCTGGTGAATCTTCTATGCACGCCTTGAAGAGCACTAAAAGGGAAGGTATAACCTAAGGGACTGTGTAACAGAGAAGGGGATACTTCCTTGTGTTGGGGTGCATGTAATGTGGATGCAAGGCTAGATAGATATTGTGGAGGTGTCCTTAGCTCTTGAATGAGCCACTAGCCTAGCCATTCTTCCTTTCCACTGCCTTAGTATCCTGTGAAATCCAAATGTAGATTGGATTGGCTGATAGCCTATGAAACCCAATTGTATATTGGCTTGGTTGGGAATCCTGTTAAACCCAATCAGATATTGGATTGGCCATGTCTTGTTGTGCATTTGGCCATATGTAATCCTTGGCTGGACAACCTATTAAACCCAATAGTGAGATGGCTTGGCTAAGTAGCCTGTTAAACCCATCTATTAGTTGGCTTGGCTGGTACTTAATGTGAATGTTGGCTTGACTGTGTGTAGTCTGTTAAACCCAACTATTAGCTGGCTTGGCTGAATAGCCTATTAAAGCCAACAGTGTATTGGCTTGTTTTCCTGCAGCTTGTTAAACCCAATTGTGTATTGGCTTGGCTGGATAGTCTGTGAAACCCAACTATAGGTTGGCTTGATTGTGTTTGATGTGTTCTAGCTATGTGTGAGTCTGCTGTTCCCTAGTTCCTTGTGGAAGTCATGCCCAACTCGGGGGTGGCAGTTGTGTTGAGAGATTAATGAACACAACTGGCCTATGGTTGGGTGGAACGTTGTAGCGACATAGCTAGTTGTGGGACAACTTCATCTTCAAGATAAGTATTCTTTGTTGTGTTATTTCTGCAATGTATTTGCTTATGGATAGGCTGATTATGTTGAATGATTATGAATGAATTAAGTAGAGTTCACTGTTGATTAAATGTCCCTGCTTTTGCATCTATTTATGCCTTGTATTTCCACTGCATTTTGCTTATGATCATGGAGGCTAGAAGCCTAGTTACAGGGTAAAAAATGCAGCTATCCTAAGGTAAGAATGTTGGTTTCCCACAGCTCAGAATCCTCTTGCGGAAGGCAGAAGGTGGAAGGTGGAAAACAAGAAAAAGACAAGGCATAATGTTGGTTTTTCGCACCCCGGAATCCGTTTGCGAAAGGTGAAAGACGGGAGGCAGAAAATGGGAAAAAGGTTAAGGTAAATAGTCGTTTTCTCGATTTTCGAGGTCCACAGCGAGAGGCAGAAAGCCAGAAGTTGGAAGGTAGAAAAGTCGAAAGACAAAGGGATCGTTTTGCGGGTTTTTGACTTCCGAGGTCCACAACGGAAGGCAGAAGTTGGAAGGAAAAAATAGGAAGGTGAACAAATGAAGGTGTCGTTGTTGAGTTTCGAATTATTGCAGTCCGCCGTGGAAGGCAGAATGCGAAAGGCAGAATGTGGCTGAATGATTCCATCAAATGTTGTGTTTTCAATTCCCGAGTTTCGTAGCGGAAGGCAAAAGGAAGAAAGTGGTTGAATGAATTTGTCGCATGTTATGTTTTTGGTTCCTGGATTTCACAGCAGAAGGCAGAAGGGGGAAGGAGGAAGGCGGAATGCAGAAAGGACGGGTTCAATTGTGAAAATGACCTTTCTGGTTACAGAGTGGATCTGTTGATGGAGGAACGACTGTTAGATCGGTTTTTAAGCCTAAGAATGAATATTAGATGATGTTACATGAACCATGACCGTGTTAAAGAGATAGTAAAGAGAAATTTTAAATTATTTTGCATATCAGTCAGGTGTATGGGCACCGGGTTCATGTACATCATGGTATTTTAGAGCGAGCAGTAAAGTCACGTTCCTCCTTTATGTGCTAATGTAAGAGGGGCGGGTACACTACAACTATGTAAATATAAAACTGTTTCTTGTTATTTATAGTTTGAATAAAAGAAACATCGAATAAACCATATCAGTCCCTTAGCCAATTTTACAAAGATGGGATGCTAGGACAAGATCCAAGCCTAATATCTGTACCTAGATTTTCAGACAATAAGCAAAATGGTATATGGAGCAAAACCTAGACATAACAACATTTGAGCACAACCATATTTGTAGGCAGACAACAATTATAACCGAGCTTTTCTATAAGCCATGTTCAACCAAATCTAATTATTAAAATACACTAAAACTAGAAAACAAAAAGCTTCCAACAGGTTTCAAGACCAAAATACAATAAGTTTTGGTACTTATATCAAGTCCAAAATACAATAGTAACAGAATGAGCAACTGTGACTACCAAGTCCAATATGAAAGATCACATTAAACAAGCCCCAAAAAAGAAAGAGAGAAGGACAGAGTGTAAACTGTTAGTAAACTTGATGGATCCTTACATTAATCAAGCCCCCAAAAATAAGAGAGGATGGAGTGCAAATTGTTAGCAAGATTGGATGGATCCCCTTGACGCCACTTAAGACTGCTGGACTTCTTCATATAGGAATGAGACCTTCCAGTTGACCAATGTATTTTTGACATATAATTAGATTTATGATTGAAGTTCTTGTAAATATGCTTATAACTAATGGAGAAATTCCCTTGGAGCTCCCTTTTCCTATCTTTCTAGCAGCCTAGTAAAGAAGACTGCATATTGAATTTCTTGTTATCCCAGTCAGTGTTGACTTGAGAGTTCCCAACCTCTTGGATCACTTGGATGTCTCTATAAATTGCAAATAAAAGTAACCCTCGAAGAGCAAGTAATTTCGCTTTGGTGTTCGAATTTGATTCGATCCACAACCCATCATAATGGAGTAACAATGCCTAATATCAATATAGTTGAACATTCCAGCTCTGCATCTCCGTTACCGTTAATTAATATCTTTGCATAAGTATCTATGGGATGTTTCTTGAATATCACTCTCTCTCTCTCTATATATATTCAAGATTAAGATTGTTGATTATAATGTATATTTGTCTATTCATGAACATGTAAACATACATTGTGATGTGGGCATATGGTCATCATCTTTGAGTGGAGAATGTAGATTGTAAAAATAATATGTGATGATGAAGCGTTAACCAAATTTGATCAATCAAGTCGTCATGCATGTTCATGAGATAAACCAAATTCAGTGTAAACCTGATTAATAGCCTTTAGGGATTTTTGAGTTGGATTAGTGTTCTTTCAAATATGTGGCCTTAATTATATTTTTAATTTTGTATCATGCCAACTATGTGGTTTTGATTTGATGGGTTGGATGGGTTAGTCACCCCTTAATGGTGATTGACTAAGGGATATGATCAATGTGGGTTAGTAGCATATTGGATAGGTTTCTAATAAATTCATAATCTAACACACTTAACCTACATAACCCACCAAAATACTAATCCATGAATCCAACTAAATTAGTTTACCCCATTGAGCTTTGTAACTTACACAAGCAACTAATCTACCCAACTCATGATGTTAACTTAACCAACTAATTCACCTAATATATGACCTAACCCTTAAAAGTAAAATATTTATCAAACCTAGCTAACCCACCAATTACAATAACATACATACTCAAGTGACCTATTATGTGAGTCACTAAAGTAAACATTTGAACCTATCAATCGATCCCTATTTAACCTACTACATAGGCATACCTAAATTACCCGATTGACTTATCTCAAGTAGATTTACTAACCTATATAATGCACTAAACCACCTAAACCATTGAAACCCTAATGTACCCAAATAACCTACCTAATTTCTATTGCACTGCTACAATAATTGCCACCCTTGTCAACATAACCTATCTTAATTGAATAACCCAAAACATAATTATCTTTTTAATTTTGTATCATGCCAACTATGTGGTTTTGATTTGATGGGTTGGAGGGGTTAGTCACCCCTTAATGGTGATTGACTAAGGGCTATGATTAATGTGGGTTAATAGCATATGGGATAGGTTTTTAATAAATTCATAATCTAACACACTTAACCTACATAACCCACCAAATTACTAATCCATGAATCCAACTAAATTATTTTACCCCATTAAGCTTTGTAACTTACACAGGCTACTAACCTACCCAACTCATGATGTTAACTTAACCAACTAATCCACCTAATATGTGACCTAACCCTTAGAACTAAAATATTTATCAAACCTAGCTAACCCACCAATCACAATAACATACATACTCAACTAACCTATTATGTGAGTCACTCAAGCAAACTATTGAACCTATCAATCGATCCCTATTTAACCTACTACATAGGTATACCTAAATTACCCCATTGACTTATCTACTTACTTTACCCTATTAACTCAACTAGATTTACTAACCTATATAATGCACTAACCCACCTAAACCATTGAAACCCTAATGTACCCAAATAACATACCTAATTTCTATTGCACTGCTACCTTAATTGCCACCTTTGTCAACATAAACTATCTTAATTGAATAGCCCAAAACATGTAACTTATTTTGAGCTCCTAAACTAATTCACTAGGATACTATTTGGATGTTGGATGTTAAAGTGATGTTGTCTGGATGTTAATGGGACTTTCACGATGATAATGAGATGTAACTTGGATGCTAATAAGACACTAGATTGGGCTACTAAGATGCTAAATGGACTACAAATCCTTTTTGGATGCTAATAGGACTAATGACACTAATACGATTCTACTTGGATGTTGATGGGATGCTTGTATGGAATATTGCCTCTAGAAGCAGGCCATTAAGATTTAGTTGGATGTAATTAGGACACCAAAGTGAACACGAGGATTCCAAAACCAATGCAAGAGGGTCGAGTGAGACATAAAGGATCCACAAAATGACTTGAAACCGTGGCAACAAGTCCTCGTTGTAGTATTGCAAAGCAATTAATGATGTTTACTTTGGTTTAGCAAAAAATCCTCTCATGAATATATTTTCAAGATTCATAAACAATTGCTTTTGAAGAAGCATAGACTAGTGAGAACTATAAGGTTTGTTGGAATTTATGGAAATTTGGTTATATAAAGTTTTATACCATGTCTCTTGAAAATCAAAGGTTGGCTTTCCAAACCATTATCAAGAAATGGGTTCTTTGCCTTCTAGGGAAAACCTCTTCTTGAGAAAACTAATATTATGCATTATTTAGGGTGGTAATGCTTTTGAAAAATGAAGGATATTGAAACATAAAAGATTAAGTGGATATGATATTGTTTTTTTAGAAAACATCTTTTGATCTAAAAATCAGAGGTTGGCTTGCCAAACCATTATCAATAAATGGGTTCTTTGCATTGTAGAGAAAAAATATTCTTGAGACAACTAATATTATGCATTATTTAGGGTGGTGATGCTCTTGAAAAATGAAGTATATTGAAACATAAAATATCAATTGGACATGATGTTTTTTAGAAAACAAAGTGTTATTTTGATCTAAATTGTCCATTCTTGTAATGATGCATGTGGAATGGTTGTATACTCACGGAGAATATATCTAGCACTTATGTTGGTGGCACAATATATTTATGCAACCTACTTAACATTTATTTGCATAAGAAAGACTATACCAAGGCTTTTCGGTTGAACTTTGTCCATGAGGACAATCGTGACTTGTAAGGCCAAGTAAGCAATCTCTATGCTCCAACAATTCTACAGGGAAATTTGACTACATGGTCAACATTGTTAGAATATATTGATATTTATTAGATTGACCATGGATTGGTCAAGGGATTTAATTTTTTTTATTACACTAGACAAAAATATGGTGAGTGATTGATGAGTGGATGTAGTTACTAAGGGTTTTCAGGATGTGATAAATCAATATGACATGGTGGATGCTGTCCAAAAAATGGTTTGTATATACCTAGAATAATTTTTAGGGTGGCTACGACTTGATTGCTCATTTTTTGGACCAATTTGTAGTGGTTGTCCATTTCTTATCTAACCCAAACCTTTCTTGTAAATATTTCTCTCTGCCTTAGTTCTTTTATACCATTGGCTCATCCTTCTCTATATACAAGTCAATTTGAGGTCACAATAATTCCTTTGGTTTGAAATGATGTAGACCTCATTTTTAGGGTTGATAAATACTAATTTACAACATTGATAGTTCATTGTGTAGGGTTTCACAACTCTAAAATGCGCGTCTTTAATAAAAGTTGAACATTGATATTACGATCTAAACAAGCTATCAATTCCTACTATCTCATTCGATTAAGGTGTGGGTCTTGTCAGTAGGGTGACCCAGGTTCAATTTCACTTAGGGGTGAGCTAGTTGGGAGGAGACACCCAAAATCCATCAAGTTGAGGGTTGGTGTGGCTAGGTAGGGTGTGATCCCCAGGTGATTTTGACGGCTTAGATGCCCTTGGGTCATGGTTTCTTAGAACAAAGTTCACACATGTAAGTCAGGGAGATTCTAGCAAACAAAAAAAGATCTAAACAAACTAATATTTTGTTCTATCTTTTAGAAAATGACGGTTATATATAGAGATATTACAACTACACACTTACCAATTAACAAGGAATCGTTGAGTCTTTGAGGTAGAATGAAATATATTTTATTTATAAGGTGGAGGGGTTGGAGGAGAAAGATGATATTTTCTAGAGGCAAAATTTCTACATAGTGGCTAAGGGAAGGGGATTCAAATACAAAATTATTCCAAACAACCATGAAAAATCAAGTGTAATAAAACTCCCTTACTTTGAAAGGAAAATTTTAGAATCAATCTAAGGAATTGCAAATCAATTAACACCATACTTAAAACAAACTTTAATTGAACCACTCAGAGGAAACCACATTAACATGATATCTCATATTCCCTCTTTGATTATTGCAAAACATAATAATCCAATTAGTAAGGAGGTATGCCATGCAATGATGGGTTTTCCTTGGGTTTAGATGGATTCCAGACTATTTTATTTGTATGTATTGGCACATTGTAAAACATGACACATCAATAAGAATTTCTTCAAAAGGGTTTTAATGCTATGTTAATCTCATATCCAAGGTTTTAGAGGACTTAATTACAAACAAATTTGTTTCCTTTCTTTATGCAATGGCATATAAAATTATATCCAAAGTTATTTCAAATTACCTTTGGTCCATTGGTCTTTAGTAGTTTCCCTATAACCCTGAGGACAAACCATTTGATGACACAATTATAGCCAAGTGACTATTCATTCTTTTTATTAGTAGAAAATACAAGGCATGTTAATTTAAATAAATGTCTAAATGAGTTCATTTGGATTGGAAGTTTATGTCACAAAATTCATATGTATTTATGGTATGATGTATCCTAGATTATTTAGTTGTAATTGACAATGTTTATACTCCTTTCTATTTAATCTTATTTAATGGTGCTTTCATGGAACTTTCTATTCAACCTTATATTATTAATATGGCACAGAGACATTCTATATTCTCACTAATTTATCATTATGGAGGAAGTTCAATGCCACAAGATAGGTTTTTACACAATTATTGTATACATTAGTCCTTTAAGTAGTTCTCCCCATGTGTATACCATTTTTCATCTCTAATTTTTGGATATTATGTTTATATGAGTGGACACAACCCCTAAAGATAATTCCTTTCAAGAGTGTTTGCAACTAGTTTTGATGGATTTGTAGGTGAGATTGACATGGATAAGCTGTAATATTTTCTTTAATTTTCTCATGGTTGTACAAATTCATTAGTTTTCTTGTTATAGTTCACCAGAGCATCCCTTCCAACCAAGTATTTGGGTGTCCCACTTATGTAAACTATTCTGTATGATTGATGTCCGCATTGTTAAGATGCACAAGCATATTCGGAATTGGATCTTACAGATCTTAAGATTTTCTGGAAGTTAATCCCTTCAAAAATTTCCCTTCAAGAACTTTAGGTGTTTTCATTTTCAACTCTATAAATCCACATGTCATAAAAAAGGTAGAGAAGTTTCATACAAACTTCTTATTGGAGCTCCTTATTTGGATTCTAAATGATAAGTTAGTGGCTTGGGAACGTATTTTCCATCCCAAATCACAAGGGATTTCGGGAAATTTGAGGATGAAATACTTTAAACATTGCTTATGCAGTAAGCTACTCTAATGGTGGACCCACAAATGAACAACTATTTCAGCATGTATTTGAAAACATAAATATGTAGCATTTTCCTATGTATGAACATTCCCATTTCCATTGTTCAACAATTTATAAACAGGGCTCATATAAAGAATGTTACCAAGAGAGGTTTGACACACATCATTGCTCACAATGTTTATAAATTTTTGATGGCAAAGCAACATTTTCCTAGTCCAACTATTAGGATCAATTTCTCTCTTTGCAACAATATCTGAATGCCGATAGGATCTTCCTAGTGGATAGGGACTTTGCTGCCATTAGAATCAACTAATTTTTGTGAGAGAAAGTTCTCAACCATGATCCTTGTGGTTTCCCACATTTTCAAGGATAACTTCTTTAATATTGAGCAATAGCATTGTCATTAGCGTGGACTCCTAGTACTTTTATTTAAGAAAAAAAATCAACTTTGGACGACATAAACATGAACGTACAAGGGGCATTGTGTTGTATTTTTTGACACACACTCTACATAGCATTTATTTTAGGATGCACAAGTGTTGTATAAGTGACATAGAAAGATTTCCTATATTGCTTAGCCTTGCTTTTTAGTCTCATGTTATCTGCAAAATGTTAAATTTGAGAACCATAGATCTACAGGCCAATATGAGAGCTATTTGAAAGGAATTATGCAGTGGAATAATTAAGATCAATGTACATTGCGCAAAGAATTCATGACACAAATTTAGATTAATCGAAAAAAATTGCTCAGATAATCACAACATCAATCTTCATTCATTAATCAGTAATACAATGATGATGCAATAAATAACATTCAAATACTGTTGATAGGATTTGAATCTACCAAATCTAATTGACTATTTAGCTAACTTAGTGTGGAAAAATCATAGTTGGAGCTCACTAGTCTAATTCCAGATGTCTCAATCAGTCTACAATCAGTAAACTAATGAGTTAGATGGAAAAAAGGTGCCACTATCCCTGCATGCATGCAAAACTGATGCTAGGCTAACTGATAGTGATCTAACTGAAAGTAACTGGAAGATAACTCAACATAACTTTTTACCTACCACAGGAAACTAAAGGAGACAACTGGTGGCACTCAGAGTGGGCTCCTATAATGTAGGGATTGGTCCCTAGGGCCCCTAAACTTATACAATCAGGTGCAGTAAGTGGCAGATGACCCTTAGGTGTGTCCCCCATACTCTAGTACAATGATAATAACCCCCTAAGCTAGGAAAAATGACCAAATAGACTATATTGGACAAAGGAAGATTAATTAATCCTAACACAAAAAACACTTATAACAAAAAACCGTCTATATAAACATAATGTTGGAATTTAATTAAATTATAGAAAAATCATGCATTTTTTTTCTTCCCGTCATGAAATGGTACACTACTACCTTGGAAATGTCAACATTCTCTACAACATTGAATGGAAACTGTACTGCCGCAAATTTGTCATTGTCCTAAAGTAGTCCAATGCCTCAAATTGTCTCCCACTGCTTCAAAACAGAATCAACATTCATCTTCCAGTTTCACAACTCCCCACATTCCTACAGTTCCTCACAACATACCAATTTCTGTTACACCAGTCTTAACCCCCCTTGGAAACCCTGTTATACTCCAAGGATGGAAAATATATTTGCCTCTATTTGTCTTCCACTACTCTTCATGACCCCCCTCTGGGATACTCCCAAAGGCTCAAACAATTCAATGGGGAGAGGGGGTATTTAGCTGAAGAACACTTGGGATGGTTTTTAGATTGGATAGACCTGGAGGAGGTGGACTATGATGATGTTAAGGTCAGACTCATTGCCCAAAGTTTGGATGGAGAAGCAAGAAAATGGTACAAAAATATCCTAGATGACTCCATTCTGAATTTCCATGCCTTTGAAGATTTGTTCAAGGATAAATGGGCAGATAAGCGAAATCCTAAGCAATATCTCTCTGAATATCATTCTATGAGGAGAAGGGAGAATGAATCTATCCATGAATTTTTTGACAGGTTTATGAAGGCCTATAATGATATCCCTGCTCAGTTTAAACCGCCCTAGTTCTGCCCAGCTCCAATATGCTGAATCTTTTGATAGTGAGCTCACCTTGTTGCCGAGCGAAAGAAGATCAACCTCCTTGGCCGATATGATGAAGGATGCCATAGAGTTAGAAGTGAACCTGTCTGCTGCCAGAAAGAAGAAGAGGGATGAGGGAGAATTGAGAAGAGACGAGGGAGAAAGAGGAGAGAGAAGAAAAGATAAAGAAATTGAACAACCCTTCACCTCTAGCTCACATGAGGCCATAATGGATACAATGATGAGAGCCATGGAAAGGTTGATGGAGATATTCTATGTGGATGGTAGACTGCCTCCCAGGGAAAATCAAGAGCAGCAGAATAGAAATCAAAATGCTAGAAGGCCACAAATTCTCCAGAATAGGTAGAGAGACTAGAGAAACCCTCCTTGGCCGATATGATGAAGGATGCCATAGAGGTAGAAGTGAACCTGTCTGCTGCCAGAAAGAAGAAGAGGGATGAGGGAGAATTGAGAAGAGACGAGGGAGAAAGAGGAGAGAGAAGAAAATATAAAGAAATTGAACAACCCTTCACCTCTAGCTCACAAGAGGCCATAATGGATACAATGATGAGAGCCATGGAAAGGTTGATGGAGATATTCTATGTGGATGGTAGACCGCCTCCCAGGGAAAATCAAGAGCAGCAGAATAGAAATCAAAATGCTAGAAGGCCACAATTTCTCCAGAATAGGCAGAGAGACTAGAGAAACCCTCTCGATCCACCCGTTAGGCCTCCATTTCAAGAAAATTATGTGGAATAGGATGGTGAAAATCAAGCTGGGGACGAGATCCATCAACTGGACATTGATTCGCCCTCCACCTTTTTGACCAAAGAAGAACACGATAATGCTTGTCTAGAAAGGGAAAAGATGCCCCCAAAGGAGACATAGGATTTCAGGAGAGGATATCAACTTGTTGTCCTGGATGTGTAGCGATAGATCGACCTAAGAAGTAGGGATGTCCCTATCATGAGAAATAAAGATGCAGGAAATAAGGCCCCTACAAGTAAATCCAAAAATGACACACCCCATAAGGATAGCTCCAAAAATGTGACGGATCCCAAAGGAAAAGAAAGAAGAGAAGATAGTCCAAGAAGCACTGATCAAGGACAAACTTCTTTAAGCCTGGAGGCCAAAATTGCCAAGATCAAGATGTTTGTCCCTCTTACTGAATTATTGAAAAACTATGAATATCATTCCAAAATTGCCACAATATTGAATCACCTAGGTGAAATATCTACTATATAAGATTCTCTGAATCTTAAAGATGATAGGCCCACCATCCTATTTGGACCCCATGTAGATGAGCCTTCAGATGAAGACGTTCCCCCTTTCTATGTTAGTCTGAACATCCATAATGCCGTCCTACACAACACCATGCTTGATTCAGGAGCCTCTCACAATTTGATGCCCAGGAGAATCATTGATGATCTGGGATTGGAAGTGACAAGACCCTACAAAGATCTCTTCTCTTTTAAGTCTAACAAATTCAAGTGCCTAGGATTGATCAAACATTTGGTCATCTCTCTAGCCCAGATCCTTGCCAAAACCCTTGTCATGGATGTAGTTTTGGTTGACATCCCTCCAAAGTTCGGAATGTTGTTGTCAAGATCTTGGGTAGCCAAACTCAAAGGTGCCCTCCAAATGGACATGTCATATGCCACTATCCCTGTCTTTGGGGTACAGAGAAGGATTTTCAGAGAACAAAAGTTGGCATACATGGTGACCAGCGTTGAGAGGCCACACAATCACCCCATATATTCACTGGTCACATAGATGGGATCTGCCATTTTCTTCAGAGAATGAGGTGAAGAGAGTTCTAGTTCGCAGAACGCTGCCTTTGTACCCACTCAGGAGGAGATGGAAGGGGTGTGGGATGTGCCTTTGTTCACCATACGCTTATCCACGAGCTACATATGGGTTCCATAAAAAATTCCAGAGCACTTTCCAATTCAACATTACTAATTCGATTCAAGCATATAAATGCAACCTAGTCCTTATGTAAAATCAAGAATGTTACACAACTTTACAATAATATATTAAACCCAATCTCTTAACTTAGGGCTTCGTTAGACATAGAGAACATTCATTAACACAATATCCTTCAAATTTCACTACAACAAGAAGCATTTTTTTTCAAAATGTAGAGAAGGTGGAAGCCATGGCACGTGTATTTAGTTTACTCTAAGTTTCTTTCTTAAAAAAACAGATCTCCCTTATTTTCTTGGTTTCATTAACTCAATTGAAGGTGAATGGTGCACTCAAAATATCTCTCATAAAAAAGAAAATATCCATAAGAGTGTACAAAACTAGCTCTACCATCTCATCACAATAAGTCATATTTAAAGTTTTTTTTTTTTTTAAATGTCAACCACTATTTTTTTAGTTTAATCTCCTCTTAGTAAGAGGAACCCCCTCAAGTTATGCAGCTCATAGTCCGTTTAAACATATATTTCACATATGGATATGGATGCTTTGAGAGTATTAAAAATGATTCATGTAAGTGTGTGTAAATGCTTTTTCACTCTACTTAACAACTAACATCCCACTATGCATCACAATCACAAGATGCTCATAACTCTTGATAGATTTGAATCGTATATTTTCTTATCCAATGTTATATTTGACCATTAGATAGAAAAGTTTGATCATTATATAATTAACATTTTCTTTTAATTTAAAAAACAAGAGCCACGAGGTGGCAATGTCCTCGGCATTACATTTGTGATAGTTAGTGGTTTGAATTGCCTATGCAAAAAACTAAAACTCAATAAAAATAGATTAAATTTTGTTATAGCCTACTTAAAGCTCAATAAAAATAGAATAAATGTTGTTATAGCCTACTTAGGCGTCCTTTTAAGGATGGTAGAGATTTGACTACTTAGAAGACTCTAGACTCAAGTTCTATTTCAATGGATCCAAAGTGAGGATGAACTTTACCAGCTTTGCGAGAATGGCTACTACATCTCAAATAGGCCATGAAGGACATAAAGACAAGCCTAAATACAAAGTGGGGATGAACCATTTTTTATTAGCTAGATGATAAATTGATGATGCTTGTTGGATGGTTAAGTTAATTCCTTCAGTATCAAAGTTGGAAACCAACTTCTCCTTCTAAAATGGTACCCACCTCTCTCTTGGAGTTGCACATTTGGGCTTGAAAAGTAACTTATCCTCTAAAGGAAGGGTAGAAAGGCAAAAGAAAGGCAATGGAAGTGAGGACACCACTCCATATACGATCTTTCTAGGTAAAATTTTCGTTCATTATAGGAAGTGTCATATTAAAAATATTACATTTTCCATTCCATAGGTCCATTAAGAGTTTTGGATCACCTATAAATTATAAATAAAATATATAAGATATTAAATTGTCCCAAATATAAAAAATAAAATAAACACACTTAATGTACATAAAAATTTAAATAATTTAAATAATATATTAAGTTTAACATCAAAATAAATCTACAATTTTTTTATAATTTTGCATAAAATCAAGACGATAAATATATTTAAAACAATCAATAATAAATCTTCTTAAAATTTCCAATTCACTTATCAAAATAATATTTTTTATAATGTTACATATAACTCTTATTAACTTTATAAATGGATACCCAAAATCTCTTCACCCTTAACATTCACAATATCTTTTAACACTCATTTTCACTAACATTACAAACATTTATATTGATTTTTCAAGAAAAGGCTATCATTACATTCCCTTTTTAAAGGAAGTAATTAATTTGAAAACTATTAGTTAATTTTGTGTTTTATGAGAGAAAAAGGAACCAAATAAATGAATTGTTCAATGAATCCAAAGATATTCTATAGCGATTCATATTGACTAAATATTCAGTTATGTGAATTCATTTCTTTCTTTAATTCCCCTCGAGTCATGGGGCAAGGCGAGGCATGGCATGGTTGTAAATGCAACGTTTTGATACTTAAAGTCAAATGTCTTATTCATAATTATTTGAGGCAAAAAAGGAAATTTGGTTATTTTAGGCGAGGAGGGACAATTATCTTAAGGTAAATCATTTTAGAAGCAGGTAAACGAATATTTGGTTAGATTGCATGGCTTTTATGAGATAAAGGCGTGAGAATTTTACTCTTTCAAATACTTAATATTTAATAATGGTAGGTGAAAGAAAGAAGGAAGACACACTTACAGGAAATGGTTCCACAAATTGCTTCTCCACCACAAACTACTTCACCACCACTAGAAAATTGACAGAAAATTCATTGAATAGAAACACTTTCTACACATGAATTATAGTATGTAAATGAAAACTGGTAATAGGCTATAAACAATGAGCATTTCACTATTTCTAGAATATACTAGCTAGTGATTCCATGATTACAATAGTCTTCCATTCATTTACATCAGCATAAATAGTAAATGGAATTACAAAGAACACAACTCAAGAAAAAATGATAAAAAATATTTATATCATATAGACAAAAATCCATTCCACAGGATTTCCTTACAAAATGTATACAATCAAACTCACAATGCTCGAACCCCTCTCTTCATCTATGTTTAACAAAATATAGAAGATGTAATACATCTCTTTGATCTAAAACCAAAGGGGAATCAAAATATTCCATTGACTAAACAAAGAAATCTGTTAAGCATAGAACTAAAAATAAAATAAATCTTCAATAGATACAAAATATATGGAACTACAAGAATCAAACACTCTCGAACCCAGATTGGTGATTTATGAAATCTGGAAAAATCAGTCTCAAATAACCACATGTGGCACACAAAATGTTACTTATTTATAGAAACTTATACATGTGTCACCTAATTGGGCATGTTCCAAAAAAACCCATGTTTGATACTTTTACAATTCATCTACATTTTCTCAATCGTGACATAAAAATGACCTATAAAACAGTCATTTCCAATAATTATGGCAACACCTTTAATACAACCAGCCATCAAATTAGGCGAAAAATACACTACATGCCATTGGGCGACGGAGGATCCGATGAAGCACAGTGACGGCCGTCGCATTTAATGCCCAATAGCATGTAGTATTTTTTTTCCATCAAATCATCCACATAATAATTTATTTGTTCTAAAATGTTGATCATGGATCTTAACAACAGGTGGCAGACTTCATGGACGACCAGCGATAGGAAGTGGAGTATGTCGTGGTCACTGCCTTTACCTGTCACTATCACTGGTATATATTAATCGAGAGGTGCGAGCTGATTTTTTCTTGCATTTTCAATTGGAGAGAATGCTGAGCTTGGTGATCAATTTCCTTACAGGGTTGGAGTGTATTCGGTAAGGTTTCTGGCTCCACTATGTGTTTTCTTCTTGATGCGTTAAATTCCTGAAATTTGTTCCAGCATTACGCCATTTTTGTCCAGGATATGGAGTGTTTGTTTTTGTTTAATCCTGCATCAATCTCAACTCGTTTTAAAGTGTTCTTGCTCGATTTGGTCGCTTCTTTATATATTTCTTCAAGATTCCACGGAATTCTCGCCATCCTTTCACTCATTCTGTAGCGTCTTGACCACTTTGTAGGTTATTTTACTACTTAATCGTTTTTTTGCAAATGCGGAAAATTGTCCCTTATATATAGCACGAACTTGTTTCTTTATCTGCATGTGTAAACGACGGGTTCCCTTTTACTTTGTCATGTTTTATACAGTTCACGCACTACGATTCGACTCGGGACATATTTTAATGCCTTGAAAAGCCACTCTTGAGATTTTCGTCGAGATGGTCTGGTAATATCTCAGCAGCAGTTTTACATGGTATTTTAATATGTGCAGGGTCGATTGGCAGTGATTTTGTGGCTCAGCAAGACATCAATTAGGACACTTTGACGAAGTAAGTTTGGAATGTTTTTGTGATAATATTATGTGTCATTCCTTCTGCATCATGGTTTTAAGTATTGCCATTATATTTTGAGCTTCCCACGAGAACACACTATTCAAGGGGTTTGGGACTCAGGTAGATTGGTCCGCTTTTTAACGGCTAGACGGCAGTGCCAGCCTGTCTCTTCCACACTCTTCTTCCTTCTTGCTTTCCCTCTCTTGCGATATTCGCGAAGGTAAAACGCCAAAATGGACAAGAAAGCTTTCAAGGTTAAACTACATTGTGAGATATTTTAGGCTTCATTGTTATTTTAGAAAATCCAAAAGAAATCGATTATGAGTGGGTACATGCAATTTAGTGCAAAGTTGTTTTTAGTTTTTTGTTCCAACATTGATTCTCTACTGATTCTCTCTGTTTTAGTTTGTCAAAAATGGTTTATGGGTGAAGCCCTATTATGAGTTGCTCTGTATACTTGAGTAACATAAATATTTCATGCGGGTCCCTAACACCCTTGACACTTTTTACTCAAGCTATAACATACATGTTCACAACTTGTCATAAGAATATAATACTCTTTTTGCTCATAAATATTTTCTATAACAAGGTGCTCCATAGTGCAGATGTGGACTAATATGGACTTGCAGTTAGTGAAACACCTTCGAAAGGGGCTGCAACTAGTAATGTGAAGAAAAAAAACCTTTGTTTAGCTCTGCCGAGCTCTTGATTGGTCTTGCATCTAGTGCCTAAATTGTGGCTCCCTCCAAGTGACATTGCCTTAAGCCTTAAGGCTTAGGCTTAAGCTCTTGAAATATTCACCCTACTAGGTTACAAATAACTCATAGCATATCTCTTATGTCACATTAGTCTCACAAGTTCAACATCTAAAAATAGGGCTTCTTGGCATGAAATCTAATGCCATATGTTTGCTAAACTGGGCTGTCAAACTAGCTAAATGATTTCAACTGCAAACTAGAAAGAAATTGCAATTATTTAGCTGTTGGGTGGTAAGTTTCCCAGGAAAATAGTTCAGTTCGTGAATTGCTCAAACAAGTTTATTAAACCCTCTTCATCCCACCCCCGCCAAACCCCACCTCAGGTTTTGTTGAGAATCTTCAATGCTCAGAACAAGAAAATTATAAGCTCATACTCCCAACCAAAAAATGTAAAAACAAGTGCTTTATTTTTTTAACTTGAATAGCCTACATACACATTCTTTACATTTAGAGTTCAAAGGTGGTTTCCAACTGAAATGGCATGAAAATGAGTTCTAACTGAGTTAAAATAGATTATTTGCCTCATAATTGCTATAAACAAGGACCCGATTTCCCATTATTCTTCTCTATTTCATGTGTCCACTTACAATTTCTCTGGATGATGCAAGGCCAAACTGGACGCCTGTTAAAGTCTCCTGCAGGAACTGCATAGCTTCTTTCATCGTGCCGGTAAACGAAGTGACTGACTACTTCACTCACTGGCCTTCCTTCCCTCTTCTTAGTCTGCAGGTAAAGAGCAAGCAAGCAACTAGTCTTCTAAGTTTGTAGTTGAAAAGAAAGCAACCAAACAACAAAGCCAACGGACCAGAAGAAGAAAATGAAGATTATGTGCGAGAATCGTACCATGTATTAAGGTGCTTATAATGAATGCTAATATGTGCATCCAATGGATGGGTGCATGCAATCGACATGTGTACAATTTATTTTTTATTTTTTCTATAATGTTATGTGACTGTCACACTATAATCTTATGTCAAAACTTGTACGCGTCACCTCACCAGGTTAATGGAGCTATTAAAACCTGCTTTATGTCAAAACGTGTATGCGTCACCTCACCTGATTTATGTCAAAATTTGTATGCGTCGCCTCACCTGCTTAATGGAGCTATTAAAACCTGCTTCCGTCACCCCCTCCCTCTCAGAACACTAATATAATAATCAATAAAGGAAGTAAACAACACAGTCCAGTGAATCTAATAGACATGCTTCAAAGAAAGAGAACCTGCTTTATGTCAAAACTTGTACGCATCACCTCACCTACTAAATGGAGCTATTAAAACCTGCTTCTGTCACCCCCGCCACCAAAGCCTGAGACTTGGTTTCCAAACCCGATGTCATCCATCCAACCACCAATCAAATAATTTTAAAAATAACGAATTTAATTTTTTTTAACTTCGACAAAATTAAACTTTAGTTTTTTTTCAAAAATTTGAAATTCATACTGCCAAACTAATATGCTGACCTATTTATAAATGTCCCCCGTAGGGGTATAATAAACACATTCTATGAGTGTGACTATAAATATGTCTTTATAACTATAATATGTAAATACACTATTTGTGAGTGTGACTATAGATACAACATCATTTTATATTAAAAGTATTTAATATAAATACTATAGTTTGAAAAGTTTTAAATGAAATGAATTCAAAATTGTTATTGGAAATTTACATTGAAAATTTAAATAAAAATTGCATAATTGTTTCTCTTATAATTTAAAATATTATTAATTTTTTTTTTCTTATTTAATGATTGAAGATGCATTTTTTTAAGTTAGATAATTTTATATTTATTCAAGAAAAATATACCTAACAAAATATGCTTCGTCTACCACTTAGGAAACCAAACAAAAAAAAAAGGAGTTTGTTATTGTTGAACATTTCAACTTTAAATTTTGAAGCTACAATAGACCTTATACACAGATAAAATTAGAGATTACTAAACAAAAACACTAAAGGATTGCTATAATAGGAAAACCCCAAAGATAAACTAAATGACTATGTCTACATGACAAACATAAATAATTAACACCTCTTGGCCTTGAGCAAGCTTATGTCCCTTGTCAAGAAACTCACGGTTGTTGGTGGTTTTGAGGATGAATTTGATCTTGAGCTCCATCTAATTGCAGTACTAGTTCATGTGTTCTAATTGTTGTCTTGCGAAGCTTTGGCTAGAAGAGATTTCATTTTCTAGTATAAGGCCATAACATTGTAGTATTTAGTTTCTTAGGATTGGGATGTGCTAGCTTCATGAACCCATGGGTTCATCTCTTGCTCAATATCCTCTTGGAAAACATAACCTTACTTAGTTTTCAACCAAGCTTCCTTCTTTTCAATCTCCCATTTGATGGTAGCAAGAGTCTACTTCCATTAATCCTCTATGTCCATTGTGTCCTTCATTGCTTGTGTTTGTTGACTTGTTCTCCTTCCCTTACTACCACATCATCTGTGGACATCACTATCCATTAAGAGGTGGATTGGAAAAGTACTTCCTGCATTGAGGAGAAGGGAAGCTAGAAAACAATGCACACCCAATGCAGAATAATCCCGAACCCAATCCTGACATCGAGGAGGGAACAAAATCACATATGATTACCAAACTCATGCTTGACCATAGGGACCCAAAACCCAGATGCAACAATAATGAAGCAGAAATTCGTATTGATGCTAGAAGGAACTAAACTAGAACCAACAAAATTGCAATCTATGCATCAAATAAATAAAAAAGAATCCACTAACTTTATGTGGAGGAGATTGAACTTCATTTTGAAGTTTCCTTTACTGAATAACATACCCATCACCATAATGACCAGGAAGCCATATTTCCTTCGGCAATACTGTCATCATAAGCACAATCATCAGATATAGATTATGAGTAAGGGTTTGGTGTGAACCATCCCTCATTGCAATGATGAGGGTGCAGGTACAAGGGTCACACAAGTCATTAGCCTCAGAAGAACCCTCCCCACAAACCTCATAACTTCACTAGCTAAGTGCTTGTTATATAACCTTTGCATGTTGCTCATGATGTGGCTCATCTAGGTTTGGGATTGGATGTCAGGTGGCTTCATCGATCCTCCATGCCACCCCATGGAGAAGATACATGAACTATTAATATACTGAAGTTGCACAAATTATTAAGAAAAAGGTTCAATAAATATGAGAGTACATGATATATATATGAATCTGACATCGTAAATTTAAATAACTCTAGAATTTTACTCCTCCTTTACTTTTTTTTGGGGGTCTATCTTAACTCCTTCATTTACTACAAAGGCATGGCCTTTTGATGACTTGAGAGCACCCATATAAACTAGCTTACCTCGTTCTTGAAGAAGTAAGCTAAACATTATACGTTTTGCAGAATTTGAAAATGGCTAAAAAGCTATTTACATATTATCAGAGTTTTAAGTTATTTTACCATTTTTACGATTTCAAATGGGAAAAAGCTAATCAAAAGCCACGTAGCTAGTTATCCCTTGTTGTCTTTCATTCTCCTTTACCACTTTGTCATGACATAATATTTCTCCACCTACTTCAGTGTAATCATTTTCATATAGTTTTATATCCTTCACTTTTTGAAATTATATGATAGGCTAAAGATACATTACATTTTGTACATATATTTATCTTTTTCAAAATTATTATATTACATTTTCCACATATATATTATCTTTTTCAAAATTATATGATAAACTGAAATTACAATACATCACGCTTACATCATGGATGTGTCATAAAATCAAGAAAAGCAACACAGTCCAACAACATGAAGTCAGACTAAGAACTTTATGAGGTTATAAACTAAATTTAAAAATAACCTTGGTCTTGTTTTGGTTTAGTGGATTCCATATAAAGTGAAAGAGTTTGACCTTAAAGACCTTCCCTCACACAATCACATGCACCATTCCAACACAGTCCTGTTGTGGATTCGTAGGAAGGATTTCTCTGTTTCTAGTGTATCCATCATCTGGAAAGGTTTCATAAGTCTTGTCTCCTAGCTAGGATGTGGATTAATATGGATGGTAGGTGATGGCTTGAACATTAGAGTCGGCCTGGACCCGATCACAAGATTGGATACATGTTTCACTCTGCCTTTGGACCTGCGTATTTGGAAGATTATGGCATAATCTCGCTGGCTCATGCTAGAAATCACTCACCGGAAGCCACTACCTACTGGCTCTCAGCATCTGAATTAGATTTAGGCGGTGATTGGTATAATATTTGGAATAATTATATCAGGGGGATTGAACAAGGAAGAATAAGACTCGGTGCAAGTCCACACTGTTTATTATGGTCATACAAGAATTACACAGGCTCAATAACGGCTGCGATAGCATACGACTGTGTGGCTAATCACTTTTTGGATGTTCATGGTGAAGCACATCTCCTCCTTCGAGCCCTTTGGAAACTCAAACTTCCTGAGAAGTTACGCTGCTTCATTTGGCTTCTTTCAAATAACAGGGTACTTACCTGGGATCAGCTCATAAAAAGGGGATTTCAAGGACCCAGTCTCTGCATTCTTTGCAAAAAAAATGAGGAGTCGGCTCAGCACCTGTTCATGGATTGTTCATATACAAAAAATGTATTTCAAGCAATTTTTGATCATTTTGACTCTCGGTCCCTCCATAACACCACTGAAGGTATTTCCGTTAGTCAATACCTGGACAGTTGGTTACGAGTTCATTCCACGGACTATGCATATCTATATCTGCCCTTTTTTATTTTCTGGACAGTCTGGAAACAACGGAACAGGTCCATTTTTGAAGGTTTTACTCCATCTGTATATGGAGCCCTCCAACAGGTTGAAGTGCTCCACCATACCTTCTCGGTGCCTGTTAAAAAGCAAAAGATAAGAAATTTTGTTCTACCTCGCAAGATTTACTATCCATGTGGTTTTTTCGATGGTGCAGCCGCCAAAAACAAAGGGGGTGTAGGTTTTACATTACTTTTAAGCATCACACACAACTTTCAGTTCTCTATGGGATGTGGAAGATGTACAAATACGAAATCTGAGTTGATGGCTTTATGGGCCCTTCTTATTGTTTCAAAGTTCATGGGTGTACCTCTTCTCTCTATCTATGGAGACTCCCTTGTCATCATTCAACGGGCTATCGGCAAGAGCAATTTGAACCTCCCTTATCTGAGTCATTGGTGTGATGACATAAAAGATCTTCTACAAACATTTCTGGGAATGATCATGAAACACACTTACCGTGAGCATAACCAGATTGTTGATAGTCTCTCAAAAAAGGCTCTCCTTCTGGATTCAGGATATGGGGAATTCAAAGAAATTCTGAATGATATTACTACAGAACATGGTAACTATCAGTTATTTTAGATGTGCTGTGACTGTCTTATTTAGCACACTATTTATTTTGTTTTGATTGGGATCACAGTATCTCCATGTAGAGACGCTCAGTTATCTATTATGCTCACGATATTTGCTGTTCCTGACCCTTGCTGGGAATGATAATTATCTGACCTGTTCTACAGGAGTGATGATAAAGCCTGTTAAAATAACAGGCCTGTGATTTAAAAAATATGTTTTGATGACAGTAACTGTCTCTGTAGAGAGGAATACCTCCATGACCAAGTCTCTGCATGCAGAATGATCTCATGTTTCGATTGTATATGATGATCTTTGATTCAATAGAACAACAAGATCTGGTATTTTTTCTTCTGAAAAAAAAATCACATGCACCATTCCATTGGATTGTAACATGAGCTTTGTCAATCTTCGACATGACTCAACTGGATTATAATATGAGTTGGAATCTTTCCTCATTTATTGATAGATAAAAAGAAAGGCAAGACGAATATGGGTACTGATAAAAGTTTCTATGTAGAGATAACGATGGTCAGGTCAATTCAAAAGTGGGCACATCAACTTTAGTTTTTTTTAATGGTCGTTTGAATCTCAATAAGTTAGTTATCTATTTTTGTTTATGATAATTAAATTCTAAAATATAACTATTTATACTAATTTTTATGTAGGATAACAATTAATTTTATGTATGATAACAATTAACATGGTTTGTTTCCAACTCTCACGGATGAAGAACTAGAGAGTGTTGGAGGCCAAGAAATGTACTTGTTCATTGATGAATTTTTTGTTTACCATCAAATCAGAATTGTGAACGAAGACCAACACAAGACTACCTTTGCGACAGAGTGGGGATGTTTCCAATATACAGTAATACTCTTTGGACTTAAGAATGCTCCTACAATTTTTTCCAGAATAGTAGTTGCTGCTTTTAAAGATTTCATTCACAAATTTCTTGAAGTCCACTTTCGATGATTGGACGGTCTTAAGGCTTGTAAAAGACCATATTGAGAGCCTTAGAATGATGCTGGAACGATATCTCCAGTATCAAATTTCTTTAAACTTGAAGAAATGTATCTTTTTCACCCTGTTTGGAGTCATGTTGGGCCATGTGGTCTGTCGTGATGGAATTTTGGTCGACTCGACTAAAATTGCGATCATTCTCGACCTACCACCACCTAATACAGTCAAGCAGTTGAGAGCAACATTGGGACACACGAGATACTACAAATTTTTTATCAAGGGATATGTAGAGGTGACTGCTCTGATGGAAAAATTGTTGAAAAAAGATGTCAAGTTCCATTGGACGGAGAGATTCCAAAAGTATCAGGATACACTAAAGAATAAGATGGATACAATGCCCATACTTGTATTTCCAGACTGGAAAAATGAATTTCATGTTCATGTAGATGCATCATATGTCACGCTCGACGTGGTGCTAACGCAACCAGGAGAAGGGTCGATTGACCATCCTATTTCCTTTGCTAGCAGGAAGTTGTCTACTGCAGAAAAGAATTATACCACGACAGAAAGAGAAGGGTTGGAAATGGTATACGCTCTGCAGAAGTTCAGACACTACTTATTGGGAGGACATTTCAAGATGTACATAGACCATTTCGCATTAAAATACCTGGTCAATAAGCCAGTGTTGGGGAGGGAGATTTGACGATGGCTTCTCCTTTTTCAAGAATTGTATTTTGAAATAGTTGTTAAACCCGATTGATTGAACTTGGGACCATACCATATTTCGAGAATCGAAAGTGGGGAAGAGACTAGTAATCTAGAAGATAATCTCTCGGATGCGCAATTATTTGCGATAACCATGTTTGATGATCAATACATAGATATCATACAATTTTTTAGTACGGGTTATGCGCCAATTGGATTCACCATTGGGCAAAAGAAGCAGTTGATAGTTGGACAATTGTATAAGATGGGTCCCGATGATATTTTTCGTCGCTATGTCTTAGAACATGAGCGATCAATGATATTAAATGAATCACATGTTGGTGTCACGGGAGTCCATTACGCTAGAAAAGCTACAGTGCGCAATATTTTACAAGCAAGATTGTGGTGGCCCACCATGCATGGAGATGCTCGAGATTATTGTCACATCTGTGATATATGTCAAAGAACTAGAAAGTCGTCGCGACAGGATGAAATTCCACTGGTACCTCAGGTAACATTACAGGCATTTGATAAATGGGTCGTTGACTTTGTGGGCCCTATCAGTCTGATAGGAAAGCACACAAGTGCACACTATATTATTACTATGACCAGTTACCTGACCAGAGGGGTTGAAGCAACACTGGTAACATTAGGGGAGTTTTGAAGTAATAAATGGGCCTAAAAACAAAAAATTGTACCATTAAAATTCACTTTATAAGAACCAATAGGATTCAAGATGATGATATCAACCATAAGGGTAAAATTTGTAAAAACAAATGGAGGGAAAAATAAAAACTACTTTTTCCTTATCGTATTTTTGGCATATCTCCTTATTGGTTGACCCAAATTTTGAGTTTGGTGACTCGTTGGATGCAGAATTTAATTTCGCATCCAACCCATACCCACACTACATACTTATGAGGTATCCATGACACCCAAAAATGAAAATTTCAATAAAAACATATTTTACTATTAAAATACGTTTTTTAATTAAAATTTTGATTTTTGGGTGTCGTGGGTACCTCAGAAGTATGCATCCTGGCTATGGGTTGGATGCGGAATTTATTTTGTATCTAACAAGTTCCCAAAATCGAAATTTGGGTGAACCTATAAGGAGATATGCCAAAAATACTATAAGAAAAAATAGTTTTTTTCCCTCCGAAATTTAGAACTTTTATTTTATTATTATAAATCTTACTTTATTATTTCTCTTATGAGGCCCATTTTAGACCTTAAAACTCCCTTAATGTGGATTATACTACTGTGACTACTGCAAATTTTTTATTTGAAAATATCGTGACGATTCGGTTGCCCAAATATTTTAGTAAGTGATCAAGGTACACATTTTGTTAATGAGTTAATTACAGAACTGACGGAAGAATTTCAGATTCAACATAGAAAGACGATGCCGTATTACCCTCAAGCAAATGGTGTTGTCGAGGCCTTTAACAAAATCCTGGAAAATACATTGACAAATATTTGTAATGTTCAAAGAGATGACTGGGATCATAACATTTCCATAGCATTATGGGAATATCACATGACTTGTAAGAAATTGACAGGCCACACTCCATTTCGCTTGGTATATGGACATGAGGCTGTGATTCCAATGGAATATATTGTATCAAGTCTAAGAATTGTTGCGATCACATAAATGACAGATGTTGATGTTGTCAATGAGAGATTGTTACAACTTGTGCATCTAGAAGAAGAATGTTTTGTCGAAGGGTTTCACCAAAACGTCAAGAAAGAAAGACAAAAGCTATGGCATGATAGACATAAATGCAGGGCATACTTCCATAAGGCATGTCACATGTGCAAATATAGATTAGAGGTAAATAATTATTTTACCTCTAGGGCGTAAACTAAATCTTATAGGCTAATGGTTAAAGGATTAGAGGTAAGAAATCAAAGGACTTAAGGGGTTTAGGGGTTAGGTTTTTTAGGCCAAGATTTAAGGGATTAGGTGTTATAGTGTTAAGAGTTTACAACGTTAGGAGCTAAGGACTACGAGGATGGGAGACAAGGGGTTAATTAAGGGACTAAGGCTTTAAAGATTAGGAGCTTTATAGGTTTATGGATTTAGGGAATGATTGTTGATAGGGTAAGGTATAAAAGGTTTGGTTAAGTGTCAAGGAGTTAAAGTGGTAAGGGCCTGTATGTTAAGTGAATAGGTGCTTAGGAGCCAATGACTTAGGGGTTTAGGGCTTTAGGAGGTTTGGGCCTTAGGAATTATAAGTTTAGGCCATTAATATCCTCCCTCCTCATTGCTCTCTCCCTCTCCCTCAAGTTATGTCCCTTGCTCCGCTCTTGTATCCCCTCTCTCTCACACCCCCCTTATCTCCATCTATTGCATATTTTATGTCGTCCATAACAGTCGAGCATTTTGTAACTCATAAACACTCATGTGTTATGTAAATCATAAATGCTTGTGCCACTATATAAATAATAAATGCTTGCGCATTATATAAATAATAAACACTCGAGCGCTTTTGTTGACAGCAAAGGATGGAATAAAAATTTAAATTTAAACATAATGCACGAGTGTTCCTTAGTGCCTAAAATACGTCTTCTCATGCACCTGCGTGTCATATGTATTCTTGCATGTTTGGTTCAGTGTTACCAACCGTATGCTATGGAATATGGTAAATCGCAGCTAATTGAGCATTTCCTTCATTTTATTAGCACACACGTCTTTCATAACTCTTTACAATATGATAAACACAACCATTTTTTATGAGATTTTAAACATAGATAGCATTTTTTCTACAGGTTCCAAATATGTAATTTTTTTTTTGAAATATTAATTTTATCTATTTTTTCATAATTTTCTTATATCATGACTCAACTCAAAAAACAGATTGGTAGTGTTTCTTCAATGACTTTTTCATTTCAGAAGCATTTTTTTAAAATATATGTTGCACTATAGACATTGACCTCTACATGCTATAAAAAATCCATTTTGGAATCATTGCATTAAGACCTTCAAAAGTTGCACCCTTACCGTTTTCAAGGTTTGATTGCTTAGATAATTTACAAAAAAATGGAAAAATATTCTTGCACTAGTGCTACTTGTTTTCTACATGTCTACCAATTTTTGTATCATGAAAACATCATTTAGGCACTTAAAGGCTTCACCCACAAAGATATATATACCTTATCATTTGCCAAAAAAATAAAATGTGAGTGTTAGAAATGATGAAACTTGACATAGTTATGTAAATTTTCAATAAATAAAATTTATAGATTCGGAAACATAATTCAATTTCCTACATTTCATCTTTTTTACTCAATGCAAGATATTTTGTGTAAGTATCTCAAAAAATCCAAGTAAGTTGAGGGATGCTTGATTTTTCAGTTTTCTATTACCTCTAACGTGCTAAAAGTGACCCTCATTAGCTTGCACTCACCTATATGAGCGCGTTAAATATGCACCTGCAACAACACATTTAATGTTGTTGCTACAACATTATGTGACATTGAATCTGTCATTGGTTAAGATCCAATGTCCTATAATTCCGCATCAACATCATTAAATGCATTATTACAGGGTGCTTACTAAGCACCAAATATGTGTTGGATTCATGATTGTTGTTAGACCGTAACCCGCGTGTATTAATATTCGCCACAATTGCTAGAGTTAGGATCTTGGGAGGCGATTAGTCCTTGTCATGAAACTCATGGAGAGCATTGAACCCAATGTCCAACAATCTCCCCCCCCAACATGAGTCGGGTGATTTTCAAACCCTTGACCTATTGCTCTGATACCATTTGTTGAAATCACGATTGTCATTAGACCAAAACCCGTAGGTATTAATCTCCGCCACAATCACCAGAGTTAAGATCTCGGGAGGTGATAAGTCCATGTCACGAAACTCACGAGAAACGTTGAACCCAATGTCCAACAATATGAATAATGAGAATACCGTGGCTTCATAAATTCGATTGAAATCCATGGATAAGGATTGTCATGATATATAGTTGTGAATCACGATAAATACGAAAGTACATGGTATATATGAATCTGACACCATAGTTTTATATAACTCTGGGATTTCACTCCTTCTTTACTATGTTTTATTTTGTCTATCTTAGCTCCCTCATTTGCTACACACCCTCATTTGCTACACAGGCAACCTTTTGATGACTTGAAGGCAGCCATCTAAACTAACTTAACTCGTTCTTGAAGGAGTAAACTAAACATTAGATGTTTTGCCCAATTTGAAAACTGAAAAAAGCTATTTACATATTATCAAAGTTTTAAGTTATTTTACCATTTTTATGATTTCAAAAAAGATAAAGCTAGCCAAAAGCCACGTAGCTAGTTGTTCCTTGCTATGTCTTTCATTCCCCTTTACCACTTCGTCATATATAATATTTCTTCACCTACTTCAGTGTAATCATTTTTCATATAATTCTATATCCTTTACCTTTTGAAATTATATCAGAGACTAAAAATACATTACATTTTTTTACATATATTTATCTTTTTCGAAATTAGTCATTACATTTTCCACATATATATTATATTTTTCAAAATCATATCATAAACTGAAATTACAATACATCACGCTTACATCATGGATGTGTCATCAAATCAAGAAAAGCAACCTGAAGTTATCAATAGTTGAGAAACATGAAGTCACACTAAGAACTTTAAGAGTTTATAAACCAAATTTAAAAATAACATTGGTCTTGTTTTGGTTCAGTGGATTCTATATAAAGTGAAAGAGTTTGACCTTAAAAATGTTGGACCTCCCCTTACACAATCACTTGCACCATTCCACTGGATTATAATGTGAGCTATGTCAACCTTCGACGTGATATAATATGAATGGGAATCTTTCCTCATTTATTGATAGAAAAAAAAGAAAGGTAAGACGAAAATGGTCAGGTCAAAGCATTGGGCACCATGGTTGGAATTTGACAGGTAAATGCTCGTCATGGGCCAATTTACTCAAATATCGCTAAGATTTTATGGAGACCGTCAAATTCTAGTTTAAAATACATAAAATGTTTCAGATTTTGAATGTCACTGACAATTTTGATGGGTGCCCGCTATTTGAAACTGCTGGGTACATCAATTTTTTTAAAAATTATTCGTTTGAATCTTAATAACTTAGTCTATTTTTTTATGATAATTAAATTCCGAAATATAATTATTTATACTAATTTTATATATGAGAATAATTAATTTGGAGAAGTGACTTCATACAAATATATTTGGATAAACCTTACTCACAAACTTAACTGAAACTATAATATTGAAAGAACGAATAATGGAAGGTGGAAATTTTATTATAAACTTGAAAAGAATTGTAAATTAATAGGCCTTTGGCTTTGGGATAAGAATAAATTCCTCATTAAAACTCTTGTATCTCCACATTAAATAGCAAATTGATATATAATGTTAAAGATTAAAAAATAAATAGTAAAAGACAGAAAACACAAGTGGGCATAATGATTGCCTTCTCATTATTAAGCAACAACGTATAGAGAACTATAGGAGATTACATTCTTCAACAGGCCCACTTCTAACTAACTAATTAATGATGCATTTGACCAAGGAGATTACATTCTTCAACAGGCCCACTTAATCTCAACTGGTAGAACATCATCAACGCTATCAATGCCTAAGTGCTCTCTCTGATATTCAAATGTAGTTGTTCCTAATGGTTTGGTGAACATATCAACCAATTATTCCTTAGAGCCACACAACTGTAAATAAATTTGTCCATCATTGACTAACTCACGAATGAAATGGTAGAGAGTGTCAATGTGTTTGTTTTTTCTATGAAATACATTATTTTTGGACAACTGTATTGCAGAGCTATTATCATAGAAAATATAAGTTGAATCTTTTCTAGTGTGTCCCATATCCTTTAAAAGTATTCTTAGCCAAACTACATGGCAAGTTTTTGTGTTGGCTTCTACAAAAGACATGCTGACAATGGGATGTTTTTGAGATGCCCAAGAGATCATATTTGTACCCAAATGGAAACCATAACCAAATGTGTTTTTTCTATCATCAATACTTCCTGCAAAATCACTATCAGTGTACCCTATGAAAGTATTATATGTTGTATGAGTGTACCAAAGGCCATATCCAAGTGTGCATGCAACATATCTCAGAATTCTTTTTCCAACAATAATTCAAATGTTTTGGCAGTCAACAACATGCAACGAATTGAGGGAATTAACGCAGCTTCTATCAAAATGGAGGATCCAAAGGATCTTTAATACCTCAATTTCACAAAATGTTCCTCAATATAGAGAGTAATGCATACAATTATGGCATGCAGGATGGAAGGAGAAACACATGGAGGAAGACTAACGACTTGCAAGCATCCTGAAACGAACTTGGCAGAGGGTAGAACGAAGGTCTGACAGGTAGAATGTCAATACTGAAACATAGTTAGGAGTTGTGGCAGGTGGCTCTGATACCACTATCAAATGAATAACTCTCGAATTCATTTATTCCATTGCAAATGAATTTATTTATACATTAGATATCACGGTTGAATTTAATCTACCAACCAGCCTTTTTAGCTTCCTATGTGACTATTCATATTCATAATTTATTTACATTATTTACATAATATGTGGAACCATAATCTAAGGATTAGGTTTCCAACACCTTTATGTGTACCTCATCCACTGCATCCATCTCTACATCCCTTTGCCTCTTTCTATCGCCCCCCGCTCCCTCCGTCCCTACCTCCCTCCCCATTCTTATCTTCAAGGGTTTTGGGATTCATGTTGTATGGGTTAGGAGGTTAACTAGGGATTTGGGGTTAGGGGTTAAGGACTTATATTTAAAGGGGTAAAGAGGTTTAGGTGTTTAGCGGTTCTAGGGTTATATGGCTAAGGAGCTAAGTTATGGGGTTTACTATCTAAGGAATTAGGGGCTAGGGATCTTAGAAGTTATGGGGTTTAGTGTCTAAGGAAGTAGGGGTTTAGGAGTTAATTAAGGGTTAGATAATTTAGAGTTTATGATGTTTAGGGGTTAGATCTTAAGGGGATAGGATTGAAGGGTTTGGGAGTTAGGGGTTAAGGGATAATAACTGATTAACTATAATTAAGAGTATAAGGCTTGAGGATTTAGCAACTTTAGCTATTAAGTGGTTTAGGGATCGAGTGTTTCAAAGGTTGGGGGTTAAGTTTTAAGGGCTTATGGATTAAGTGGTTTACGTGCCACATGCCCCAATTTTGCAAAAATAATATTATCTTATTTGATTTTATTTAAAGATATTATGTTAAATTTTATGCTAAGTTGTAAATGATGACTCAACAGAGTCAAGGATATTGAATGTAATTCTGAATATTTTAATTATAAATAAATAAAAGTGGAGACAACAGCTTAGGAGAGCTGTTAAAAGAGTGTTTACTGGTCAAGTTGGTGGAGGAGATTGGGTGGACATCAAACAGACATGTGGCAGCATCCTCAAACACTTCCAACTGTTGCAGGTGGCAACCTCCCTACATTTGGGGTCATGATCCCCCAAGAAAGTGGGATCAGAGCAGGTGGCTCAATTAATGACAATTGACCCAAAAGACCTAGGCAATCTTTATAAAAATGCCCATTGAAGAGAGCTGAGGCTGCTCATTCTAGAGAAGTGATCATTCAGGTGAATGTACTTCAGAGAAATTCAACGGCAAGGGAATTTGTGGAAAGAGTTTGAGGGATTTACTGCTAAGTGATCTAGTGCAGCTTTTCAGCTAAAGGATCTTACTGCCGAGTGCAGAGTATTTACTGAGTCATTGGACTAGTCTGTGTTTGCATGCTCCACCAATTCTCAGCCAAGGAGACCAAGAACCGACTCGGGGGTCCCGAGGAGACGTTGTTTGAGCACTCTCTAGGAGTTGGTAGGGAAGAATGGCGTCCTAACGCTGTTGTTGTCCAACTTAACCAGGTTCTACAGTCTTTTTGTTTTACTGTGTTAGATGGTTAAATGTGAGTCTGACTGATTAATAAATGTTAAATGTTTAGTTGTGAACTGTTAGAGTTAGTAATCTTTTGGTTTATTGAAAGAATGAATCTGAAATAGATGAAAAATAATACTTACCTGTGTTTTTCCACATCTGGAAGGACCAGACCGTACTCCAGCACAGGCAGTGTATTTAAAAATAG